>OZ012735.1:277782097-277990284 GCA_963859935.3 Lathyrus sativus
GGAGACTGATGGAGTATCTCATCTGCCAACTGGGCGTGTAGATATGGAAGAAGTTTATGAGGAAGTCATGACTGCTGGACAAGCCTCTAAAAAGTTTAAAGATCTGAAGCCTGACTACAAAATCTGGGCAAAGATTTTCATGGGATGCATTCATCACAGAAAGTCTACAAATTCTCCAGACTATGTGAACAATGGACAACTCTACTTCATGTACTGTTTAAGTCAGAGCACTAAGGTAGATCTTCCTTACATTCTGTTCATGCACTTATGGAATTACATTAATGCTTCAAGAGAATCTGTAAAAGATAAGGGTCAGAAGATCAGAACATGGATTCCCTTTGGAAGGTTAATTTCAGATCTTCTGACAGAAAATGGACTGGTAACTGCTCTGTATGCTGCTGGAGTCAAGGAGGAACTTGAATCTATTGTTGGGAAACCTCTGAATGCCAAGAGTTTTCAGAGACTAAAAATTGTAGAGGAACTCACATCAGCACCCAAGAAGATGAATATCTCTAAACTAAGTCAGAAGCGAATTCCAGTTGAAAACTACCCACTGTTCTGTGCTGAAGGACCAAGGGACATAATTTTTAGGTATATTGATTCTTGCAAGGCAGATGGAACCCCAATTCCTGCAGATATTCTGAAAAGAGCAAGGGAACCAATGCCTGATGGAGGAAATGAGAATACAAGGAAGAGAGGTCAATCAGAAGCAGAAGAAGTTGCTGCTCAGAAGAAGCCCAAAGTTGCTGACAAGCCTCAGAAGCTGATTAAGAGGAAAGCATCTGGAGACACTCCCTCTGTTCCCACAAAGCGTATCAAAATTAAAGGTACCAAATCTTCTGTATCTTCTTTCAATAATACTGTTTTAAATGATTCAACATTTCAGTCTATTCCAAAACCACCTCCTACTCAGAAACAATCTGTTCCTGCTCCATCTCTTATCTCTGTTCCATCCCCATAAAAATCATCTGATCCTGTTTCCACCACACATGTTAAACCTTCTACGAATAAATCATCTGCACCAACACCAATATCAACAACACCATAAAATCAAACTCCACCATCTATAACACCTCCAACAAAACAATCTGAACAACAACCACAGAAACAACAACAACCACAGAAACAACAACAACCAGAAAAACCAACAGAACAATCTGATCAACAACAACAAAAATCTGACCAACACCCACAACCAGAAAAACCAACAAACCAATCTGCACAACAACAACAACAACCAGAGAAACAAACACAACCAAAAAAACCAACAAAACAATCTGAACAACAACAATATCAATCACAACCAGAAAAACCACCATCAAACACATCTAAACCTATTGGATCTGCACAAGTTACTTCTAAACCTATAAATGTTACATCTGACCCACCTACTTCAGAACCACCTACATCTGCACCTCCATCACACTTTCCTGAGAACCCATCAGAATCAACTAACCCATCTGAAACCCATTTCCCTGAGACAGAGGTTCTAAACATAACACCTCTCAAAACTGTTTTTAAAGTGTCCTCCACGTCTTACACTCCAACCACATCCTCAAATTCATCAGAATCTGATATACACCCAGATTTTCTGATATCTCCCTCTCACAGAAATTCTGAAGTTAACCAACCAGAACCACCTGTTTATTTTGGAGCTCTTATTCCCAATCCTACCACAACACCTAACCCATCTTCTGAAATCCTCATTCCCAATCCTATCCCAACATCTAAGCCAAGACAATCTGAGTGTGTACCCTCTGCTTCGTGTAAACTGTTTTCATCTCACCTTCACAAACTTCCCCATGGTTTAAAATTAAAAGATTTCTATGACAGATTTGAGCCATCTGACACTATCACTCCTTTTAAACCCAAACTAACCATCATTCTACCATCTGTTCTTCAAAAGTATATCAAAAATCTATCAGCAGTAAGTTCATCAGATGCAAAACTATACTCTTCTAAATCTGCAAAATCTGTTACATCTGCTAACTCTGCTACATCTGATAAATCTGCTAAAACTGCTACTCCTGCCAAATCTGCATTCAAACCTTACTCTGATAAACCACTTGATGTTGTTTCCCATGCATCAACTGCAAAACCATGTCTGTTGAATGCTCTAAACAGATCAAAACCTGACAAATCATCTGATATTCCATTCATACCATACTACCCTCCTCCTCCGATCACCATTCATAAATCCATCTTTCCACCTTCTCCCCAACCCAGGCCAATCACATTGGAAACTCTTTTACACCCAAGACCTAGACTGAATGTTAATCATTTATTTACAAGTTTTTTGCAAGAAATACAAATGTATTTAGGTTCTGTACAGAGGAAGTGTTCATCAATAATGGATGCAAGTGAATCTGATGCCATTTGGAATGGCTTCATAAACAGATTCAATACTGTAGCCTCAAATCTGAAGAACGTATGTTTTGATGATGCGAAGCTCAAATTTGCTGAAACAGCTAGAAGTCTGTTCTGGACTGTTAGAAGATCTGCACCCTTGCTTCTTACAGATGCTCCTTCATCATCAAAAGAGAATACTGAATCTGCATCTGAAGACAACCCTCTGGCTATGACTTTGGTAGAACATCCCTCTGGATCTGCTGCTCCTAACTCCAGATCCCCTATGGAAATTGACTCTGCTCATGCTTCAGAATCTGTCCCACATTCTTCATCTGAGATCAAGAAAGAGCATCCAGATCTTGAAGATAAGATTGCAGTTCTGGAAGCTGGTCAATCAGAGATTAAGTCTTGGATGGCTAAGCAAGATAAGAAGTCTGAAGACATGGCTCAGTGGATGTCCAAACAAGATCAGAAGAATGAAACCATGGCTAAGTGGATGTCAAAACAAGAACAATCCTCTTCTGAGATCACGGATCTGTTGAAGATGCTTTTGTCAAAACAATCTTAGTTTATTTTTTTTCTGATGTTTGCATCTAATGTTTGCACATGTACTTGAATATTTTCTGATGTTTGCACTTTTTGCTCTGAATGAATGAATGTTTCAAAGTTTTCTCCACATGATTTATCTCATTTATTTTTCCTTTTATTTGTCTTTTCAAAGTTCTTACTTTTTGCTTATGACAAAAAAGGGGGAGAAAATAGATCTGAACTGTTTAATTAAACTTTACCAGAATGAAACTTCAGACATATCAATTTTATCTAACATAATATCTGAGTATTTCAGAACATTTGATAAGTATACTTTGTAAAAGAAACTCTAAGACTCCCAGATCATATATAAATTATCAGACTCAGACTCTGAAATATGCAAAGAGACTCTGACTCTCAAATGTTTAAGACAATCAAGCTCTAACTCTGAAAAATACTCAAGACAAAAAGGGAAATTTCTATTCCTTATTTATATTTAATTCAGGGGGAGATTCATCATCTCAGGGGGAGTTATAATTATTCTCTTTACAATTAAACAAAATTTCTGATGTTTTTGTCATCATAAAAAAGGGGGAGATTGTTAGAACACAGATTGGTTCTTAGTAAATATCTCTATGTTTTGATGATAACTATAATGAAATTTTGTAATTAAGAATTATATACTCTAAAATTTGCTTCAGAATGTTTGCTGCAGATATTAAAGTAAATATTACTCCAGAAGCAAATCAGAACTGAACATAAGAAATATGCAAGGCTCTGAAGCATCAAATGCACCCATTAGAAGATTCTGAACGCTGTCATCAGAAGATCCAGAGCGCTGTCTCCAGAAGGATCTGAAGCAAAAGCTCCAGAAGAATCTGAAGCAAGCCAGAAGCATCTGAACCATTGAAGAATTCTGTATGAAGAGTTTTTCAAGCATAGTTAATTCAGAAGACTCTGAGAGTACTAACGCTGCCAGTACTGAGGATCTGATCCAAAACTCTGCTCTGAACTTATACACGCTAAAAGCACACTTGTTGCAAAGACTCTGATTCAACAAAACTCTGATCAACATTAGAAGGCTCTTATCAAATTAGACTCTGATGATTTTTGCTGAAAACTGTTGAAGAAGAATTCAAAGATTATGTCCGTTGGAATATCCAAACGACTCTTTCCTTATTTATGCTAGACACAAGAACACAGACAAAAAGGATTTCTTTGTGCCTTCTTCTTCTTCTAGGAAAGGTCACTTGATGTGAAGACAAAAAGGCTCAGATCTTTTGGTACACACTTCTCAACGTGAAATACTCTTGGATCACTGTGCCTATAAAAGCAAGTCTCCACTCAGCTTCTTCAGTTGACGAATCACTTGAAAAGAATTCATAATGAAAGCTCTCATACAATTCATATATTCTTTCTAGAATTTATTTATTTATTCTTAATATTAAGTGAAAAATCACAGTTGTGATAAAGCTTATTAGAAGCATTTTAACACTTGTATTTGTTATTACATTTGAATGTAAGAAAACCTTAAGAAGATCCAGTTAGGATCAGTAGTTTTTGAGAAGACTTTGAACAGTTGTTCTTAGTGCTTACTATTGTAATCAGTTGATTAAATAGTGGATTAAGTCCTTGATTGAGAAAGGAAAATTACTCTAGAAAGGGTGGACTGGAGTAGTTGAGTTCAACGAACCAGGACAAAAATAACTGAGTTTTTATTTCTAAGTTTTTATCTTTATACTTATTCAACCCCCCTTCTAAGTATTTTCTCACCTTCACTGTAAACTTGATTGGACGTGGTGCTACTTCCAAAGTAACCAACGACTATTTTGTCTAAAGAAGAGACGTGGTGCTAATCCCAAAGTGTCTACAACCATACTTTTCCTGCAGAAAGCATGTCTCTGCCTATACCTTTTGGTGATGAAAAAGTCTTATATTTCAATATAATATTTAGCTGCACATTATTCAAAGCACTTGGAAAAATCTATAAAAGGAGAACCTCTACAACTTTTAGAAGTTGCTCATTCAGAAAGAAATATTTATACACACGCTTGAAGCATCAAAGTGAAAATCTCTCAAAGCTCTTATACATTTGTTCTTTCATAAAACTGTATAGTTTTATTTGTACTTAATCTTAAGTGTAAATATCACAGTTGTGATATAGCTTACTAGAAGCATTTAAACACTTATTTAGTTTACATTAATTTGTAAGAAGTTCTTTGAGAAGACCAAGGTGTGGTCAGTAGTTCTTGAGAAGACTAAGATAGTTGTTCTTAGTGCTTGCTATTGTAATTAGTTGATTAATAGTGGATTAAGTCCTTGTGGAGAAAGGCAAATTATCTTTGATAAGGTGGACTGGAGTAGTTGAGTTCAACGAACCAGGATAAAAATATTGAGTTGTTTTTATTGCCATATTATTTAAAACTCTTATTCAACCCCCCTTCTAAGTGTTTTTCTCACCTTCAGTTGGCATCAGAGCTCCGGTTCTGTTTGTGCTATCACTTAACCGTGACCAGAATAGATCCAGTGGGAAAAACTCTCGATATTCTTGGTTGATATTCATTATGGCTGCTGAAACTTCAACATCCAGCAACAACAAATATGAAGAAAGAGTCAGCACAAAACCTCCCATGTTTGATGGAGAGAAATTTGACTATTGGAAAGATAGACTAGAATGTTTCTTTCTAGGATTTGATACTGATCTTTGGGACTTAGTTATTGATGGATATGTTCATCCCACTGATGGGAATGGCAAGAAAATTGATAGAAAATCAATGACTGAGGTGCAAAAGAAGGAATTCAGAAATCACCACAAGGCTAGAACTATCTTGCTAAATGCTATATCTTATACTGAGTATGAGAAAATAACCAACAGAGAAACTTCCTTTGATATATTTGAATCCCTGAAGATCACTCATGAAGGGAACTCTCAAGTTAAAGAAACCAAGGCTCTGGCGCTGATCCAGAAGTATGAAGCTTTCAAAATGGAAGAATCTGAATCTATTGAAGCCATGTTTTCCAGATTCCAGATTCTCACTGCTGGCTTAAAGGTTCTGGACAAGGGTTACTCTACAGCAGATCATGTCAAGAAAATAATCAGAAGCTTGCCAATCAGATGGAGACCCATGGTCACTACTCTGAAGCTGGCAAAGGATCTGAACAAGATTACGCTGGAGGAACTAATCAGTTCTCTGAGGAGTCATGAGATTGAACTAGAGGAAGATGAGCCTCTAAAGAAAGGCAAGTCAATTACTTTAAAATCTAATAAATCTGTTAAAGCATTGCAGGTAATAGAAGAAAGCTCTGAAGAGTCTTCTTATGAAGATGAAGAAGAACTATCCTTGCTGTCCAGAAGAATCAACAAACTCTGGAAGAATAAGCAAAGGAAGTTCAAGAACTTCAGAAAATCAGATCAACATAAAGAATCTTCTGGACACAGAAGATCTGGAGAACCCTCTGGATACAGAAGATCTGGAGAATCCTCTGGACACAGACGATCTGGAAAAAGAGAGGTTGTTTGCTATGAATGCAAAGAACCTGGGCACTACAAGAGTGAATGCCCAAAGCTTCAGAAGGAGAAGCCAAAGAGAAAGTCAGATCACAAAAAGAAAGTTCTGATGGCTACTTGGGATGACTCAGATGCATCTGATTTGTCATCAGAGTCAGAAGAAGAATGTGCTAATGTAGCATTCATGGCTGACATAGAAGACAGTGCTGAATCATCTGGATCAGAATTAGAATCTGATTCTGAGGAGGTATTTCCTGAACTTTCTAGACAAGAACTTGTTGAAAGTCTATCGGATATTCTTGAAAACTATAGCAAAGTTAAACTCAAATACAAAAAGCTTCTAAAGCATGTTGAATTTGAGAGTAACAAGTTTGAATCAGAAATAGCTGAGCTAAAAGCTGAAAATCTTCAATTGAAAAATAATTTAGAATCTGCTCAACTAAACTCTGATCCAAAGTCTGAACCATGCTCTAAAAATATTTTACAAGAGTATGACTATAGCTTCAGGAAGTTTCTAACTAAAAGCCTAGATAGAAGCAAGATGGCTTCAATGATCTATGGTATTAGCAGAAATTATAGAAAAGGTGTTGAATATAAATCTTCTTCTTATGAGGATTCAAATCCAAAACCTGTAGATAAACTGAATATCAAGTATCCTCCTTTATATTCTCAGTTTACATTTGGTCATTTAAATGATATTAAACACACAAGTTCTAATCAGAACAAACCTGTGTTTAATAAATCTAAAGTTAATCAGAATAAGTCTTATGTTGAAAGACAGAAGTTCAAAAAAAGCTTTAAGGCAACTAACAAAAAAGGACCAAAGAAAATCTGGGTACCTAAGGATAAGATAATCTATGTTGCAGACATCCTTAGCAGCAAAGTCAAGACTCCAGTCATGGTACCTGGACTCTGGATGCACACGACATATGACGGGAAAAAGGTCTATGTTCTAAAGTCTAGAGCTTAGATCTGGAGGAGAAGTCAAGTTTGGAGGGAATCAGAAGGCCAAGATAATTGGCTCTGGAACCATAGGCAATGGTAAACTTCCTTCCATAACTAATGTCTTGCTTGTTGAAGGATTAGCTCATAATCTATTGTCCATAAGTCAATTAAGTGACAATGGTATAATCTTTAATCAAAAGTGTTGCAAAGCTGTTAGTCAAAAGGATGGCTCAATCCTCTTTAATGGTAAAAGGAAAAACAACATTTATAAAATCAGTCTTTCAGAACTTAAGGTTCAGAATGTAAAATGCCTTATGTCTATTAATGATGAGCAATGGGTCTGGCACAGAAGATTGGGTCATATTAATATGATACATATATCTCAGATTAATAAACTTAATCTGGTCAGAGGACTTCCTAATTTGAAGTTCAACTCAAATGCTCTTTGTTAAGCATGTTAGAAAGGAAAATTTTCAAAATCATCTTTCAAATCCAAAAATGTTGTTTCAACTTCAAAACCATTAGAGTTACTTCATGTTGATCTGTTTGGACCAGTGAAAACTGCATCCATCAGAGGCAAGAAGTATGGATTAGTCATTGTTGATGACTATAGTAGATGGACATGGGTAAAATTTCTAAAGCACAAGGATGAGTCACATTCTGTGTTCTTTGACTTCTGCAAGCAAGTCCAAACTGAAAAAGATTTCAAAATTGTTAAAGTCAGAAGTGATCATGATGGTGAATTTGAAAACAAACATTTTGAAAAATATTTTAATGAAAATGGCATTGCTCATGATTTCTCCTGTCCTAGAACTCCACAACAGAATGGAGTTGTAGAGAGGAAAAATAGAACATTGCAAGAGATGGCCAGAACCATGATCAATGAGACTAACATGGCAAAACATTTTTGGGCAGAAGCAATTAACACAACATGTTACATTCAGCACAGAGTGTCTGTTAGCCCTCTTCTGGAAAAGACTTCTTATGAATTGTGGAGGAATAGAAAGCCAAACATTTCTTATTTCCATCCTTTTGGATGTATATGTTTTATGCTGAACACTAAAGAGAATCTTAACAAGTTTGATTCTAAAGCACAAAAGTGTTTTATGCTTGGATATTATGAACGCTCTAGAGGCTACAGAGTATACAATACTGAGACACAGATTGTGGAGGAATCTATACATGTTAGATTTGATGATAAGCTTGGCAGTCAAAAGCCAAAGCGGCTTGAAAACTCTACAGATGGAGAAGTTATTCTCACAGAATCTGAGAAACCAGAGGCAGAGAAAGCTCAAGAAGAAGCTACGCTAGATGCAACTCCATTGGCTGCTTAGATGAATAACATGAATATTTCTGAAGAACCAACAATTAAAGGATCATCCAGAATCAAAGCTTCTCACCTAGAAGAAATGATTATTGGAAAGAAAGATGACCCTATAAGAACAAGGTCGTTTTTCAGATCATCTGGAACATCACTTTGTGGGTTGGTGTCTATTATTGAACCAACATCTGTGGATGAGGCTCTGAATGATAATAACTGGATACTTGCAATGCAAGATGAGCTGAATCAATTTACAAGAAATGGTGTTTGGGATCTGGTTCCAAGACCAAAAGGTTTCAACATTATTGGAACAAAGTGGGTATTCAGAAATAAACTAAATGAGCAAGGAGAAGTTGTTAGGAAAAAAGCAAGGCTGGTAGCTCAAGGTTACAGTCAACAAGAAGAAATTGGTTACACTGAGACTTATGCTCCAATGGCAAGGTTAGAATCTATACGCCTTCTTATTTCATTTGCTGCACAACATAACATCACTCTATATCAGATGGATGTTAAGAGTGCCTTCTTAATTGGTATTATAGAAGAAGAAGTTTATGTCCATCAATCTCCTAGTTTTGAAAGTGATAAATTTCCAGATCATGTTTTCAAACTCAAAAAATCTCTTTATGGTTTGAAACAAGCTCCTAGAGCTTGGTATGAAAGATTAAGTAATTTTCTTATGGAAAAGAACTTTATCAGAGGCAAAGTGGACACAACTCTTTTCTGTAAAACATTTAAGAAATATTTACTAATTTGTCAAATTTATGTGGATGATATTATTTTTGGATCTACCAATATTATGTTGGGAAAGGAGTTTGCTTTGTCTATGCAGGCTGAATTTGAAATGAGCATGATGGGAGAACTTAGATTCTTTCTGGGAATCCAAGTAAATCAGACTCCAGAATGCACATATATTCACCAGACTAAATATGTCAAAGAGCTTCTGAAGAAGTTCAATCTGAATGAAAGCAAATTGGCAAAAACTCTAATGCATCCTACAAGCACACTTGGTAAGGAAGAGATTCCAATCAGATCCTAGAGAATCTCACTTAACAGTTGTTAAGAGGATTCTAAGGTATCTGAAAGGTACTACTAACGTGGGTCTGTGTTACAGAAGATCTGATGATTATAAATTAGTTGGATTCTGTGATGCTGACTATGCTGGAGACAGAATAGAACATAAAAGTACTTCTGGAAGCTGTCAGTTTCTTGGAAGTCATCTGATCTCATGGTTCAGCAATAAGCAACCCACAATTGCACTTTCAACAACAGAGGCAGAATATATTGCTGCTGCTAGTTGTACCACCCAGATGCTCTGGATGAAAAGTCAGCTGGAAGATTATCAGATTTTTGAGAGTAACATTTCTATCTTCTGTGATAATACTTCTGATATATGCTTATCTAAAAACCCTATTTTACACTCTAAAGCTAAGCATATAGATATTAAACATCATTTCATCAGAGACTATGTTCAGAAGGGAATCATCAATTTAAACTTTGTGGATACAGATCATCAGTGGGCTGATATCTTTACAAAACCCCTTGCTGAAGATAGATTTAAATTTATTCTGAAAAATATAAGTATGGACTTCTGTCCAGAATAAAATATTCATCAGATGAAATTTTTACTCAGATGATAAATGTCTAAACTCTGAAGTATTTCTTCATTTCAATTCTGTGTTTATTTATTTGTATGTAAATCTGAACTAACAAGGCTCAGAGGATCTGAACGTTGGCTAACGTTTCATTTCTCAAGAAGTTTCAGAGGCACATGCAAGCAAACACGTGTATCTCAGAATCTGGAAAGGTAGAGTGCACCATACTGAATTGACGTTTGAGGTATTGCTTTGAAAATCTAAAATCTCTTGATTTTCCCCCCATATGTCAAAATCATAAATGCTTGAAATGATTTTATTCTTTGCATTAATTGCTTGATATGATTATTTTCACTTCATTAATTGTGTTGTGTACGCGTGAGATTTTGTGTGTCCTTTGCTTGCCCTAAATGTTCTATATATATTCTCACAACACTTCACATTTCACACTTTACACTATCTATCACTTTTTCTCATATGCATTTCTGTCTACTTCATTGCTTCCATCTTGTTTCAAAACCAAAATCCTCACGTAAACCCAGACGTATCTCAAGAACATCAATGGCATCATCATCTTCAACATCTGCTCAGATGCAAACCTCTACTCCTGCTGTGTCATCTCCAACTGTTGTTGTGTACAACGAACCAATGAAAACTCTTCTCACTCCAACAAAGGATCTTGAGGTTCTGTGTGAAAACTTTGTGGATTTTGCTGCCATTGAAGAAAATGGATTTGATCTAAAACCAACCATTAAAACTCAAAACTGGGCAAAGTACTTTGACAGGTTGATGGGTCCTGTTTATCCAACATTGGTGAAAGAGTTCTGGATTCACGCCCAAGTTTGCCCTAAGTTCATTCACTCTTCTGTTCTTGGAAAGGAGATTGTTATTACTGAGAAGTAAATCAGACAGCTGATTGAGTACAAAGAAAATGATGGAATCACAAGTATGGCAACTGATCGTGTGGACTTGGCTGATGTTTTTCAAGAGGTCTGTGTTTTTGGGGAACCATCCAACAAAGTCAGAGATCTGAAGCCTGTTTACAGAATCTGGGCTAAGATTTTCATGAGCTCTATTTTTCATAGAAAATCTTCAAACTCTCCAGATTATGTCAACACAAAACAACTGTACTTCATGTTCTGTATGAGTAAAGGCAAGAAAGTGGATCTGCCTTATCTTCTATTCAATCATCTTCTGAATCACATAAAGGAAACAAGAGAATAAGTAAGAGCTAAGGCTGGAAATATCAGAAATTAGATCCTTGTGGGAACGCTGATATCAAACATTCTGACAGAGAATTGTCTTGTAAAGCATCTGACTGATGCTGGGTTGACAGATGATCTGTCTTACATTATAGGATCTGTCATTAATGGGAATACTCTGAAAAGGATGAAGGTAATCTCAGAGCTTGCTGGCAAACCTAAGAAGTTTGACTCTGATGAAGTCAGCAGAAGGAGGATTCCTATAGCAGATTTTCCCATGTTCAGTGCAGATGAACCTAGGGAAATCATTCTGTCATTCATTTCTGACTGTTTGAGAAATGGTATTCCTCTGCCTGCCAACATAGTACAGAAGGAAGGAGAAGTATTGCCAAATCTTCTAAGAGAAAGGCGCAAGAAAAGGAAAGCTGAGGAAGGATCTGTTGCACAGCCTAAGAGGAAAGCCTCTGATGCTGCTGACAAGCCTGAGAAGGACAAGAAGCTGAAGGAAAATCCTCCAGAAGCTAGCTTGGAGGAAATAAGAGAAACGATTAAATAGGTATTAACATATGATCTAAAACCATCTGTCCCTTCACCCTCACCTTCACCTCCACCATCTGCTCCTCAACCATCTGGACCTCATACATCTGAATATCATTCATCTGAACCCATTTCATCTCCTCATACACATTCTCAACCATCTTCTGTTCATCAACCATCTGAACCCCCTCATCAAAAACCATCTTAACCCTCTCAACAAACATCATCTGAACCACAACAACAAACTTCATCTGAACCACAACAACAAATACAATCTGAACCACCCTCTTCTACTCAACCACCAGAAGAACCAACCATCCCAAATCCTGAACCCTCTATCCCACAACCATCTGAAGACATTCTGGATGTGCAACCCATTGCAACCATGTATGTCTTATCTTCCACTTCATGTCATTCAACTGAATCATCTGATTCTGATGAATCTGAAGTTCCCTCACCAACTTGTTTACAAATTCCTGACCTTTATAAACCACTACCATCTGACCTACCTGCTTCTGAACAACACCATCATCATCATCTTTCTCTTCGCTCCAAATTTAACTTCACAAAATTTCTACCATCTTCATCTGATGTTGTTACATCAACATCATCTGATGTTGATACCACTGCTCCTCATCTCACCACACAACAACCATCTGAATAACCATCATCTGATCAAACACCTCCTGAACAATCTCAAACAAGCCCTGAACCTTCACAAAAAGTCACCATAGAAGACTATTTGAACCCCAAACCCAGATCAGATGTTTCTACTTTGTTTAAGAATTTCAAGAAGGAAATGTGTATGGGGATTACTTCTGTAGAAAAAGAGTGTCTGTTTAGTATGGAACCTGCTGAATCTGAAGCTTCTTGGAACAGATTCATCTCAAAGTTCAACACTGCTGCCTCTAATCTCATAGCAGTTTGCGCTGATGATACAAAGGAAAAGTTTGCTGAGATGGTCAGACAGACTCTGCTGAGCATTCTCACAACACCAGTGCTAATTTTGGAAGATGCTCCTACTGAAGACTCTTCATCTGAAGATACTGCTCCAATGATAGAAGATACTCCTGATCCTCAAACTGCATCTAACATGGAGATTGATCATCCTAAGGCAAATGCATCTGCTTTTGCACCCTCTGCTTCTGAAATGAAGACTGAGACTCCAGATGTTGTCCAAGAAGTTAAGGAAATCAGATCATGGATGGTAAAACAGGAACAGACTACTGAGGAGATCAAAACTTGGATGGCTAAGCAAGAAGAGTCTACTGCAAAGATTACTGATCTTCTGACCCTAATTACATCTCGCCAGCCCTAGTTTTCTTTTCCATGTTTTTGCATTTTGTTTGCACTTAGTTTCTGTTGTTTTATTTTCAATCATCTGTTGTTTGAACATCTTTTGTTGAATGAATCTGGTTGTTCTGTTTTTCATTTATGTGTTTTATCTTCTTTTCTTCTATTATCATTTCAGTCTGTTAAATTCTTTTTGATTATGACAAAAAGGGGGAGAAAAAGAATCTGATTGTTCAATCCATAAGCAATACTAAAATGAAATTCAGACATAGTATTAACTAACATTGAATTTTAAGACTTTCAGATCTCATTGTTTCATCTGACAAAACTTCTTTGAAGTTACCCTGAGAATTACCCAACCAGGCTCTGATCCTTGAAGCAAATTTAACTCTGATTCTGGAAGATAAACCAGACTCTTTATTTGAAAGAATTCATCAGGCTCTAATTCTGGAAAGCATCCAAGCTCTAATTCTTTATTTTAACAAGGATTCCTACCAGGTTCTGAAATATACTCAAGCAAAAAGGGAAGTGTTCTCTTCTATTAGAGTATTCATTTCAGGGGGAGATTCTTAATCTCAGGGGGAGTTATATATTTTATCCTTTTTATTGAACAAATTTCCTATGTTTATTCATCATCCAAAAGGGGGAGATTGTTAGAACACAGATTGGTGTTTCTTATATCTCTATGTTTTGATGATAACTCTTATGGAATTTTTTATTAAGAAAATATATACTCTAAATCTGTTCAAGTATTATTGTTTCAGGTATTAAATTGAATACTCTTAAAGAAGCAAAATACATAAGTACAAGCAACTATCAAGGCTCTGAAGCATCAGATGCAAGACAATCAGAAGACTCTGAAGCGCTGCCAGAAGAATCTGAAGCAGAAGCTGCAAAATGATCTGAAGCGTTGCTGAAAGAATTATATGAAGAGTTGAAAGCTTTGATCAAATCAGACTCTGAAGTTCATTTCACTGCAAAAACAGAGGCTCTGATAATCAGACTCTAATTAATAATATTCACGCTCAAGCACATACTGCTGCATACTCTGATGAAGACTCTGATCAAGATTGAGACTCTGATATATCAAGTTCTGATCATCTACCAAAGCTCTGATCATCTCAAACATTTAGCTCTGATCATCTCAAGTATTTGATTCCTTTTAAGCTTGTTACAAGTTCTAAAGTGCAGATTATGAAGACTTCATCCTGAAGGAAGCTTGTTGAAGAAGTTGTAAACTTGATTGGACGTGGTGCTACTTCCAAAGTAACCAACGACTATTTTGTCCAATGAAGAGACATAGTGCTAATCCCAAAGCGTCTACAACCATACTTTTCCTACAGAAATCATGTCTCTGCCCATACCTTTTGGTGATGAAAAAGTCTTATATTTCAATATAATATCCAGCTGCACATTATTCAAAGCACTTGGAAAAATCTATAAAAGGAGAACCTCTACAACCTTTAGAAGTTGCTCATTCAGAAAGAAATATTTATACACACGCTTGAAGCATCAAAGTGAAAATCTCTCAAAGCTCTTATACATTTGTTCTTTCATAAAACTATATAGTTTTATTTGTACTTAATCTTAAGTGTAAATATCACAGTTGTGATATAGCTTACTAGAAGCATTTAAACACTTATTTAGTTTACATTAATTTGTAAGAAGTTCCTTGAGAAGACCAAGGTGTGGTCAGTAGTTATTGAGAAGACTAAGATAGTTGTTCTTGGTGCTTGCTATTGTAATCAGTTGATTAATAGTGGATTAAGTCCTTGTGGAGAAAGGCAAATCATCTTTGATAAGGTGGACTGGAGTAGTTGAGTTCAACGAACCAGGATAAAAATATTGAGTTGTTTTTATTTCCATATTATTTAAAATTCTTATTCAACCCCCCTTCTAAGTGTTTTCCTCACCTTCAAAGGGTTTTTTCAGGTTCTTTGTAGGTGAGGTTACCCATTTCAGATGAAGATCCAACCATTATAGATGCAAGCTTCTGAGTTGATGATGATGAGGTTTCCATTGAAGAACTTGAGAGATAACTTGACCGTCTTGAAGATTTTGGTTTGAGGAGATGAAGACAATGAAGCAAGCAAAAATGCATATAGGTGTGAACGAGAGTGAAAAATGTGAGAAGTGTTGTGTTGTGGAATATATAGGGGCAAAAATTAGGGCACACAATCACACGTTCAACATTTACTCACAATTAATTAAAACATTAAATCACATCAAAAAGAATAATGATGAAAAAGCATTTAATGATTCTGACAAGCGTGAGGAGGAAAACGAGAAAATTAATTGTTCAAACAGTACTTCTAAACGGCGTCTCATTGTTTACACTTCACCTTTTCATATTCTGTGTGGCACGTGTTTACTGTTTGGGTGTCTCTGAGACTTCTTAAGGAAATGAAACGTTAGCAGCGTCCAAATCCTCTGAAGATTGTTAGTTCAAAGTTTCAAATGAAATAATATAACAATTGAAATACCAAAGAAAATACTCCAGAGTATAGACATTAATCAATTTTCATCTGAGTAAATTTGCTTCTGAATAATAGTTTTATTCTGGACAAAAATCCATACTAATATTCTTCAGAATAAATTTAAACCTATCTTCAGCAAGGGGTTTTGTAATAATGTCAGCCCATTGATGGTCTGTATCAACAAAATTTAAACTTATAATTCCCTTCTGAATACAGTCTCTGATGAAATGATGCTTAATTTCTATATGCTTTGCCTTAGAATGTAAAATGGGATTCTTAGAAAGGCAAATAGCAGAAGTATTATCACAGAAAATAGAAATGTTACTCTCATATATCTGATAATCTTTTAGCTGACTCTTCATCCAGAGCATCTGGGTACTACAACCAACAACAGCAATATATCCTGCTTCTGTTGTTGAAAGTGCTATTGTGGGTTGCTTCTTGCTAAACCATGAGATCAGATGACTTCCCAGAAACTGACAGCTTCCTGAAGTACTTTTACGTCCTACTCTGTCTCCAGCATAATCAGCATCACAGAATCCTACAAGTTTGTATTCATCAGATCTTCTGTAACACAAACCCACATTAGTAGTACCTTTCTAATACCTCAGAATCCTCTTAACAGCTGTTAAGTGAGATTTTCTAGGATATGATTGGAATCTAGCACACAGACAAACACTGAAAAGAATATCAGGTCTAGAAGCAGTCAAATACAGAAGAGATCCAATCATACCTCTGTAGAGCTTTTGATCTACCTTCTTACTTACCTCTTCTTTTCCTAGAGTACTTGTTGGATGCATTGGAGTTTTAGCCAACTTACTTTCTGTCATGTTAAACTTCTTCAGAAGCTCTTTCACATACTTTGTCTGATGTATGTAGGTGCCTTCTGGAGTTTGATTGACTTGAATTACCAGAAAGAATCTGAGTTCTCCAATCATGCTCATTTCAAATTCTGCCTGCATAGATTGAACAAACTCCTTTCCAAGCGTAATATTTGTTGTACCAAAAATAATGTCATCTACATAAATCTGACAGATTAAAATGTCTTTCTTAATTGATTTATGAAATAGAGTCGTATCCACCTTTCCTCTGATAAAATTGTTTTCCAGAAGGAAATTACTCAGCCTCTCATACCAAGCTCTGGGAGCTTGTTTTAGACCATAGAGTGTTTTCTTAAGTTTAAAAACATGTTCTGGAAAATTTTCATTTTTAAAACCAGGAGGTTATTGAACATAAACTTCTTCTTCAATTAAACCATTTAAGAAAGCACTTTTAATATCCATCTGATATAGAGTGTTGTTATTCTGTGCAGCAAAAGAAATTAAAAAACGAATAGATTCTAACCTTACCACATGAGCATATGTCTCTATGTAATCAATTCCTTCTTGCAGACTGTAGCCTTGAGCAACCAGTCTTGCTTTGTTTCTGACAACTTCTTCTTACTTATTCAGCTTGTTTCTGAAAACCCACTTAGTTCCAATAATGTTAAATCCTTTTGGTCTTGGAACCAGATCCCAAACATCATTCCTTGTGAATTGGTTAAGCTCCTCTTGCATAGCAAGTATCCAATCATTATCTTGCAGAGCTTCATCCACAGAGGTAGGTTCAATGATTGATATCAAACCAAGCAATGAGGTTCTAGATGATCTGAGAAATGATCTTGTTCTAATAGGGTCATCCTTCTTTCCAATTATCATTTCTTTTGGACGAGAGGATTTGATTCTGGAGGATCCTTTCAGAGGGGGTTCTTCAGAAATGGTCATGTTGTCCATCTGAGCAGTCAAAGGAGTAGCATCTGACGTTGCTTCTGGATCTTTTTCTTGAGCTTTGTCTGCCTCTGAATCTTCAGATTCTGTGAGAAGCACTTCTCTGTCTGCCAAAAGTTCAAGCTGCTTTGGCTTTTGATTTCCAAGCTTATCATCAAATCTAACATGAATTGATTTCTTTATAATATGTGTCTCAGTATTGTATACTCTGTAGCCTTTAGAACATTCAGAATATCCTAGCATGAAACACTTCTGTGCTTTAGAATTAAACTTGTTCAGATTGTCTTTAGTATTCAAAATAAAACAAACACATCCAAAAGGATGGAAGTAAGAAATGTTGGGCTTTCTATTCCTCCATAGTTCATAAGGAGTCTTCTCCAGAAGAGGTCTTATAGACACTCTGTTCTGAATATAACATGTTGTATTGATTGCCTCTGCCCAAAAATGTTTTGCCATATTTGTCTCGTTGATCATGGTTCTGGCCATTTCTTGCAAGGTTCTATTTTTCCTTTCTACAACTCCATTCTGTTGAGGAGTTCTAGGACAAGAAAAATCATGTGCAATGCCATTTTCTTTAAAATATTTTTCAAAATATTTATTTTCAAATTCTCCACCATGATCACTTCTGACTTTAACAATTTTAAATTCTTTTTCGTTTTGGACTTGTTTGCAGAAGTCAAAGAATATAGAATGTGACTCATCCTTGTGTTTCAGGAATTTTACCCATGTCCATCTGCTGTAGTCATCAACTATGACTAATCCATACTTCTTGCCTTTGATGAATGCAGTTTTCACTGATCCAAACAGATCAATATGAAGCAGCTCTAATGGTTTAGAGGTAGAAACAACATTTTTAGCTTTGAAAGAAGATTTTGAAAATTTTCCTTTCTGACATGCATAACAAAGAGCATCTGAGTTGAACTTCAATTGAGGAAGTCCTCTGACCAGATTGAGCTCATTAATCTGAGATATGCGTCTCATACTAGTATGACCCAATCTTCTATGCCAGACCCATTGCTCATCGTTAACAGACGTAAGACATTTTACATTTTGAATTTTCAGTTCTGAAAGATTAATTTTGTAAATGTTGTTCTTCCTTTTCCCATTAAAGAGGATTGAACCATTTTTTTGACTCACAACTTTATAACATTTTTGATTGAAGATTATATCATAACCATTTTCACTTAGTTGACTTATGGACAATAGATTATGTGTTAATCCTTGAACAAGTAAAACATTAGATATGGAAGGTGTAACACCCATTTTATTTATTTAGTTATTTTGGTGTTATTTTAATTATTTTATGTGGGTGTGCCCTTAGGTGGGGTGTGTTTGATGTGTTGGAGGTGATCATCCTTGATATGTAAGGATTAGTCTTGGTGACGTGGAGTGGAAAGGATAATATTATAGTAATAGCAATATTGGTGATATTATTATTATTATTATTATTATTATTATTATTATTATTATTATTATTATTATTATTATTATTATTATTATTATTATTATTACTATTAATATTAGTATTAATATTATTTTGGTGGAATATTATTATTATTCATATTATTACTATTATTATGAATATTATTATTAGTGGGAGAATAATATTTGTAGTATTATTATTATTATTGGATTTAAATAATAAAATAAGAAATAAGGGATTAAAGGAAATAGAGAAGTTTTTGGGAAAGAGAGGAGAACACGATAAACTGCCAGAGAAAGGATTTTGGGAGAAGAGAAAGGAAGTTACGATAAACAGTTTTGGGGAGAAAAAGTGAGCAGAAGAACAAGGAGGAAGAGAAGGAGGCTAGGGTTGTCGATCCTTCAAGATTCTTTAACCCCGTAGGTATTCTGATGAATATGTTGAATTGTTGCTATGATGTTAAATATTGTTGATTGTTGTTGTTTATGGTGAAATATATGTATATGATGATACGTTGATGATTTGTTGTTACCACTGATGAAGGGGTGTTATTGTTGGTGCGTTCCTATATAACCTTTGTGGTTTGGATAATGACCATGAGTATTAGTGAGGTTCTGTATAACCTTTGTGGTTTGGATAATGACCATGATATAGATTCTGGGGTATAATTCCTATAGTAATAATATGAACATGAAATAGGTTCCGAGAGGAAAATTAAGGAGCATCTAGGTTCTGAGTAACTCTGAGAGTGCAGGTAAAGTATCTGATGTTGGTGTTAGAGTAAGAATTATAGGTCGATTGGCAAGTATGATATTTATGATTTGTGGTACTGATAGAGTAGGATATAGAAGTGGAAAATTTGGCTTGAATTGGAGCAAGGTAGCAGTTCTGAACAATGGAGATTTTGGGGTATCGCAACATTCGCTGGGTTTCGCCTGGCGAGTGTTGGCGAAGGTTCGCCTGGCGAATGTTAGCGAGCAGTGGCGAGTAATTCCAAATAAACTCCCAGACCTAAAGGGTAGAAAGTTCGCCTGGCGAGTGTGGCCAGCGAAGCTTCGCGGGCAGGTTCGCTTGGCGAGACATAGCGAGCATTCGCTACGGGGCTTCGCCTGGCGAATGAAGCAGCGAACGCGACAGCAGAATGTGGTTTTGGTACTGTGTCGCCTTGTGCATTAGCGTTGTAGGATCCCTTTGATCATGATAAGTGTAGGGATGATGGGATGGATAATAAAGGGTGCATAGGAGGTGATCGGAAGTGAATTCCGTATTATTTGAACTAAGTGGATGATTGGTGAAAGTGTGTATGATATGGAGTATCGTGAGGTGATCATTATGATCGTGTGTACCCGATTGTTGGGGTATGAGTATACCTGCTGCTGGAGGGTGAACCTTTATTTATATGTGGATTAAATGATATAGTTGATTGGTGTATGCTATATGTACGCATGTGATGAATAGATACTTGGTGCTAATAGGTGATTTACATAGTGTTGAATGTAAATAAAATAATTAGATTGATGTGGGAGATGTGTGAGGCACGGTGAGTTGATCAGGAGGACCGTATAGAGTTAACTTAGTTAATACAAATGAGTGGTGTATAATAGATATATGAGGTAAGATGGTGTGGTCAGTAGGATCGTGTATATTAAGATGAATTAACATAATGGACTTGCGTTGGACGGTGGAATCTTATAGTGATTGAACTAAATCGTGGTAACAGATTGGTGCGTAGTATGTATGGGATACGGTGGTAGGATCGGGGGGATCGTGTAGCTTTGATTAAAGCAATTACTTGATTAGGAGACGTACGAATGACGTACAGTGATGGGACCAGGGAGATCGTGTGAACTTAATTATAATAATAGTTCGATGTGTAAGCATGTATGATGAATGGTGATGTGATCACTGGATCGTGTGCACTTAGTGTGCTTGTGTTGATTTGTGTGCATTTGGTGTCATGCATATTATGAAGTGTTGGTGGAATGAGTCATTGCTCGATGGAGTGTATGTGATCCATTCGTATTCCTTTGAGTGGGGAATTGGTGGGGACGGATCATTGCCAAGGGTGGGTGTATGTGATCTATCCGGGTTCACATGGAATGAACCAATGAGTCGGTACCACATACATGGTGTTGCGTTGCATATTTGCATTATGATGTTGATTGGTGGACTATATGTCGTGTTTGGTGAATGTTGGGTGATGATTGATACGACTATTGTAGTTACTACCTTTATTTCATGTATGTAATTACCGATATATTTTGATCATGTTTTCTCACCCCTTTGCTGTTGTTGTGGTCTGTGCTTCTTCGGAAGTACAGATAATCCAGGTACTTAGCTAGCTTGGATTTGTGGTATGCCAGTCGAGTCTTAGGATGCTCTGATACGTAGCACGGGACTTGGGTGTTTTTAGTTGTTTTGTTGAACTTATTTCTTTTCCTGTGACGTATCATGAATTTGATGTATTTTGTTATATGAACAATTTCCGCTGTATTTTGGTGAAAACATTTTTAATAAAGTATGTGTTGGATTTTTATGATGTGATATCCCACTTTGGGTGGAAGAACTCTAATGTCTATTTATAATGTTTATATTTTAATTGATTTGGGAAGTGGGGTGTTACAATTGGTATCAGAGCAGGTTGGTCCGTCCGGCCAGTGTAGTTGAGTTGAGTCTGTCCCTATGATAGAGTTGTGTACCTTTTAACCTGGTGTTGTTAGTTCCCTTGTATGCGACACGTGTGTGAAAACACTGTCGGCACATGGTTATTTCCTAACCTTGTCTGCAGAAGTAGAAATGATGCAAGTGGGGGAGAAGTTTTTGCTTCTCCAGGATGCTGTAAGTGTGGAGCGGTGGCTCAGTGTGTGGTTGAACGTCCTTGTAGTTTAGTATAGATGGTTTATACCCCATCATGATTTCGGCTGTCTATTGACAAATTGAGGAACTGATCATCCTTAATCTCTTATTGATAGTAGTTGGGATTGTGTTGCCTGGGATAGACGTGTCTTGCAAGCTTAGACGACGTGAGTAGTGAAGTGTTTTGAGTTAAGCTAAGTGCTTAAGAGTAGTTTTGATGACGTGGCGCAGGACGACGTTGAAATGTCTAATTTTGATGGAACTCCGAGTGTTAAGGAATGTGTGGAAGTTGGTGGTTTGCCAATTAAATTGTGGTTGTCTGGAAGTATCCTAACGAGATAGTGATATATAGCCAGAACGTGAAGTGGAGTTGTGATCGACTTAGTTACAAGAACTAGTCCGATATTGAGAGCTTCGTGTTATAAGTCTATTAGAATGGTCAAGGGATTCATTCGATTAATTGGTTTTAAGACTTATGTCGGTATGTGTGCTAAGGCAGGAGAGGGTAAAGTCGAGTGTATGATGGGCAATGATTTTTGGCGATTATGAGAAGAGGTCGGCGTGGAATGCAATATTAGTGTACTTGAGTTTTAAAATATTTCAAGTTGGAAAGGTGTTGAATGGCTTCCTAAGTGTGAAATTGTTATCGTACATTGAATTCCAAGATCGCACCTTTTTACGGAATCGAAATCGGACATTCGGAAGTCAGGAAACGGTCGGAAATAAAATTTTGGACTGTCATGTTCGCCATGTGTTCGCCTAGCGAAGTGTCCTGGACAGAAAAATGTCGTTTTGTATTTTTGTCGTAACGGGAGAACCGTAACTCGGAATGACGCACGGTTCGAAGCGTTGGAAAGCTACTCCAATGATCTATGTCATGGTGAAGTAGTGGAATGGATTTAAGTTACTTATTGATGGACTATATTTGGATTTTGTAGTAGATGCAGAACGTGTGGTTCGTGTTTCCGCCGTAACTCACGAATTGAGTGTCGGTTTGACATGGGATGTTCCCTACTTGTTTGACAAAGACAATGGATGTGTTTATGGATGATATTTAGATATATTAGATTAGTATAGAGGATCATGTGGAGCATCGGGAACTTGAGTTATCAGTGTTGGAGTAGAAGTAGCATATGCAATTGCGAAGAAAGTTTTAAAAGAGTTCTGAGAGAGCTGTCAAGAGCTCGTGGGTTGATTTTTTGCTGAATCCGAAAGGACTGTTTGTTGTGTTTTGTGATGCCTTGTTGATAAGATTGGGAGGTATGTTAAGTGCAACATCGGCAAGTTTTAGTTATGCTTTAAGGCAACTTAAAGTACATAAGAGGAATCATCTGACAAGTGATTGAGAGTCGAATATTTTTGTGTTTGTGCCGGAGTTTGGAGGCTACAATTGTTTAGTTGAGATTTGAGACATTTGTTATTCTCGAGAGCTTAAGGTATTTGTTTGATTTGGAAGAGTGGAGTACGAGGCAGATGGGATGATTGAGATTTCTGGAGGATTATGGTTTCGGATCGAATTACCATACGGGTAAAGCAGTCGTAGTAGCTGATGCATTGAATTGGAAATCTTTGTATATACCAATGAGGATGGTGAAAATAGTTGGGACTAATTGAGCAATTTTATGATATGAGTTGGGTTGTGAAGAGACTTCTTATGGAGTTAAGCTTAGTATGATGGACTTTACTAGTGGTATTCTTGATGATATTCGAGAAGGTCGGAAATCTGGTTTGAGTTGGTAGATTGAATTGAATTTGATGAATTAAAGTCGAAGAACTGACTTTCGGGTTAATGGAATTGGTACCATGAGGCATCGTGATAGAGTTTGTGTTCCAGATATTGTTGAGTTGGAATAAGAGTATTATTGAAACAGGACTTTCAAAGTAGATTCAGTATCCATCCCGTTGCTATGAAGAGGTAACCGGATTGGGGAAATTGTTTTGAGGATCATAGATGCAGAGGGAGAAGTGGTTAAGGCTGTATATGCTAGTTGACTTTTGGAAAGTCGAAGATTGGGCATCAGAGACTGTTGGGTCTGATGTAACCGTTGAATATTCCATAGTGGAAATGAGATTGTATTTATATGGATTTTGTGTCGGGTTAGCCAAGAAGTGTGAGAAGAATATAATTTGCCTTGGAAAATGGTGGGAGGATTGATTTGATCAGCTCATTTTATATCAGCGGGAATTAATCATTCTATGATGAAACTAGATGAGATGTATATTGAGGAAGTTGTGAAGTTGTATGAGATACCGTCGAGTGTTGTGTCGGATAGAGATCCAAGATTTACATCGAGATTCTGGGAAAGTTTGCAGACAACTTTGGGTACCAAGTCGAGGTTGAGTTCTGCCTAACATACGCAGACAAATGAATAGACAGAGAGTACTATCCAGTCTTCAGAGGATTTGCTAAGAGCTTATGCGTTGGATCAAGGTGGATCGTGGGATAGTTATTTGCCGTTGGTTGAGTTTACCTACGATGATAGTTATCATTCTAATATTGGAATGGCACGGTATGAGGCTTTGTATAATAAGAGATGTAGGACTTCTTTGTGTTGGTATGAGTCAGGCGAGAGTGTTTTACTCGGACCTGAAATTGTGCAAGAGACGACTGAGAGGTCAAGAGGATCTAATGACAGATGTGTTTTGAGAGTTATGCTGGTAACTGGTGTTGGTCGAGCTTTGAAGTCTCGGAAGCACGCGCCGTGTTTTGTAGTCTGTGTGAGAGTGGCATGGTGAGGTGCTGCAGGAGGTAGTGTGACATGAGAATTGGTGAGCCGGAGGCGGGGAGCGTATCCGGAATTGTTTCCATCAGGTAACTTTCGAGGACGAAAATAATTAAAGTGGGGGAGAGTTGTAACACCCATTTTATTTATTTAGTTATTTTGGTGTTATTTTAATTATTTTATGTGGGTGTGCTCTTAGGTGGGGTGTGTTTGATGTGTTGGAGGTGATCATCCTTGATATGTAAGGATTAGTATTGATGACGTGGAGTGGAAATGATAATATTATAGTAATAGCAATATTGGTGATATTATTGTTATTATTATTATTATTATTATTATTATTACTATTATTATTATTACTATTAATATTAGTATTAATATTATTTTGGTGGAATATTATTATTATTCATATTATTACTATTCTTATGAATATTATTATTAGTGGGAGAATAATATTTGTAGTATTATTATTATTGGATTTAAATAATAAAATAAGAAATAAGGGATTAAAGGAAATAGATAAGTTTTTGGGAAAGAGAGGAGAACACGATAAACTGCCAGAGAAAGGATTTTGGGAGAAGAGAAAGGAAGTTATGATAAACAGTTTTGGGGAGAAAAAGTGAGAAGAAGAACAAGGAGGAAGAGAAGGAGGCTAGGGCTGTCGATCCTTCAAGATTCTTCAACGATTGAGCAATTAATCGAGGTAAGGGGGGAGAAACCGATTGGGATGGTATATACATGATCTGGGTAGAGGGGATTCCTTAACCCCGTAGATATTCTGATGAATATGTTGAATTGTTGTTATGATGTTAAATATTGTTGATTGTTGTTGTTTATGGTGAAATATATGTATATGATGATACGTTGATGGTTTGTTGTTACCACTGATGAAGGGGTGTTGTTGTTGGTGCGTTCCTATATAACCTTTGTGGTTTGGATAATGACCATGAGTATTAGTGAGGTTCTGTATAACCTTTGTGGTTTGGATGATGACCATGATATAGATTCTGGGGTATAATTCCTATAGTAATAATATTAACATGAAATAGGTTCTGAGAGGAAAATTAAGGAGCATCTAGGTTCTGAGTAACTCTGAGAGTGCAGGTAAAGTATCTGATGTTGGTGTTAGAGTAAGAATTATAGGTCAATTGGAAAGTATGATATTTATGATTTGTGGTACTGATAGAGTAGGATATAGAAGTGGCAAATTAGGCTTGAATTGGAGCAAGGTAGCAGTTCTGAACAGTGGAGATTTTGTGGTATCGCAACATTCGTTGGGTTTCGCCTGGCGAATGTTAGCGAGCAATGGCAAGTAATTCCAAATAAACTCCCAGACCTAAAGGGTAGAAAGTTCGCCTGGCGAGTGTGGCCAGCGAAGCTTCGCGGGCAGGTTCGCCTGGCGAGCCATAGCGAGCATTCGCCACGGGGCTTCGCCTGGCGAATAAAGCAGTGAACGCGACAGCAGAATGTGGTTTTGGTACTGTGTCTCCTTGTGCATTAGCCTTGTAGGATACCTTTGATCATGATAAGTGTAGGGATGATGGGATGGATAATAAAGGGTGCATATGAGGTGATCGGAAGTGAATTCCGTATTGTTTGAATTAAATGGATGATTGGTGAAAGTGTGTATGATACGGAGTATCGTGAGGTGATCAGTATGATCGTGTGAACCCGATTGTTGGGGTATGAGTATACCTGCTGTTGGAGGGTGAAACTTTATTTATATGTGGATTAAATGATATATTTGATTGGTGTATGCTATATGTATGCATGTGATGAATAGATACTTGGTGCTAATAGGTGAATTACATAATGTTGAATGTAAATAAAATAATTAGATTGATGTGGGAGATGTGCGAGGCACGGTGAGTTGATCAAGAGGACCGTATAGAGTTAACTTAGTTAATACAAATGAGTGGTGTATAATAGATATATGAGGTAAGATGGTGTGTTCAGTAGGATCGTGTATATTAAGATGAATTAACATAACGAACTAGCGTTGGACGGTGGAATCTTATAGTGATTGAACTAAATCGTGGTAACAGATTGGTGTGTAGTATGTATGGGATACGGTGGTAGGATCGGGGGGATCGTGTAGCTTTGATTAAAGAAATTACTTGATTATGATACATACAAATGACATACAGTGATGGGATCAGGGAGATCGTGTGAACTTAATTATAATAATAGTTCGATGTGTAAGCATGTATGATGAATGGTGATGTGATCACTGGATCGTGTGCACTTAGTGTGCTTGTGTTGATTTGTGTGCATTTGGTGTCATGCATATTATGAACTTTTGGTGGAATGAGTCATTTCTCGATGGAGTGTATGTGATCCATTCATATTCCTTTGAGTGGGGAATTGGTGGGGACGGATCATGGCCAAGGGTGGGTGTATGTGATCTATCCGGGTTCACATGGAATGAACCAATGAGTCGGTACCACATGCATGGTATTGCGTTGCATATTTGCATTATGATGTTTATTGGTGGACTATATGTCGTGTTTGGTGATGATTGATATGACTGTTGTAGTTACTACCTTTATTTCATGTATGTAATTACCGATATATTTTGATCATGCTTTCTCACCCCTTTGCTGTTGTTGTGGTCTGTGCTTCTTCGGAAGTACAGATAATCCATGTACTTAGCTAGCTTGGATTTGTGGTGTGCCAGTCGAGTCTTAGGATGCTCTGATACGTAGCACGAGACTCGAGTGTTTTTAGTTGTTTTGTTGAACTTATTTCTTTTCCTGTGACGTATCATGAATTTGATGTATTTTGTTATATGAACAATTTCCGCTGTATATTGGTGAAAACATTTTTAATGAAGTATGTGTTGGATTTTTATGATGTGATATCCCACTTTGGGTGGAAGAACTCTGATGTTTATTTATAATGTTTATATTTTAATTGATTTGGGAAGTGGGGTGTTACAATTGGTATCAGAGCAGGTTGGTCAGTCCGGCCAGTGTAGTTGAGTTGAGTCTGTCCCTAGGATAGAGTTGTGTACCTTTTAACCTGGTGTTGTTAGTTCCCTTGTATGCGACACGTGTGCGAAAACACTGTCGGTACATGGTTATTTCCTAACCTTGTCTGCAGAAGTAGGAATGATGCAAGTGGGGGAGAAGTTTGTGCTTCTCCAGGATGCTGTAAGTGTGGAGCGGTGGCTCAGTGTGTGGTTGAACGTCCTTGTAGTTTGGTAAAGATGGTTTATACCCCATCATGATTTCGGCTGTCTATTGACAAATTGAGGAACTGATCATCCTTAATCTCTTGTTGATAGTAGTTGGGATTGTGTTGGCTGGGATAGACGTGTCTTGCAAGCTTAGACGGCGTGAGTAGTGAAGTGTTTTGAGTTAAGCTAAGTGCTTAAGAGTAGTTTTGATGACGTGGCGCAGGACGACGTTGAAATGTCTAATTTTGATGGAACTCCAAGTGTTAAGGAATGTGTAGAAGTTGGTGGTTTGCCAATTAAATTGTGGTTGTCTGGAAGTATCCTAACGAGATAGTGATATATAGCCAGAACGTGAAGTGGAGTTGTGATCGACTTAGTTACAGGAACTAGTCCGATATTGAGAGCTCCGTGTTATAAGTCTATTAGAATGGTCAAGGGATTCATTCGATTAATTAGTTTTAAGACTTGTGTCGGGTATGTGTGCTAAGGCAGGAGAGGGTAAAGTCAAGTGTATGATGGGCAATGATTTTTGGCGATTATGAGAAGAGGTCGCGTGGAATGCAATATTAGTGTACTTGAGTTTTAAAATATTTCAAGTTAGAAAGGTGTTGAATGGCTTCCTAAGTGTGAAATTGTTGTCGTACGTTGAATTCTAAGATCGCAACTTTTTACGGAATCGAAATCGGACATACGAAAGTCAGGAAATGGTCGGAAATAAAATTTTGGACTGTGATGTTCGCCATGTGTTCGCCTAGCAAAGTGTCTTGGGCAGAAAAATGTCGTTTCGTATTTTTGTCTTAACGGGAGAACCGTAACTCGGAATGATGCACGGTTCGAAGCGTTGGAAAGCTACTCCGATGATATATGTGATGGTGAAGTAGTGGAATGGATTTAAGTTACTTATTGATGGAATATATTTGGATTTTGTAGTAGATGCAGAACGTGTGGTTCGTGTTTCCGCCGTAACTCACAAATTGAGTGTCGGTTTGACATGGGATGTTCCATACTTGTTTGAGCAAGACAATGGATGTGTTTATCTATGATATTTGGATATATTGGATTAGTATAGAGGATCATGTGGAGCATCGGGTACTTGAGTTATCAGTGTTGGAGTAGAAGCAGCATATGCAATTGCGAAGAAAGTTTTAAAAGAGTTTTGAGAGAGCTGTCAAGAGCTCGTGGGTTGATTTTTTGCTGAATCTGAAAGGACTGTTTGTTGTGTTTTGTGATTCCTTGTTAATAAGATTGGTAGGTATGTTAAGTGCAACATCGGCAAGTTTTAGTTATGCTTTAAGGCAACTTAAAGTACATAAGAGGAATCATTTGACAAGTGATTGAGAGTCGAATGTTTTTGTGTTTGTGCCGGAGTTTGGAGGCTACAACTGTTTAGTTGAGATTTGAGACATTTGTTATTCTCGAGAGCTTAAGGTATTTGTTTGATTTGGAAGAGTGGAGTACGAGGCAGATGAGATAATTGAGATTTCTGGAGGATTATGGTTTCGGATCGAATTACCATACGGGTAAAGCAGTCGTAGTAGCTGATGCATTGAATTGGAAATCTTTGTATATACCAATGAGGATGGTGAAAATAGTTGGGACTGATTGAGCAATTTTATGATATGATTTGGGTTGTGAAGAGACTTCTTATGGAGTTAAGCTTAGTATGATGGACCTTACTAGTGGTATTCTTGATGATATTCGAGAAGGTCGGAAATCTGGTTTGAGTTGGTAGATTGAATTGAATTTGATGAATTAGAGTCGAAGAGCTGACTTTCGGGTTGATGGAATTGGTACCATGAGGCATCGTGATAGAGTTTGTGTTCCAGATATTGTTGAGTTGGAATAAGAGTATTATTGAAACAGGACTTTCAAAGTAGATTAAGTATCCATCCCGTTGCTATGAAGAGGTAACCGGATTGGGGAAATTGTTTTGAGGATCATAGATGCAGAGGGAGAAGTGGTTAAGGCTGTATATGCTAGTTGACTTTTGGAAAGTCGAAGATTGGGCATCAGAGACTGCTGGGTCTGATGTAACCGTTGAATATTCCATAGTGGAAATGAGATTGTATTTATATGGATTTTGTGTCGGGTTAGCCAAGGAGTGTGAGAAGAATATAATTTGCCTTGGAAAATGGTGGGAGGATTGATTTGATCAGCTCATTTTATATCAGCGGGAATTAATCATTCTATGATGAAACTAGATGAGATGTATATTGAGGAAGTTGTGAAGTTGTATGAGATACCGTCGAGTGTTGTGTCGGATAGAGATCCGAGATTTACATCGAGATTCTGGGAAAGTTTGCAGACAACTTTGGGTACCAAGTCGAGGTTGAGTTCTGCCTAACATCCGCAGACAGATGAACAAACAGAGAGTACTATCCAGTCTTCAGAGGATTTGCTAAGAGCTTATGCGTTGGATCAAGGTGGATCGTGGGATAGTTATTTGCCGTTGGTTGAGTTTACCTGCGATGATAGTTATCATTCTAATATTGGAATGGCACGGTATGAGGCTTTGTATAATAAGAGATGTAGGACTTCTTTGTGTTGGTATGAGTCAGGCGAGAGTGTTGTACTCGGACCTGAAATTGTGCAAGAGACGACTGAGAGGTCAAGAGGATCCAATGACAGATGTGTTTTGAGAGTTATGCTGGTAACTGGTGTTGGTCGAGCTTTGAAGTCTCGGAAGCACGCGCCGTGTTTTGTAGTCTGTGTGAGAGTGGCATGGTGAGGTGTTGCAGGAGGTAGTGTGACCTGAGAATTGGTGAGCCGGAGGCGGGGAGCGTATCCGGAATTGTTTCCATTAGGTAACTTTCGAGGACGAAAATAATTAAAGTGGGGGAGAGTTGTAACACCCATTTTATTTATTTAGTTATTTTGGTGTTATTTTAATTATTTTATGTGGGTGTGCCCTTAGGTGGGGTGTGTTTGATGTGTTGGAGGTGATCATCCTTGATATGTAAGGATTAGTATTGATGACGTGGAGTGGAAATGATAATATTATAGTAATAGCAATATTGGTGATATTATTATTATTATTATTATTATTATTATTATTATTATTATTATTATTATTACTATTATTATTATTACTATTAATATTAGTATTAATATTATTTTGGTGGAATATTATTATTATTCATATTATTACTATTCTTATGAATATTATTATTAGTGGGAGAATAATATTTGTAGTATTATTATTATTGGATTTAAATAATAAAATAAGAAATAAGGGATTAAAGGAAATAGATAAGTTTTTGGGAAAGAGAGGAGAACACGATAAACTGCCAGAGAAAGAATTTTGGGAGAAGAGAAAGGAAGTTACGATAAACAGTTTTGGGGAGAAAAAGTGAGAAGAAGAACAAGGAGGAAGAGAAGGAGGCTAGGGCTGTCGATCCTTCAAGATTCTTCAACGATTGAGCAATTAATCGAGGTAAGGGGGGAGAAACCGATTGGGATGGTATATACATGAACTGGGTAGAGGGGATTCCTTAACCCCGTAGGTATTCTGATGAATATGTTGAATTGTTGCTATGATGTTAAATGTTGTTGATTGTTGTTGTTTATGGTGAAATATATGTATATGATGATACGTTGATGATTTGTTGTTACCACTGATGAATGGGTGTTGTTGTTGGTGCATTCCTATATAACCTTTGTGGTTTGGATAATGACCATGAGTATTAGTGAGGTTCTGTATAACCTTTGTGGTTTGGATAATGACCATGATATAAATTCTGGGGTATAATTCCTATAGTAATAATATGAACATGAAATAGGTTCCGAAAGGAAAATTAAGGAGCATCTAGGTTCTGAGTAACTCTGAGAGTGCCGGTAAAGTATCTGATGTTGGTGTTAGAGTAAGAATTATAGGTCGATTTGCAAGTATGATATTTATGATTTGTGGTACTGATAGAGTAGGATATAAAAGTGGCAAATTAGGCTTGAATTGGAGCAAGGTAGCAGTTCTGAACAGTGGAGATTTTGGGGTATCGCAGCATTCGCCGGGTTTCGCCTGGCGAGTGTTGGCGAAGGTTCGCCTGGCGAATGTTAGAGAGCAGTGGCAAGTAATTCCAAATAAACTCCCAGGCCTAAAGGGTAGAAAGTTCGCCTGGCGAGTGTGGCCAGCAAAGCGTCGCGGGCAGGTTCGCCTGGCGAGCCATAGCGAGCATTCGCTACGGGGCATCGCCTGGCGAATGAAGCAGCGAACGCGACAGCAGAATATGGTTTTGGTACTGTGTCGCCTTGTGCATTAGCCTTGTAGGATCCCTTTGATCATGATAAGTGTAGGGATGATGGGATGGATAATAAAGGGTGCATAGGATGTGATCGGAAGTGAATTCCGTATTGTTTGAATTAATTGGATGATTGGTGAAAGTGTGTATAATATGGAGTATCGTGAGGTGATCATTATGATCGTGTGTACCCGATTGTTGGGGTATGAGTATAACTGCTGCTGGAGGGTGAACCTTTATTTATATGTGGATTAAATGATATAGTTGATTGGTGTATGATATATGTATGCATGTGATGAATAGATACTTGGTGCTAATAGGTGAATTACATAGTGTTGAATGTAAATAAAATAATTAGATTGATCTGGGAGATGTGCGAGGCACGGTGAGTTGATCAGGAGGACCGTATAGAGTTAACTTAGTTAATACAAATGAGTGGTGTATAATAGATATATTAGGTAAGATGGTGTGTTCAGTAGGATCCTGTATATTAAGATGAATTAACATAACGGACTAGCGTTGGACGATGGAATCTTATAGTGATTGAACTAAATTGTGGTAACAGATTGGTGCGTAGTATGTATGGGATACGGTGGTAGGATCGGGGGGATCGTGTAGCTTTGATTAAAGTAATTACTTGATTAGGAGATGTACGAATGACGTACAGTGATGGGATCAGGGAGATCGTGTGAACTTAATTATAATAATAGTTCGATGTGTAAGCATGTATGATGAATGGTGATGTGATCACTGGATTGTGTGCACTTAGTGTGCTTGTGTTGATTTGTGTGCATTTGGTGTCATGCATATTATGAAGTGTTGGTGGAATGAGTCATTTCTCGATGGAGTGTATGTGATCCATTCGTATTCCTTTGAGTGGGGAATTGGTGGGGACGGATCATGGCCAAGGGTGGGTGTATGTGATCTATCAGGGTTCACATGGAATGAACCAATGAGTCGGTACCGCATGCATGGTATTGCGTTGCATATTTGCATTATGATGTTGATTGGTGGACTATATGTCGTGTTTGGTGAATGTTGGTTGATGATTGATATGACTGTTGTAGTTACTACCTTTATTTCATGTATGTAATACCGATATATTTTGATCATGTTTTCTCACCCCTTTGCTGTTGTTGTGGCCTGTGCTTCTTCGGAAGTACAGATAATCCAGGTACTTAGCTAGCTTGGATTTATGGTGTGCCAGTCGAGTCTTAGGATGCTCTGATACGTAGCACGGGACTTGGGTGTTTTTAGTTGTTTTGTTGAACTTATTTCTTTTCCTGTGACGTATCATGAATTTGATGTATTTTGTTATATGAACAATTTCCGCTGTATTTTGGTGAAAACATTTTTAATGAAGTATGTGTTGGATTTTTATGATGTGATATCCCACTTTGGGTGGAAGAACTCTGATGTTTATTTATAATGTTTATATTTTAATTGATTTGGGAAGTGGGGTGTTACAGAAGGGAGGTTACCATTACCAATAGTTCCAGAGCCAATGATTTTTCCGTTCTGGTTCCCTCCAAACTTCACATCACCTCCAGATCTAAGTTCCATGCTTTGGAACATAAACTTTCTTCCCGTGATATGTCGTGAGCAGCCAGAGTCTAGGTACCATGATTGGTGTCTCAACTTTGCTGCTAAGGACATCTGCAACAAAGATTATTTTATCTTTAGGTACCCATATTTTCTTGGGTCCTCTGGGGTTAGTAGGTTTGAAATTCTGTCTGAATTTCTTCCCCTTAAAAGCATCTTTGTTCTGACGAAATTTGGGTTTAACAAAAGATTTAGTGTTCTGATATGTACGTGTGTGATTTATATCATTCAGGTGACCATATTTAAAATGGGTGTACAAAGGAGAATACTTGATGATCAACTTATCAGAAGGTTTTGGATTTAAATCCTTCCCAGAGGGGGATTCATATGCAATTCCTTTTCTATTGTTTCTGCTTACGCCATAGATCATGGAAGCCATTTTGCTTCTATCTAGGCCTCTGGACAGAAAACTCTGAAAACTATAATCATACTCATCTAAAATGTTTTTTGGGCATTACCTAGTATCTGAGTCAGACATTTGTTGAGCTTTTTCTGAATCAGTTTTTATTTTAAGATTATTTGCTTTTAGCTCAGCAATTTCTGATCTCAGCTTATCAGTCTCAGCTGCAAGATAGCTCTGAAGCTTCTTGTATTTGAGTTTGATCCTACTATAGTTTTCAAGCATTTCAGATAAACTTTCACTAAGTTCAGCTCTGGTAAGTTCAGAAAATACCTCTTCTGAATCTGATTCTGATCCAGATTCAGATGTTTCTTCGCGGTCCTCCACGTCAGCCATCAGTGCCATGTTTGCACATTCTTCCTCTGACTCTGATGAGGATTCAGAAGCATCTGAATCATCCCACGTGGCCATCAGAATTTTCTTCTTCTTTTCAAACTTCTTTCTGGGTTTGTCTTTCTGAAGTTTGGGACATTCATTTTTATAAAGACCTGGCTCCTTGCATTCATAGCATACAACTTTCTTCTTTCCAAATCTTTTATGTCCAAAAGATTCTCCATGTTGATCAGATCTCTTGAAGTTTCTGAACTTTTTTTGTTTATGCTTCCAGAGTTGATTTATCCTTCTGGACAACAAAGACAGTTCATGTTCTTCTGAGGAAGATTCTTCAGAGCTTTCTTCAATTACCTGCAAAGCTTTAGCAGGTTTGTTAGATTTTAACGCAACAGACTTACCTTTCTTCTGAGGCTCGTCTTCTTCCAGCTCAATCTCGTGACTTCTTAAGGAACTGATAAGTTCCTCCAGAGTGATCTTATTCAGATCCTTGGACAACTTCAGCGCTGTAACCATTGGTCTCCACCTTGATGGTAAGCTTCTGATTATTTTCTTGACATGGTCAGAAGTGGAGTAACCTTTATCCAAAACCTTCAATCCAGCAGTTAGGATCTGGAATCTTGAGAACATAGTTTCCACAGATTCAGACTCCTCAATTTTGAAAGCTTCGTACTTCTGGATAAGCGCCAAGGCCTTTGTCTCCTTTACTTGGGAGTTTCCTTCATGTGTCATTTTTAATGACTCAAACATATCAAATGATGTTTCTCTATTTGTAATTTTCTCATACTCAGTATGAGATATAACATTTAACAGAATGGTTCTAGCTTTATGATAATTTCTGAAATCCTTTTTCTGTTGGTCACTCATTGACTTTCTGTCAACCTTTTTACCCTCACCATCAGTGGGATGAATGTAACCATCAGTGACCAAATCCCATAAATCAGCATCATAGCCTAGAAAGAAACTTTCTATTCTGTCTTTCCAATAGTCAAACTTCTCTCCATCAAACATGGGAGGTTTGGTGCTGATTCTATCTCTATCATCATATTTGTTGTTGTATGAAGTTAAAGTTTCAGCCATGATAAATCAAGAATAATAACTTAAGAGTTTTTCCCAACTGGATGTTTCTCTTTCACTGTTAAGTGATAGCACTACAGAGCCGGAGCTCTGATACCAACTGAAGGTAGGAAAAACACGTAGAAGGGGGGGGGGGGGTTGAATAAGGGTTTCAAATAACAACTATGACAATAGTAAAAATAATAAGGTATTTTTATCCTGGTTCATTTTTAACTCAAACTAATCTAGTCCACCCTACCAAGGTGATTTTCCTTTCTCAACAAGGACTTAATCCACTAAATCAAATTGATTACAGTGTTAACCACTAAGACAAACAATCTTAGTCTTCTCAAGAAATCTGACCACAACTTGGTCTCTTAAGGAACCTGTTACAAATAAGTAAAATACAATGTGTTTAAGAGTTGCTTCTAAAAAGCTATATCACAACTGTGATTTTACACAAATGAAGAACGAATAAAACTTAGTGTTTTATGTAGAAAGTTGTTTGAATGTTTTCTTTGATTGCTTCTTTGAATTCTTTCTTTCAAAATGTTGTAGCAAAATTTTTGTGAATTATCTATCTTGAAGTGTTGATGAAGACTTCTTTATATACACCACTTTCTCAATAGTGTGTAGAAGAAAGTACTGTAGGATGTAGATAGGAAGGACAATTACTTTTCGTCTTGATTTGACATTCTCTTTTTGCCTTAAATCCCGTGTCATGCACGAATGAGAAATAGTACCGTTGGTAGACCTTGGGTTTAGAAACGTCTCTTTCTTGAACACTTCCTTTTTAATTGAACATATATGAAAAGTATTCTTGCATCAGATCCTCTGATGTTGTTCCTTGTTCTTCTTATCAGAGTCACTCTTTCAGAGTCTTGCAGCAAAGTGCTTAGCGTGAATGTATCAGAGTTGACTTGATTCAGAGCCTCTGTACTTGCAGCGTTAAGTTCTCAGAGTCTTCTGAATATTTTGAGTCTTTATACTCTATGCTCAGAGTCTTCTGTAGGTAGCGCTCTAGAGTCTTCTGCTTCAGAGTTTTCTTCAGCAAGCACTTCAGAGTTTTCTTCAGCAAGCGCTTCATAGTATTTTTCAGCCAGCACTTCAGAGTCTTTTTCAACAAGCGCTTCAAAGTCTTTTTCATCAAGCGCTTCAGAGTCTTTTTCAACAAACACTTCAGAGTCATTTGATTCTTAACTTTCAGAGGAGTTTTTGCTTCCAGAGGAATATTAATTTTAATATCTGAAACAAAAACACTTGAATACGATTAGAGTATATATTTACTACATACAAAATTTCATTAATGTTATCATCAAAACATGGAGATATATTAAGAACCAATTTGTGTTCTAACATTCATCTAGTCAACCCTCAGTCAACTGTGAAATTGAAGGAGATTAAGACTCAATTACAAGTCTTTGTGATCATGGAATATTGTGTTGAGATGTCTAATATATCATTTCAAGATCAATTCATCAAGAATCAAGAGTGTGAGAAGTTACTAAATTAGGGTTCTCAGCGTAAAATCCCCTGTTTAGTGCCTAACTTCAAGACAACATATCTCAAGATACAAGTCTCATCTCATCTTGACCCCAACATGAAACTTGTAGAGCATGTTTCTAGATTTCTTTTGAGTACTATAAGTCTTTCATCTGATTCCTATAACTCAAGTTATGATGCTGGCAAGTTACAGGTCATCAGATGAATGTGATTTTGGTCAACAAAAGTCAACCAACTTCCAAGACATTTTTGACCTAGAAGGATGTTTCTCCTCACTTTGACCCAAACCTGACAGTTTCTCCTCATGATCTTAGCTTTCAAAAAAGTACTAGAAGTCTTTCATCTGATTTGTAAAGCTCAAGTTATGAAGCTTGCAAGGCAGGGGTATTTTGGGAAAGTAAGATTACAGGTCATTTTCATTATAGGTTCATTTCACCACTTTGCACACCTCAAATGGAAATCTTTTCAACATCAAACGTGCTCCGAATGGGGTCAATTTCATCACCAAACCATTTCATGTCATGGTTGTAGCTTGGATTGAAGAATTGGTGGAGAAATTTCCATGGAAAAAGCTTTAAAGGCCATAAAATGCAAGTAATTGATTTTTTATCATTTCAAGGCAACCTTATGCATTTTTTGAGTCCACAAATCATTCTAAGAACAATGCCAATTTTGGATTTGCAAATTGAGCTCTTTTTCATGGCCATTTTCATGCTTGATTCATCATGAAGTAACACTTTCAAATTCCACCACAAAATCAAATTGAGGAACAATTCTTAGCCATTGGATCAATTCACATTTCCAGCAAGCTAAATGAATGAATTTCCAAGCCTTGCAGCTCAGTTTCCATGCGCAATTTAAATCTTACAACACAAGAAAAATTGGATTTCAATTGGACCTAAAATAACTTTGATTGGGCCTCAATTCCCTCCAAATCCATTGTATATAACTTCAACATCCTTCACAAACCTTCAGAGGCAAAACTGGTGAAGAATTGGTCAAGAACACAGTTGCTAAAGCTCAAGGAAAAGTGAAATACGAATTTCCAGATTCAACCAATTTCAAGCCAAATTAAACACATCTAAAGCTTCAGGGAGGATTGTGGAGTGTTTATGGTTATTTCCATCAAGCTTCATCAAAGTTTCAAGGTCCAACAGAGCTATTCCGTTAGGTAACTCACTCATCCAAAATTCTATCTATATATGATGAAAATGTATGCCATTTTTGCATAATCATGACCTATGAACTGTGTAGTTGGATTCTGGATAAAATTGACTGTTGTTGGTGATGTTTTGTGATAATTGCTTGTTTCTTTTTCTCTTCGATTTGGACTGTTTATGCATGATTATAGAATTTGGACCTTGGATTTGAGATCTATGTGACTTGTAGATGATTTTTGACTATAATTTTGTGAGATTCGGTGAAGTTGAATTCCACCTGCGTTTTGATCTCGCCGAAGAAGATGACCGGAGCCACCGTGCTCCGGCCACCTGGTTTCTCCCTCTTTTTTTTTTTCATTTTTAAATCCAGCCTGAGACATGTGTTTTGGTGTGATCCATTTGATTTGTTTACCTTTTGATCCAACTACCATAAACGTGACACACCGTGCACGCTCTTTGACCACAGACACATGATCCATCAAAGTGTTGTGTTTCACTTAAACGCTTGTGGACCTGGGCCCTGATTGCTATTGGCACATCCTAACATGCAGACCCACAGATTTAAACGTGAATTCACTGCTATTTGCACCGCTGTTTTTCCTTTTTGTTTTTATTTTCTTTTTTTATTTTGTTTTGTATCTGTTTCAAATTAATTCAATTAAAAATAGTTCTCCAATTAATAAAATTCCCCAAAATTATTTTATGGACACTTTGAGATGTCTTTTATTTTTTTTAATTTTTAATTATTTTTTTTGAATTTTTTTTCATTTAAAACAGAATTAATTAATTGGAGATGTTTTGTTTGGATTCATTTTTGACATTGTTTTGTTCTTGATTTGTTTCTCACTTTTCCTTTTGATCCAATGATTGAAAATCAATCCTCATATCCATGATGAGTTGATTGACTTTTGAGGACCATTTTGCCCCTGTTTGGTTGACTTCTGGTTTGACTTTGACCTTGCTTTTGTTGACCCTCGATAACCCTCTCTCAAATTGGTGCATCCATGTGAATCAATTTCTTTGATGATGATTTGAGATGACTTTGGTTATGATTTCTAGGCCTCTGTTTTCTAACACTTTGAAGTACTTGTAGCATTTTATTTGGGCCTTTTTGAATCATTTTCTTAATTTTGAGGTAACTTGCAAGTCAAGTTACCCCAAAGGGAGGTTCATACATACACATTGACCTAGTTTATCTTGGAAATGACTTTGATGGATCCTTTGACCCTTCAATTCCTTTTGATTCATATTGCTAACATGTTAAGGTTGCTGGTTGCTCAATTTTAGGTCATGACATTGTGTTTTACTTATTCAAACTTGTGTTCCTTTTGGAGTTTCCATTTAGGGTCATAGTCTCTAGTGCAACATAAGTAACGAATCAAATTCAAAACACTTCTCCTATAAAAAAACTTCAAATCTTTTGCATCCTTCTGGATCTTAATAATGGAAAATCTTTTCAGATAAAAGAGTGTTGTTAACTCTTAGTTCTACTGCAAACGGTAACGCCTAAGTCTCCAATGGTCGAGCTGCATACACCAACTGTTAGAACTGTTTGTTAACCCTACTCGGGCCTAAAAATCTTGAACCAACCTATGGTCTTGTTAGCCGAACTACATTTTCTCTGATCTCTCATACCTGTTGAGAGTACGTAGGCACAAGACGCGATGTCTTGGCGAGCAACCTTCCCCCCTTTCACCCGTAGTTAGTCGAACTACGTTGACTCTGACATTCCCATTGCACGAGGGAGTATGTAGGCACAGAGCGACGATGCTCTGCCGAGTCTCTTTTCTCTTCTTTTGTCCCAGAACTTTAGCGTAGATAGATAATCACCCTTTTAGATAGACAACTATGTGTGGATCCCGTCGAGTACGACAGACATGAGGGTTGCTCATACCTTCCCCTTGCGTAACCGACTCCCGAATCCAGGACTTGGTTGCAATGACCTCGTCTTTTCCCTTTTTCGTCAGGTTTTTCCGATCGTTTCCTTTCCCTCTCTTTGGGATAAATAACGAAAGGTGACGACTCTTCTGTTTTCCGCCAGGTGTTTTTCGCAGTTGCGACAGATCTTACACTCTAATAGAGGCCCAAAGAGTTTTAAAATGTAATGTAATGGGTCTTACATTCCAACAGAGGCCCAAGATTTATTAAAAGAAAAGAAAAAAGGTGTTGAATCTTACACTCTAATAGAGACCCAAGATTTACTGAAAAGAAAAGAAAAGGTGTTAGGTCTTACATTCTAATAAAGACCCAAGAATTATTGATGATTTGACAGAAAGGGACGAGACTTACACTCTTAATAGAAACCCAAGAGAGTTTATATATAGAGATGTTAAATCTTACACTCTAAGTAGAGGCCCAGAGAGTTTAAGCTTGAAAAGATGATGTGCATTTTAAAGAGATGTATTTATGATGGAAACATTTAAACATTGAAGCAAGGATACAAGTTGAACATGTTAATGACAAGTTGGTAACAACCAAACAAGGATATTAGGGTTCAAACATGGTCATAAACAAGTAAGAAACACCACAAAAGTTTAAGCATACAAGAATGTATTCATTGGCATATTCAAGGCAAAATTCAAGTGTATAAGGACACTAAAACATGGTGAAATCATCATAATGGAAAACATGCATATCATGGCGTAAACATGGAAGGAACATCACATGTTAAGGAAAAATAGTCAAGTTCATGGTATAGACAAAATTCAACATATACTTTTACATGTAAACATATACTTGAAAGTTTTATCAAAAACTAGTGGGAACAAGGATGCATAACATCACAACATCATAATAGGTTCATATAAGTTAGACATGGTGGAAAAAGTCTTTACAAGCAAGGGAAAGCAAGGAAACATTCAAAAGGATCAAAGAAGTCCTTTAAAGAAACCCTAAAAACACCACCAATTTGAACACTCATAAATGTATTAAAAATAATTATTTTTGGTATTTTATTTTCACAAATATAAAATAGACATTATCATGAATAATTTGCAAAAACGAATGGAATTAAGATGATAAAAAATGATAACGTTATGATAGTTTGAAATTTGGAAAAAATAAATAAGAAAATATGAAAGGTGGTAAAAATAAATGCCAAGGGTGGGATTTGAACCCACACCTTCTCACTCCAACTCAAAAAACACGCTTCGGCTACATGAGCCAGCGTGTGCTGGTTATGAAAACATCAAAACAACACACAATATATGAAACATATGCTAAAACTATGCCAAACTGAGCCAGCATAGAAAATTCAAAATTTCGCGCTAGACTTCATCTTCTTCCTTGAGCCAACTTCTGAATTTGCAAAACCTATGTTATCACTCTCAATACGCAACCATTCGACATGACGTAAACATCAAAGTTGTGTGTTTTTTAAAAAGTTACTAAATTGCTCTTTTTTATTTTATTTATTTTTTGTGTGGCACGAATTATTAAGCATGAACATATAAACCCTAGAATTTGAAAAAACTAATATGAAATTCCATACATGAACGATAAACATCAATTGATTAAGGGTAAACAATCTATGAACTACCAGAAGCATGTTGATAACTTGAAATAACATTTATGATGCATGTTTTAGGGAATTTGAAAAGCTCCAGGCTTACCATGCAAGAGGAGATCAAATACTCAGTTGTAGGTGTTACAGATGTGCAATGATGATCTGGAAAACTTCGCTATACCTCAAGGAATGTGTTGATGTGCTTGGAATGGATGGAAACCTTCTGGATTGATGGGCTCGAATCCAACTGAAGTTGAGTTAAGTGAGGTTATGATCTTGGTGAATTTGATGTTACAGATGATGTTTAAGTGTTTGGATCACTTATACATGATGTATGTGAGGTGTGTGAATGACTGGTTTAAGTAGAATTCTCTGAAATGAGAAATTCGATTTCTCAACTTTTGAACTATGCAACTTTGAAATAAGAGAGGAAATGTGATAAAACAAGATTTGTTATTGTTTTAGTGTATTTGAATTGATGCAAAATGACCTCTAGTTATAGGAGAATTGATTTGTTTTGGATGAATAGTGTAGGATGAGGGAGCGTGCTATTTTTCAATGGATATAGCCATGTAGCTCTAACTTAAAGGCTAAGGTACCAAAAGTCTTCTATAACATGACTAGAATCTTGACTCAATTTCCATTTGTAGGTTTGGATACTCATTGTTTTTGAATTGATCTGAACTGGTGTGGCTCATTTCATGCCAATTCAATTCTTCAAATAAATTCCAAATGACAAACTTGAATTCATGGCTTTGTAATGATGGTTTTCACATGCTAAGAGATAGAACTATTGACTTATGGTTCAAAGTTGAAGATATTATTTGATTCAACAAGATTCCTTCTGATCTTGGAGGATGAAAAGGATTGCAAAGTGAAAAAATTTGAAGGTGAAAATTGTGTGACACAAGTAATGCACCAATGTTGTCTTGAAAATCAGTTTGATCAAGGCATTTGTGAGGATCATATCTCCTTGCTTAAGTGGAATCACACGATATTATTGTACTTGTTGGAAAATGAGATATCCTGATTTAACTTTCATGTTCATAATTGATCTTGATTTAATTTGGATTATTGTGAAAAATGACCTTGAAGTTTGCCAAAACACGAAATAGGTTTTGCCTAAAAATTTTCTAAGTGTCAAGATTCAAAGAGTCTTGAAACCCTAACTTCATGGCTTCATATCTCAAATTCTATGAAATTTTGGGAATCCACCCTAAGTGAAAAAGTTGTAGTATGTAACAAGCTCTTTAATTTGATCTTTGGATCCAAGAATCTTTGGAAGTTATGACCTTGCAAAGTAGGGCAAAAATCCATGTTTTTCATGACTTTTCTAAGGTTGCCTTCTTTACAAGTTATCTCACTTTTCTTGATTTTTCTTGACCAATCATGATCCAAATCACATATTAACATTGTTCTTGACTTGAAAAGGGCAAGTTTAACCAAAAACTCAAAAAAGTCAAACTTGATTTTGAACACAATTGACTTTTTATATCAGATGAATCTTGAAATTTGTGATCTTTTGTGAAATCAAACATTTGAGTTAAATAAACTCCATGGATGGATTCCAAGGGTATTTTTGAATGTCTTGGATCATGTCCTAAGATTTGAGATCATGCTTTGCTCAAAAGTCAAAGGTATGGTTGACGTTTCATCAAAAACCCTTGTTTGTGGCCCAGTTGAATTTGAATTCTTGCTCTACTTATGAATCAAGTCCTTTGGATTAATCCAAACATATGAATGGACTAACATGATGTACTTGAGGTCCTTAAAACATATCTTGGGGTATTAGATCATGCCTAGAACCAAAAGTCAACCCAGGGAATGAATTTGGTCAAACCCCTAATTTTGGTGCGTTGAGGATCTTGAGGCTTGTTGATTTGAAATGAGGAAATCTTGTACTTTGATTATTGGTGAATGGGAGATCTTCATATTCATGGATGGATTAGAGACTTGATAGGTTGAAGATCATGCTTATCCTTGATTGATTCTTTGCCTAAATCCTTCATGAGGCTCAAAACCCTAATTTGCACTCAAGAATGAAACAAACAACAAACTTTGTATTCTCTAATGGGTTAGTGATGTATGAAAGTATATTCATATGATATGCAAATGATATAGAATCATAGAGTCAAAATTTTGGGTATGACAAATGCCCTTATTTAATCTTCTTGGACCTGAATGATGAATGATGAAAATATTCAGACATTTAAGGTAAAAGAGGATTAAATATCAGAATACCCGGAATTTTGAATGCGAATGTAGATCATATGACAATTTGAACAGTGACAAATTTCCAATTGATCCTGGTCTCCAGCCATGGAACTGGTCTCAGTTTCTTCTTATCAAGTCTTTCTCTTGAAAAAGTTTAGGCGTAGTCCACAAAATTCCGGCGTAGTCCACAAAATCTTTTACACTGTAACTTCCTGCATGCTTCATTGTTTGATCAAAGATGTAGGCCCCATAATCAAACTTTCTCTTGGTTCCAACAACATAGATGAACTTCCTAAGGACATTAGCAACAGTGGATTTGTGGTTTGTAGGCACCTAGTTGGCAGCTCCAATCTTATGCAACATAGCATACTTCACACTTAGTTTACTGGCAACCAGTTTCCCTTTTAAGGGCTAGGTTTTGACCTGGTTGGTATTTATAACTTGACATACTTTGTTGTCAGAAGCAGCTAGATCAGGTTGAGCTTCATCCGATCTTCCTAGATAGTTATTGATAACAGTTGAGGAGAAGATGACACACTTTCCTCTCACATACACCTTTCCAAAATCATTTGACTTTCTATCAGCACAGTCTTCTGATAGATTCAAAATGAACTCCTTCACAAGTATATCATAACACTTAGAAAACTAGGTGACAGTCTTCATTAACCCAGCTACATGAATCAGATTCATGATCTCCTTGCATTCAAGAGCATTCTGAGCCAACTCTGTTTCCAAGGCCAACCTCTTCTGGTACACATATTTCCACCTGCTAACACTAGAGGGATAATGAAATGAGATATTATCAATAGGAACCTCAGGTACACTAGCAACAAGTTTGCTAGTTGTTGGCTTCTTCTTGGGTGGGATGTCAGTGACATCACAAGCAACATCCGAGTCTGAGTCAGATTCAGTACTTATTTGAGCCTTTCTTTTCTTTGGAACCACCTTTCTCCAAGCTTTTGTAGGGCCAACATGAGTACTTTTTGACACAGCTTTCCTCTTCGGAGGACTCTAAGCAGCGACCTTCTTTCCTTTCCTAGTCATGAGCCTTTTGGTTATGCCAGGGTTGATAGTGGCTATCAGATCATTATCTGAATAGTCATCAAGGTTCACTACATCAACATCATCAGTCTAGACATCATCATCATCATTGTTACCACCTTGCACATTAACATCACTCTCAGCAGTTTGACCCTTATCATCATTCTTTCTTGAGGTCGTACCCATGGTTTCAGCATCTTGATTAACATCAGTTCATTGATCCAGATGGGGTGCAGGAACCTTAGTTTTAAGAGGAATGGATATCCCAGGCACATCATGTGGTTCATTCAATATCCTAGATACCAAATTTGCAATAGTGTTGTGGACATACCTAGAGCCTTCCATATTGGTATCCTCCTGAGGGATGGAGGATGAAATGTGAGGAGCCTGACCTGAGACTAATTCTTTGGGTCTTCTTGGATGTGGAGTTCATGGCTTCTTCACACTCATACTTTCCTGGGTCAACATTCACAGAGGTACCACCTCAAGAACCTGGTTAGGTTTTATAGGGTCAGTTCTAGTACTAGAATCCGGATCAGCGATGGAGGACATCGTCTTGGGAGAGATAAAGTCTAGTTGTTGAGACATTTCAAGAGACTTTGACAATGTGAAAAAAGGTTTTCTGTGGCTGTTGAGGGAGGTATGTCAGATGAAGGAGTGGTATGGATACCAAATGAAGCAAATGTATCGTGTGTAGGGGCTAGAGTGATATGGTTCCAAAAGAAGAGGGAACTTGAAATTTTGTCTAATCAGACGGTGACTAATATTTAGCCCGTTCAAAATGTAATTTCCAAATAACATTAATTGCTATAACTCCTTATGGAGACACATTCCCAAATTTCCACTTAACTTATCAAATTTAATACCATCTAGACCTTTTGTCCAAATGTCAGCAAGTTGTAGTTCAGTGGCTACATGCTCTAGGGTAATCACATTGACTTTCACAAGATCTCGTCTAATATCAATAATTCTGCTATGCTAAATTGAGTTATTGATGGTACTAAGAGTGTCATAGTATAATGTCATGACATTCTGAGTGAAATTGTGTTCCTCATGCTGGTCATCAATAATGGATTCCATCAAGTCCGTGTGCAACAGTTTAAGACTTTTGGAAGTTTTAATATGTGACATCTTGGTTTTCTTTCCAACTTGACATTCACCATAGAACTTTCCTTCATCAATAGTTAGCTTTGGAATTCCTCTCACTGCTTCCTTGGATATGATCTTTTTCGTCCCTTTTAGATGAAGATGTCCAAGTTTTTGATGCTACAGTTTTACCTCCTTTTCTTCTTTGGCCATAGAACAGACAGTGGAATTACTTGAGACTTTAGGCTCCCATAAGTAACAATTGTCTTTAGATCTAGATCCCCTCATGACTTCCTCATTTTCTCCATTGGTGACAACACATTCTCCCGTAGAAAATTTGACATTGAGTCCTTGGTCACAAAGCTGACTGATACTAATAAGGTTTGTAGTTAGTCCTTTCACCAACAAAACATCATCTAGATCTTGAACTCCAGGATAATCTAGTTTTCCAATACCTTTGATTCCCCCTTTAGCTCCATCACAAAGGTCACATAACTATTGGAGTGAGGTTTGATGTCCACCAATAGGTTCTTTATTCCAGTCATATGTTTAGAGCAACCACTATCAAAATACCAGTCTTCTTTGGCTGATACCCTTATAGAGGTATGAGCTATTAGAGCCATATCCTTAGCAACCCATTTTTGTTTCTTGATAGGAGCAGCCTGTTTGGGTTTGACTTGATGAGTGTGGCTGGGAAATCTGTGCATCTTGAAGTAAAAAGGCTTTATGTGTCCAAATCTTCCATAGTAGTGACACCTCCACCTTTGGAACTTTCTCTTTGTCTGGTTCATGCTTCTGTTCCTCTGATGTTGAGACATCGGTCGTGACATCCGGTTTGACCTATGATTTTCAGGCTTTGGCTTCTTGAACCCCAAGATGGGTCCCTGTTTCCCAACAAAGCCTATTCCAGACTTGTCTCTTGCTTTCTGACCACTTTGTAGAATTTATTCTAGAGTGTCAGTCCCATTGATTAACATCCTGATAGACTTTGACATCTGATCAAGTTTAGAATTCAACAAACTGACCTCACTGTTGAGTGAGTCTATGGTTTCAAGATGTTCTTTCTTCTCAGCTTTCAACTCCTTTATGAGGTTCTTTTGCTTCTCCCCTTGTTGACACACTTCTGCACTTCTGATACACAGCTGTTTATATGAGGCTGCAAGTTCATCAAAAGTCAGCTCATCTTCACTAGAATCATCATCAGATACACATACACTAGTTAGTGCAGTGACCTGTTTTGCAGATTCTTCTTCTGATACACTGTCAGAATCTCCATCAGACCAGGTGACAGTTAGACCTTTATTTTGCTTCTCGAGGTACGTGGGACATTCAACTCTAATGTGACCATAGCCTTCACATTCATGGCACTGAATTCCTTTTCCTTGATTGGACTTTTCTTCATATTTACCTCTTCTACTGATGTCAGAGGAAATGTTCTTGACATTAGGTCCGGTCTTCTGATCTATTCTTTTTATAAGTTTGTTGAATTGTCTTCCAAGTATAGCTATAGCTTCTGATATATTTTCCTCACTTCCACCATTGCCTTCATATGAGTCCTGTTCAGTATTTGATACAAAAGCTATGCTTTTGTTCTTCTTTTCAGTATTTTCACACATGCCCATCTCAAAGGTTTGGAGAGAACCAATGAGTTCATCAACCTTCATGTTGCTGATAACTTGAGCCTCTTCTATAGGAGTAACCTTCATGGCAAATCTCTTAGGCAATGATCTAAGAATCTTCCTTACAAGTTTTTCTTCAGACATTTTGTCTCATAAAGCTCCTGAGGTATTGGCAATCTCAAGAATATTCATGTAGAATTCATGAATGGTCTCCTCCTCTTTCATCCTTAGATTCTCAAACTTAGTATTCAACATATGTAGTCTATACATCTTGACCTTAGATGTACCTTCATGAGTTATTTTGAGAGTATCTCAAACCTCTTTGGCCAGTTCACAGTGATGCACAAGTCTGAATATATTCTTATCTATCCCATTGAATAGAGCATTCAGGGCCTTAGATTTCCCAAGAGCCAAAACTTCTTGCTCTTTGCTCCACTCTTCTTCAGGTATTAGCACAGTTGATCCATCTTTATCTGTCTTCACTAGATATTCCCATCCTGAGTTAGCTGCTCTCCAGGACTTGCTATCCAGAGATTACAAGAAGGCTATCATACGAGGTTTCTAGTAGTCATAGTTAGATCCATCCAGTATTGGTGGTCTATTTGTAAATCATATATCCTTGTCCATAGTACCAGAATTTATCTTCCCTAGATCTCACCCAGAAAATAACAGGCAGGGTGCATGCTCTGATGTCAATGGAAATTCTAGTAACAAATAGTCGATCTTATGTCGGATGTTATGACATCCGCTACTGAACAAATTATTAAGCTAAGTAGTAAACACTTAAAGAAAGCAGTAAATAACACAGGAAATTCTTTACCCAGTTCGGTGCAAATCACACCTACTCTGGGGGCTACTAAGCCAGGGAGGAAATCCACTATAAGCAGTGTTAATTCAGAGCCAAACTACCAGTTTGCACTCCTCACTTAAGACATACCCAATGCAATCTCAATCTAACTCTAGACTTGAGTTCCTACTCACTCCCCCTCAATCACAACAGTGATATCAACCAATTAAGTTACAGAATTAAAAAGAAGACACACTTCAAACAAATCTTGATCTTGCTTCACAACTTCAATCAAGAGACACAACACTCGTGCTTAAAAGCTTAGAGTGAGACAACCAACATACAACTCAAAATCACACTAGTCCAATACAATCATCTAAGGGATGATTGCTTGGCTCACAAGTAATCCTAAGACACAAAAACACACGTGAAGATTAAATTACACAACTAGAATTCTTCACTCAAAATCTCTTCTCTTCAATAAGAGATGCCACTCTTATTTATATGCAGCGCATGGACCTTGTACCTAAGTTGAAAAAATTAGGTTAACCAAGTTAAACCCCTTTTCATAATTCAGGGTGCTATCAAATAGGTCATAGGCATTTAATGTTATGCTAAGCACTGCCTAGAGTCTCGCCTGAGATAACTAAGGAACCCTAGCAGGTTTCCTGAAATCTAGCCTGAGATAACTCAGGAACCATAACAAAAAAACAAACACGCGTCCTTGCTGGTAGCTACCTGATGTCATAACATTTAACATGACATCTAATACACTCTATTCTAGCTAACAAAACTTACCCAGCAGTACACTACACAAGTATGTCATGACATCAGTTAAGACATCTACACACAACAATGTTTTGCAATAAAATGCAACCAATCAAGAACATCTACACTAAGGATGATAATTTTGCTACAGACTCAGAATTTACCAGGATCAAACCAAAATGACAAGGTTTCAGCCATGGTTCGTCAGTCAAGAAAATGATGAGGCTGAAAGTAGAAGCAGTTCAACAGCCAACCTTTCCGATACCAAAATTATGCAAGATATTGTTATGAAAAAAGGATTCTATGGTTATCTTAAAGGTGCTTCGATTTTGGAATTCTAGAGAGGTCTTATTCCGCACGAAAGTCCGAGTATCAGTGAAGAAAGCTAGTGTTACCAAAAAACATAATCAAATACAATCCAACCAAGATGGAAACATGCCCTTGTTTTTACCTGCATAATAGAAGCAAGATCACAAGCAAATTAAATGGTATTAATGGTAAAAGTAGATCTATCCCTATAATGATTTACAAGAATAAACAACAAATTGATTTCCAAAGACACAATAAAGCAAAAACCGAAACTTATTCATCATGATCAAACATGTCCATAACACAATTGAGACAACATCATGTTATTTCCAAAACAAGCTTTAAACATAATCCAGAAAGTTTTTGAAATTTACAGGACACGATTAGACACAAGTGGAAGGTGTCCATCACAATATCATTACACAATTACAAGAAACCAATGGCACATTGAAATAAAAAAATTCAATTCTTATGGCCTATATGAGATCACATATGCAGCAGAGGAAAGAGAGGAGAAAATACTCAACAGAAATCAGATAACGTGAAGAACATTAATATTCATAACTTCGTAGACGCAGAGGGTAAAGGGAAACTTATCTTTGTTGTCAGATTTTCTCCCCCACAGGTAAAAACTCTCCTTCCTTCCTTCTATTTTCATCAATTCGTGATTTCCACATTCGATTAATCTCAAATCCCGTTAAATTGTTGAGTTTTTGTCACCTGATTTTGGGTTTAGAGAGTTATGGTTTTTTTTTATTCGGGGATCGAAATGGCGATATACGGAAAGGTAAGACGAAACCAATATGGAAGGAGAAAGGTTTAAGCCGTTGGTAATCTTTTTGAAGGTTTGAGATAATTTGGCATGGATTCCACAGTTGGAGAAGACGGTTTGAGAAGAAGAATGAGAGGGCGAACGAAGAGAAGAGAGTTGTTATTTGTTCCTCATGTGTTTTGCTTTCTATTTTATTTTTGTACTTTGTTATCCCATGTGCACACGCTCGATTATCTCTACGGTTTACCCTCGTAGTTGCGCTATTAGATCAGAGTCATCCTTTAACTCGCCAGATCGGACGACCTTGGTGGAGGCTGATCATAGACCCCTGTGGGGACCTACAATGCCTCGTCTTTTCTTTTTTCTTTTTTTTAGTTCTTTCTTTGTATTAATGTTTTAAAAATATTTAATTTAGTTTGTTTAAAAATTTTTTGTTTCTTCTATCATGTTTTATATATAACTTGAAATATCTAATTTATTTTGTAATCAATTGTTTTTTTTATGGTTTTTTTTCCTTTTAAAAAAGAGTACTATTAAATTTTTTTAATCATATTTTGATTGCTTCATAATTTAATTAATCACTTAATTATCAATTCCTTTGCTTGTGATTGTGCCTACTTTGTGTTTATTTATTCAATCATTTTCTTCGTGTTTGTTAATATTGACGATTACTCGAACCCTTTTTTAATTAGAGAACCTTATTTATGATTCATATCAACCTTTTCTATATCTTTATGTGAGTGGGTACTTTTAGCTGTCATATGTGCCTGACCTGACATTTCCTATTATTTCACTTTATAAATTGGTTATATTGCATGCCTTGTATGTTGAACCTCCTAATTATAACTATAATGCTTATTTGTTTCTGTCTGGTAATATATTTGCATGTTACATGTCTAAGGAAAGAACTTGTGTAGGACTTTTAAGTCATACATATTACATTGTCATTTGCATCATTTCCCCTACTTGATCCATGACTCTTTTCAGGTTGATCAACTTAGGATACATCCTCATACTTTCAGGAGATTCCCTTTGATTTCCAACTTAGACAACTCGTATATTAAATCCCCTATCATCCCACAAGAGAATTAGACATGAGTCATCTATGTAGTCGAGATATAATTCTTCTACCCCATAACATAGTGGAGAAAAATGTAGAATCTTTTCCGCTCGAGAGAAGTATGTGGCACACTCGTCGATTATAGATCCGAGTTGGAGCCCTTCTTCCAAAGTGACACAAAAACTGTCTCCCACATGTTTGTGGTGGTTTAAATTGAGTATTCTTCTCAAGATGACGACTTGTCTCTTCTCTTAAAACCAATCAACAAACCTCTCCCTCTGGAACATTTGCCACATGTCGCTACTGCGAAAATCGACGCCGGCTTGACAGGAGAGTCGCCACCGTGCGTTATTTATCCCTCAGAGCGGGAAAGGAAACGCTCGAAGTAAACCTCGCAAAAGACGGGTAAAGGTATGGTCATCGCAACCAAAACCTGGATTCGGGAGTCGGTTACGCAAGGGGAAGGTATTAGCACCCCTCACGTCCATCGTACTCGATGGGATCCACGCTTGGTGTTTAAAAGGAAAAGGGTGTATTTATCTATCTACGCTAATGGTCAGTCTGAAAAGAAAAGAAAAGGACAGGACTCGACAGAACATACGGTGTTCTGGGCCTACGTACTCCCTCGTGCAATGGGAAAGTCAGAGTCAACGTAGTTCGACTACCTACGTCTAAACATGGGGCTTTCACACAACAATGAGAAAATAAACTGGTCTCCAAGGTTCGGGAACCTACAACTACGATCTGGTCTCAAATGCGCTCGGGCAAGAGAAAGGGGAACAATCAGTCGTCAGCGGGAAAGTCTCGATCGCACAGCCGCGAGAGAACAAAGGTTAGTTGTTAGTGTGCTCGCTAGGATATCGCATCCTATGCCTACATATCCTCGTCTGGTACGAAGAATCAGAGCAGCTGTAGTTCAGCTAACTACGGATCAAGCTACTCAAAAGCTCCTACTGAAAGGAAAGGGAAAAGACACCCTAAAACTATAGCTGGAAAAGGGGAATCTACCTACTGCTATCATGCCTGGTTGACCATCCTAACGTCTATCATAACGACTCCGCAGCGGAGAAGTCAGAGCTCCTAAGGGATCATGGCAACAGGACTAAACAGCAAAACAGGAATCAACTGCAGAGTAAAGAAATACTGAAAATATGCATGAATACAACAACTAAACAAACAAGGCGCAAAGGCCGCAAACCACAAAGGCAAGGGAGCTCAGCTCTACCAAATACCAGCAAGCAAAGCCAATCAATAACAAACAAGCAGAAGGAGGACCACCTCAACTTCTTATGCACATAAAGCCTACTTCTAAGATGCACCTACCTCAGAATTATTCTAGATGAATACCTAAGTCTAATGCAACACAACACCATACAAGTCAAACAACATAAAGAGAAGGCTAGCTAACCTGACAAACCTCTATCCAAAGCAAGAAACTAACCCTGAGCAGGGCCCTCAACAAACACACTTCTAATCTATCTCTAAACAAAACCCTATGCTACACCTTTAAGCAAAGATCTAAGCAAAAACTCTAATCAAAACCCTAAGCAAGAGGAAACAATCCCAGTCTCCAAGCTTCAAAACAAGCTTACCAAAGAAAGGGAGCTAAGCAGACAAACTCATAGTGCCTTCCTTGGGAAAGTACCAGGAGGTTACTACTCAGGAGTCATATCCTATGCGGCTCGACAACTGTGATCAGTTTACATTCCTCCTCAGGAGAAACTAAACTCACATGAAGGCTCCGGCATCACTGGATATTTGAGAAAGCCTATATGGACTAAGGGAACTAAGTGAACAGACCCATAGGACCTTCCTCAGGAAAGTACTAGGAGGCTTCCACTTAGGAATCGTATCCTATGTGGCTCAACAACTGTGATCAGTTTACATTCCTCCTCAGGAGAAATTAAACTCACAAGTTGGCTCCGACATCATTGGATACTTAAGAAATCCTAGATGAACTAGAGGAACTAAGTGAGCAGACCCATAGGACCTTCCTCAGGAAAGTACTAGGAGGCTTCCACTTAGGAATCGTATCCCATGTGGCTCAACAACACGTGATCAGTTTACATTCCTCCTCAGGAGAAATTAAACTCACAAGTTGGCTCCAACATCATTGGATACTTAAGAAAGAGGTGAGAAGAAAGAATGAAAGTCATTCATAGTGCCTTCCTCAGGAAAGTACCATGAACTCCCTTCAAACTTCAGGATCTCGAACCTCACAAACAGAGAACAAGCTCCTAGACTAAGCCTCAATCCAATGCATCCTTGCAAGCTCCAACAGGACCTCATCCAGCTCCCATCTTCATGACGAAACCACAGGCCATCCAACCACAAGAAACTATCTCTGAAGTTCAACCACAGCTGAACTTCAAAGTCAGTAGTCATCAAGACTTCTCCTATCCTCAAGCTCAGGAAAAAACATATCAGAACATCCTACAAAAATCTATCAAAAATCTATGGGAAACCTACATGGCTCTATGACAACATACTAAAAAATCAGAGCAAAACTCATTACCAGATGAAAGAACCAAAATCAACAAAGCAGACATATCCACAAACCAATTATTCAATATCAAAACAATACAAAAAATGCAATTAAAATGAAAATGCATGATTAAGCTAATGTTTCTGTACTATAAAATTCTACATTGAATTACGAGTCTACAGAAAAAAGAACAGAATTATTTGATCGAATCTACTATTTTTTATGAATTTTCTAATAATATGCATGCACTAAAAGATATTAAAAGAAGTCAAATAAATGGAAAATATACCAAAAATAGCAAACAAAAATAAAATGGCATTTTTATTTTTATACAATTTTCTAGACCTTTTCATGAAGTGGTAGAAAAAACAAGAACTCAAAAATCAATTGTTTTCATTTTATTATGAATTTTTCAATATGCAAAGAAATATTAAAAGAAATTAGAGAAAACTAAATTGAAATAAAATGGGAGGGGGTCTAAACAGCACATGCTTTTCAGTTGAATTCCTAAGGTGGGCCTGAGAGGGGGGTGCTCCTAGCAAAAGGCGCTGGCCCAATGAAATCAAAAAAACAACTAACAAAAACAGAAAGAAAAAACGCATGGGGGGTGCAGTAAGCGAACTTTTCAGGTTAGTTTGCATTGGGCTTCACGCTATGGGGGTGTGATTAGCACTTGGGCCTAAGGCCCAAAACGATTCATTCTGTCTCTCACGCAGGGGGAGGGGCATGAGTAAACCAGGGGGGTATGACTCAGCAAACGAGATTGGGCCTAAACCCAGCCCCAACCCTAATCCATGAAACCCTAATCAAAACCTAATCTCCCTATCCACTCTCTGATCACTGTTCATCCCCCCAAGCTAACCCTAGCCGTTTCCTGAATTCTCTCAAATTCGTTCTCTGAATCTTTCAAACAATCTCAAACCCTAATCGCTCACGGAATCATCAATCTCACGAGAACACTTAAACCCTCACGAATCAGAAACTGAAGCCTACACCACAAACCAAATTCTTCACCTCACAACCCTAATTCGACCTAAATCTATCCGGATCAAGACAAGAACCAATCTAGAAATCAGGAAGAAGAATGAAAGCACACCTGGATATGGAGCAAGAACAAGCTCGCGGAGTTCTTTGGAGGATGAAAAACTTGACGATCTCAAGATCTAACGCGTGAAGTCCTTTGGAGAACTTGCTGAAATCTTCTTGAAGATCGTTTCCTAGGAATCTTGAAGGAAAGATCTAGATGAAGGATCTACGAGGTTGACGGAGTTCTTGATGAAGAACACGAAGACAACAAAACCTTCTTGAGATCCTGAGAAGATCGAGCGAACACGCAAGATGAAGATCCCGGACGGAAAGGATCAGCACGAAGCCAAGGAAAACGCTTGATGATCTTGAACTCAAGAACAGTTGGAGCCCTCACGAGCGAATCTGGGAAACTGAAGGAGATTGTTCCTGGGAAACGATGAAGAACGAAGGTGCTTGAACGATTCTTTGGAAAAATCCAGATTCCGGCGAGGTTGGCGAAATCCGGTGACCGTTGCGGCGGCTACAGGCGTCTCCGGTGGCCGTGCATGTACTCCAGTGAGTAGGAGCTATTGGGAAACAGGTGGCGTTGGGAGGTCTGGGAGAAGGACGCATGGTGAGAGGTGTTGGTTGGGGGGAGACACGTGGTGAGAGCGTGGCAAACTCTGGGAGTTTCTGAGTGGTGTGGTGGGGTCCTCTGAGTGTGGACGCGTGGCCCCCTTTATACTCGGACAAGTGGCATCCTCTGGCCAAAACCTGCACAAAAACGAATTTGGACTAATAATGAAGTGGGCTTCCCAAAAAAACTGCACTGGGCCCATACGAAAATTAATCAGAAAACCCTAAAAAAACTGAATAAAATCTAAATCTGATTATCTAATTAAAAACAATTAAGACCTAATTAACTAATGACTAATCCTAATTAACTCTAAAAATGATTACAATCTAATTACCTCTATATTAAACCAAAAGATTAAAACTCTACTAATTCCTATAACATCTCTATTTAATTTCTATAAAATTCTATTAAAATTCTAATAAACTCTATACTATTTATTTAAAACTATTAAAAACTACTATTAATAAAAGAAAAACTATATTCCCCTTTTCTCTTTATTATTCTAAAAACAATTAAAAACAATTTTAAAATCTATTATATTCTAAAAATGATTAAAAAAAACTATTAAATCTATTTAAAAATTCTATAAAATTCTAAAAGAAAGATTTAAACTATTTAAAATATCTAAAAATCTATTTAAATCCTAAAAATGATTAAAATGCCTATTTAAAATCCACAAGAGTCTACTAAAACCCTAAAAATGCAGACACATGCACATGACCACCATAAAAGAGCGCACGAGACCAGATCGAATCGAACAGATAACCCCGGGCATCAGAATATCCCAAAATCACTATGCAAGCTAAAAATCACCGAGGAGCGCACAATTTCCCGGAAATAAAACCCTGATGATCTGGACTGGATCTGCCGTATCTGATAGACTAAAACCAAGTTGTAACCCTGATATCCTCTGTCTGTGCACAAATATCATGCGTCTGATTTGCGAATATGAATTTAAACCACGAGTCAGATAGGGGAACCGGTTGGTCAAATTTTAGGGTGCAACAGCTGCCCCTATTCAAGCGACTTGGACCTGAAGGATTTGAAGAGCGCTCAGCCTTCAAACATTCAGAGGTACGAGACGGTTGAATACAAATAAAACCCGAAAATTTGCCAACCGCGAGCATATACTGTGAAATTGCTTGGGGAATAAAGTCCTGAAAACCGAGTCCAGTCATTACGGCAACAAACTGATCAATCATCTGGTAAAGAACTCCTAATTTGCATGCCAATTACCTGTGATGCCCTATATAATAAACCTTAGGGTTGCAACAAAACACCGGATCCTTTCACATTGCCTACTGATAGGCGGGAAGAGAAATATACTCACATCGTCCAAGGATGGACGGGAAGACGCCCTGGTTGAATACTCACCTCGTCTAATGATAGACAGCAAGACACCATTAATCTCCATTCTCACATCGTCTAAGGGTAGACGGGATCATCCTGATTGATGAAACAAATCAATATTCACGTCGTCTAAGGATAGACGGGAAGAAATAATCTCCATACTCACATCGTCTAAGGGTAGACGGAAAGACACCATAAATCTTCATACTCACATCGTCTAAGGGTAGACGGGATCATCCTGATTGATGAAACAAATCAATTCACATCGTCTAAGGATAGACGGGAAGAAATAATCTCCATACTCTCATCGTCTAAGGGTAGACGGAAAGACACCACTAATCTCCATATTCACATCGTCTAAAGATAGACGGGATCATCCTGATTGATGAAACAAATCAATATTCACATCGTCTAAGGATAGACGGGAAGAAACCATTAATCTCTGTTCTCACATCGTCTAAGGATAGACGGGAAGATAAGCCACTTGCTAGAGAAACCCCGTCTTGAACCCCACTGAAAATCACCCAAAACTTCACATCGTCTACTGATAGATGGGAAGAAAAGCATATCCTGGAGAAACCCCTTCTTGAAACCCTACTGCAATCACCCGCAACTTCACATCGTCTAAGGATAGACGGAAAGGAAACTTCGTTCAAACTCAAAACGTCTAATGATCGATGGAGAAATCCACTTATTGGAGGAACACATCGTCAATATGAATTGACGGGAAGAAACGTCTGCCGATACCAGATGACTGATTGATCAAAGCACAACTATTGTATGATCTGAGATACAAATATACCGCTGAATCGTCTGAACACTTGTTGCTGAATAAACGCCCCTGAACTGATCACAGAGTAATTCACGCGTCATGTGAGGCTGGTAGAAAACCTGACTTATGCTTCGTATGCATATGCATATGCTTTATTCTTTCTACGGCGTAATGCTCCCTTCAGGATGGAAATGCTACGCATTTTGAAAATGACATGCAAGTATGATGCAAATATGATGATGCATGCAATATGCTAATGCAGGCTCGAGCTGCCAGAGTAAGCTGGGTACAGAAAACCACTTCAGCAACATAAATGCCGAAGACGAGGCCAACTCCGCTGGGGATAAACCGGATATCACAGGATTATCCTAGCAAAATAAATGCTGGGAGAGTGAAATCAACTCCGCTGGGGATATTGGGAACTTAACCGAACACCTCGACGAAGTAATACCCTGCTGAGGAATATAACTCTGCTGGAGAATAGCAGATGTGCCGAGTATGATTGGACTCCTATGGGGATAGCTCACATGTGCCACTGACAAATTGGACTTTGCTGGGGAAAATAGACGGAGTCTTCCCGCGTATTGCCGAAGATTAGACCTGGAACCTGATGCGCCAACACGGATGGGCCTCACAGTGATCGCCAGCATGGATTTGAATTTTTAGGCCATCTGCGATGGGTCGGGAACAACTGACGCTGGAAAACACTCTGTCTGAATACACGGCCTCTGATTAAAGAGTCAAGGGATAGTAACACGACTTCCCGCATTCGTCTCGTTCTTCGAAAAATTGGCTGAATCTACTCGAATAAATCTGAATAACTCTGCTGATACGGAGAAGAACAATCCCTTCGCTTCTGATATGCCCCAGCCGGCGGGATCTCTGTGGGGATAGTCCTCAAAAGGAAATCTGAAAATCTGAGCCCTGATAGTCTGATATGAAATGCCCCAGCATTCTGAACTTTGTAGAGATGCTCCACATCAAATGCTCCTCGAATAAGGAACTCCTGCGCTCTTAAGATGGCCTGCCCCTGACCGCAATGACCTTGCCCCGGATTATCTGATTCAGAGTAGTGCCCCTGACTACGCCATATTTGCCGAATCTCAACCTGATTGCCCCAGGATAACCAACTTCGAAAGGCTGACCTGACTGGGGATCACGGTAATAGCTTGCCCCTGCTCTCGGAACATTTGGGCGTTCTGCATTCTATCCTAACCGTACCTTCCACTGTAGAAGACTTTCCTGCTGTCAAGCGCTTACTCGCAAGTAAAACAAGTTGTTCTGTGTAAAAGACATATTAATGCAACACATATGACAGCTTTGAAATCCAATCTGTTCACCGGGAATAGGGAAACAATTTATGGCATATAATGCACAAAACATTTATCAAGAGTAACATCAGTACCAACATGGTAAGAGGAACCCTTTTAGGAGTCAGAATCGACGCGACCTTTATCGGAGTATGCTTTCGAAACAACCCGCTTCAATTAGGACTTTTGAAGGTTGTAACGTGGTCAGGTTCACGGTTTGGAAGGAAAGGATAAAGGCTCAAAGTTTATTTTAACCCACCCATTCTCCTTGATGTTCTCCCATCCTACGTTCAGCTAATTCGACCTTAGCGCTCACCTTTCAGAGGCTGAAAGATAGGAGTGATAGTTTGAGAAACTTTTGAGTTTTTGGAGTGACAGCCACTCACTCTTCGTCTTTGACACTGGAGGTCACACGACTCGTATTTCCTTTGAGGATTTTTCTTTTGATCCTTTTCATCTTTTTCTTTTCATATTCCTAACTTTTGCCTGGACAGACTCTTTTTGAGTTTCTTTTGATTTTTTCAAGTCCAGCGGGACGCCCTCATTTTTGCCTAGGTCATTTGTTTTGAAGTTTTGACCTAGCGGGCTTTTGATTCTTTTTTCTTCGCTTTCTCTCTTTTTTTTTCCGAACGAGTCGTGTGGCACTGGTTGTCTGACTCTTTGGGGAATGATGTGACTGTTTCACTCTTGATTTAACCATTATGGTTTTTTAGGCACGATCTCTAGAGGTGTGATTGATCCTCGAACGGACACTCCGTTTGCAATTTGAACGCTCGGCCAAATTAGCTAACACCTACCCTGCCCCAGGTTAAGATTGAGGGTTTTTTCGTTTTCAGAAAGAAACTCCTACTACAAGGCTCAAAGGGGTTAACAAGGGATTATCTTCCTTATATCTCCGGTGTTTAGGGATTTGAAACAATGTCTGTACATCATCAATAGGTTTTATCTCATAAGCATACGATATCGGAAGTTGCACGTCGTTCATTTTCGTCATCCTCCCCAGATTCCTCTTAACCAAGCATTGGACATTTGTAAAAAACAATTAGTGAACACGAATGGATTTAATCAAAACATGCATATTTATTTCATTATCATCAATTGAATGAAAACAACAAGTTTTACAAACAAGATTGCAATTTAAACAGGAAAGAAACTACAAATGTAAAGAAATGACAAGATAAAACACCGAAAATGCCAGCTTCCTAGAACCGGGCTTTCACATCTGTCCTGCTGCTGAACCAGCTATTTTCACAATCAGTTATTAGAGACAATTCGATGCTGTCCTGATCTGCTTTCAACGACTCGACCAGATTATAGAGCCCTTCTCCTCATTCAGATGATTTTGGGACCTTCCTGCCCGAAGCTGATTGCTGCACTATCAAGTAGATCCTGCACTTGGTGCTTGAAGGCCATACAATCTTCAATGTTGTGCCCCTGTGCTCCTGAATGGAAATCATAGCGCTCCTTGATATCATAACCTGCTGGAGGTGTACCTGTCAGCGGAGCTAACTTCCTTTTCTCAACCAACTGCAATCGTAGCAACTCCTGAAGAAGTTCGGCATATGGCATCGGAGGCACCTTAAATACCCTCAATGACCTCTGATTTTGAGCTCTTCGCTGATTGGGATGTTGTGGCCTCTTCCACTGTTGAGATCGTTGCTGCTGTTGCTGGAATCGGGTTGACTGTTGAACACCCTTCGTAGCAAATACAACATCAGCTTCTTGATTTTCACTGTACTGATCAAGGCACTCTTTATGCTTAGCCATTTTCTTTCTCAGATCTGCCCCAGGAATAGGCAACAGTTGTGGGCATGGAGATTCTGACACCATGGAGTCCAGGATACGTTTCTGACCCACTGCAGCTTTGGAAACATCCATCATCTTAGCATCAACCGGGATAGGAGCTATACGTACAGCTACGCCGCTCGGCGTGAATTCAATATCATGCGAGTCAATCAGGTCTTGAACATTGTGCTTAAAAGCATGACATCCCTCGATGTCATGTCCGAGTGCCCCAGAATGAAATTCACATTGCTTGCTGGCATCGTACCCATGAGGAAGCGCTCTCGTGGGTGGTTCCAAAGTTCTCTTCTCAACCAGATTAAACCTCAATAAAGTCTGCAAAAGCTCAGCATATGTTGTAGGCGGTGCCTCAAATATTCTCTTTGGTTTCCCCTCCTGAATCCTCCGTTGAGTCGGATGCACCCTCTGTTGCTGCTGCTCAGGTTCCACAGGCACCGGTGGCACAAGCTTCTTCACTGCGGCTTCGAATAGTTGATCATCCTCTTTCCTAAGCACATTCTTGACTACTTCCATGATCAAGCTCATTTGGGTCTTCAACTGACTATTTTCCTCCTTGAGGATCTTCTGTTCCAAACGCATCTCTTGCATGTCTCTCATCATCTGCCCCAGCTGGCTTCGGACTTCAATCAATTCAAACTGATTCTGTTCCATATCTCTGAAGGAGTTCCTGCAACAAACTGGACGATGAGGAAATAAGACCCACGGTTCTGATGTACCTGTTAATGATAACTCAATGCAGAAAGCAAACACATATTCATAACGAGACAAAGAGAAACTCAAGCTATAAGCACACAGACGAACATCTCCCACACATGTATAACCAACAAAAGCAGCACGTAAGCACAAATGAGTACGAATACAACGACCCCAGCCAACAATCCTGGTGGTGGTCAGCAAACACTAGCGCACAAAAGCTAAACGGGTTAGGCAGAGAAAACAGATGCGACACCCGGTACAGAAACCTCTAGAAACTTCTCCCATATTCCACTGAGCTCTCCGATTGACAATCTTCAGAGCACACACTTCCTGTGGAGTCTTCCATGACATTAACTGACGAACCCACATAATTGAATGACGGAGAATCATTAATCTGAACAAAACCCTGAGGCGCGATGAAAATCCGGCTAGAGTCTAACAGATCCTGAATCTGACTTCTAAGCACTTTACAATCATTCGTTGAATGCCCCTGTGCCCCAACATGGTACTCACAGCGGGCGCTGGCATCAAAACCTGGAGGATACGGTGGAATCACCGGCTTAGTCTCTTTCGGCACTATCAATCCACTCCTGACCAGATCTGGCAACAACTGACTGTGCGACACCGGTAGCTGCGTAAACTGCCTTTCAGGCTTCTTTGGTCTTCGTGGGGCGTGCTGACGCGATCGACGATAGGATGATCGTTGACTTGAAGTGTCTGAAAACCGATCCTGAGATGCTAGAGATTCTGAGATGGCGTCATTTCCTTCTTCCCACTCTTCTTGAGAACTGACGACTGACTCATTCTTATCAACTGGGATATAAGGAACATCTCGAAACTTTCCACTCTTGAGTCCTCTCTCAACAAGCTCACCCATTCTCATTAGGCCCACAAAGCTTGTGCAACCGAACAATTTGTTAAAATACTGGCCTTTCAAAGTACCCAAGAAGATGTCAACCATTTCTCTTTCCGGAAGCGGTGGTTGAACACTAGCGGCTAATTCTTTCCATCTTCGCAAATACCCTCTGAATGATTCGTTCTCCGCCTGAGACAATTCTTGCAGATGTACGAAACCAGGAGCCAAATCCAGGTTATAATCGTACTGCTTCATGAAAGCTCTGGCTAAATCCGCCCATGATCGAATCAAATTACTCTCTAATTGCACATACCACCTCAAGGATGCCCCAGTCAGGCTATACTGAAAGCAGTGGATCATCAATTTGTCATTTCGCACAAACGAATCATTCTTCGACAGAACATCATCAAATGAAGCTTTGGACAGCTATCTCCCGTGTACTTCTCGAATTCCGACACTTTGAACTTGTAAGGCAACACCAGATCAGGAACCAAACACATGCCTACAGCATCCAGGTTAACAGCATCTTTCACTTTCAAGGCTTTCATTCCTTCTTCCAACGCTCGGAGTCTTCTACCATTTTCAAGAACGCTTGGATCTACTATCCCGGCCATTGGAATATCTCTCCGATAATTCCTCACAGGGAAAGCAATGCCTTGATTGTTAGCAGGAGGATGACGTTCATTTCGGGCAACAAACTGCTCTTGTCGATCTCGGTTCTCAGCAGTAGGCTGTACAACTTGGTCTGCAGTAAGATTGTTCGGGAAGTCTTCCATAGAATCATACCGAGGGTGGGACGTCATAGTAAACCCTGTCAAAGTGTTAGGAGCCTGGAAATTGCCTTCAGCCATAGCTACCAATTCCCTGCAACTGACTACCCTGCTTGATTCTGCTCAAATCTGCTTCAGCCCCTTGGTCGTCTTCAACACTCCACTCTTGCCTCAAACAATCCCCCGAGAATCACCCTCTGGTGAAAACAAAGGCTGGATAAGTGCTTTGGCCTGCTAGGGTAACGCTATGCAATATGATTTATGCAGACAGAAATACAAAAATGCTAACGTGCATGTGTGCATTGGAGATATTTCCCCTCCAATTCCAGTGTCAGTGGTAGCAAGACGAGATAAACCATAAAGACAATATTTAGAAAAACCCTCATATATTTATTAGAATAACAGTCTTGTCAAGAGGTTACACAACTATGCTCCATACAACTAAGATGATAAAGGAGGATCCCAACCAACATGCCTGGTGGTGATCTCAACATAACAGAATACAAGAGAAAAATCAAGTACGGGTACGGTTGCGGAAATCCTCAACCATCTTCTTCGTCTCTGCGTGATCTGGCCGATAAATCAAACCTTCTATCAACTGATCCCTCTTCCTGACCGTTCCCTGGATGTCTCTGACAAAGTCTTCCCAAGCCTTATCATTGGCACCATCCCCAGGTTTGGGTCTCTTGGCATCTGCTCTGTGCTGAAAATCCTCCAGATTGTTCATGGCATCAATCAGTTTGCGCTCGGCCTCGTATCGGCGACATGCTTCTTCTTCAAGCTCTTCAGTCTTCACTTTGACCTGTTCTTCTAACTGAGCAACCTGTGTCTTTAGCTTTTCTTCCCGTTCTTTGCGTTTGGCCATAGTGAGATCTCAGTGCTCTCTGAACTTAGCTAGCTTCGTGTAGGCCCGTTCCAGCTCTTGCTTCTTAGTAGCCAATACACTGCTAACTGAGTCTACATCTAGCTCCAGACGCTTCTTGGTTTCAGTCAATTCCAATAACGTGGTCTTCAGATGTTTCAGAGTTTCAGCCTGTTGCTTAGAAAAGTATCCTGTTTCCATCTTTTCATGCCGAAGCTGGGCGTTCTCTTTCTCTAAAGCCTCTTTAGCCTTTGCTAGCTCTTCTTTCTCCGCCATCAGCTGCTTGTACACCTGTATGTCTACAGTGGTAGGCTCCTCCACCGGAGAAGGATGCAATGGCTGAACTGCTGGATAAGGCATAAGGAACTTCATAGCTCGCTCACGAATCCATTCCACATATGGGCCAGGAACTCGAGTATCCCCTCTGCTACCTGAAGGCTTCCCTCTCTTGTGCAGGTTCTTCCATGCCTTCTCAAGCTTGGCCAGCATCTCTTTCCCTATCGCCCCAGTGAGATACAGAGATTCCTGTATCTCCTCGGGCTTCGGCGCTCCCTGAGGTACATACCCGAATTGCCTAATCAATAAGGAAGGGTTGTAGTTGACACACCCTTTCCTTCCTATTAAAGGAACATTCGGGAATCCTTCGCATCTGAGTATAACCTCAACTCCGAACACCTCCTCATTAACCCATACCACATCCTTAGAAGTCAACCCCATCAAGCGCTCGGGCCATCCTAGAGAATCAATAGAGGTGACAAAAGGGCCTGACTTAGGCATATGACTGGTGAACCACCTGCACAGGAGAGGTACACAGCAGGACACATTCCTTCCTCGCCGCTTTTCATTCTGGTAGTGAGTTGAATGGTGAATATCCCCCAGCAAGGTAGGAACTGGGTTCTTCGCAGCCAAAATATAGAAAGCATCTGAGTCAACAAAATCGGGAATGTTTGGGAACAACACGATGCCATAAACACATACAGCAAGGATGACGTCAAAAACAACCCAGCCATCCTTCTTGGCATACTCCCGAGCCTTCTCCACTAAGACATCCAACGGAAACCCCCACACATCTCCTCTTCTGATCATCTTCCCTAACAGCTCAGACTCTCTCAAGTACAAGATGGCAGAAAGCTCAGCCAGATTAGGCTCAGCGTCCGTACGATAGAAAGGCATCTGCTCGCTGATAGGTATATCCAAGAGTGCAGAATACTCCTCCAGGTAGGAGCCAAAACAAAGTCAGGAAATACGAAACATCTGAGCTCCGCATCATAAAACTGTAACAGGGTATAAATGCCGCTGATCTCGTAGGCCGATGGCTGATAAACATAGGTCAGAATCCTCCCATATCTCTTTCTAAAGTCACCCATTACCCTCTTCTTAGCAATAGTAATCAACTCTGACAACAGACTGATATCTGGAGACGGAAACTTATAGGGTAATACTCTCTTTGTGGCTTCCATGTCTTGCTAGGAAACAAACACCAGTACTGGGAGGGAAAACATGTACCTGCAATACACACACGTTAGTTGAATGCAAATGGTAATGCAATGATGCAGTATGATAAATAATGCAATCTGTGAACATAGGGGCTATGCTGTAGCCTGAAGAGGAACATCTCTGTGATCAAGAACAGAAAACCAACACGGGCACCAGAACTTCCCGAAACTGACTATCATCTGATACTCAAAAATATCAATCCCCTGGTAAGAAAACCATCTGAACCTCTGTATCTGGCAAGAAAACCATCTGATAATAGTATCAACCTCAGATAAGAAACCCATCTGACCCAGACAACACACCTGGAGATGAATCAAGAACACCGTCTGATAAAGGTACTGAATCATGGTTTCTGAAGGCTAGTTTTCCTGCAATAACCCAATCCCCCTCACAGGTATGATAGACCTAATCCACGGACAAAGGTACGGCATCCTATGCGGTCATCAGCGTCACAGACTTTCATGAGTGACGATACGATTCCCAGAAGGAGTGGCATCGTCAAGTCATGAAGAGGCCTCACTTAGCTGACTTCCAAATGATCGGTCCCCAGAGTCGACAATCCTCACGTCTGGACTCCCCTCAGATCCTCAGGACCGGAAAGGAGCACCTCTGCGAGAACCTCGTCTGAGCGTAGATTTCGTAGGGAATTGTGCCTGCTCAGCAGACAGGTTCGTCTACTACTCTCCACAACTATATCTAGGTGCATACTCAAGCCCAGGTCCGGCTTCTCACTCACAGTAACCTCCCTTGCCCACAGCAATAATCACAATAATATAATGCTGGAAAATAAATGCGGAAAGGTAAAGATGCGAGAAAGTAAAGTGCAAAAAAGTAAAACACATATGCACAACACCCAACAAATAAACACCCAAGTGCTAGGATTGACTCGCGTAGGGGATGGGAAACGGTCCCAGCATAAGGGATGGGAAAAAGTCCCAAGATGCTATAAGTCCCCAGCAGAGTCGCCAGCTGTCGCTACTGCGAAAATCGGCGCTGGCTTGACAGGAGAGTCGCCACCGTGCGTTATTTATCCCTCAGAGCGGGAAAGGAAACGCTCGAAGTAAACCTCGCAAAAGACGGGTAAAGGTATGGTCATCGCAACCAAAACCTGGATTCGGGAGTCGGTTACGCAAGGGGAAGGTATTAGCACCCCTCACGTCCATCGTACTCGATGGGATCCACGCTTGGTGTTTAAAAGGAAAAGGGTGTATTTATCTATCTACGCTAATGGTCAGTCTGAAAAGAAAAGAAAAGGACAGGACTCGACAGAACATACAGTGTTCTGGGCCTACGTACTCCCTCGTGCAATGGGAAAGTCAGAGTCAACGTAGTTCGACTACCTACGTCTAAACAGGGGGCTCTCACACAACAATGAGAAAATAAACTGGTCTCCAAGGTTCGGGAACCTACAACTACGATCTGGTCTCAAATGCGCTCGGGCAAGAGAAAGGGGAACAATCAGTCGTCAGCGGGAAAGTCTCGATCACACAGCCGCGAGAGAACAAAGGTTAGTTGTTAGTTTGCTCGCTAGGATATCGCATCCTATGCCTACATATCCTCGTCTGGTACGAAGAATCAGAGCAGTTGTAGTTCAGCTAACTACGGATCAAGCTACTCAAAAGCTCCTACTGAAAGGAAAGGGAAAAGACACCCTAAAACTATAGCTGGAAAAGGGGAATCTACCTACTGCTATCATGCCTGGTTGACCATCCTAACGTCTATCATAACGACTCCGCAGCGGAGAAGTCAGAGCTCCTAAGGGATCATGGCAACATGACTAAACAGCAAAACAGGAATCAACTGCAGAGTAAAGAAATACTGAAAATATGCATGAATACAACAACTAAACAAACAAGGCGCAAAGGCCGCAAACCACAAAGGCAAGGGAGCTCAGCTCTACCAAATACCAGCAAGCAAAGCCAATCAATAACAAACAAGCAGAAGGAGGACCACCTCAACTTCTTATGCACATAAAGCCTACTTCTAAGATGCACCTACCTCAGAATTATTCTAGATGAATACCTAAGTCTAATGCAACACAACACCATACAAGTCAAACAACATAAAGAGAAGGCTAGCTAACCTGACAAACCTCTATCCAAAGCAAGAAACTAACCCTGAGCAGGGCCCTCAACAAACACACTTCTAATCTATCTCTAAACAAAACCCTATGCTACACCTTTAAGCAAAGATCTAAGCAAAAACTCTAATCAAAACCCTAAGCAAGAGGAAACAATCCCAGTCTCCAAGCTTCAGAACAAGCTTACCAAAGAAAGGGAGCTAAGCAGACAAACTCATAGTGCCTTCCTCGGGAAAGTACCAGGAGGTTACTACTCAGGAGTCATATCCTATGCGGCTCGACAACTGTGATCAGTTTACATTCCTCCTCAAGAGAAACTAAACTCACATGAAGGCTCCGGCATCACTGGATATTTGAGAAAGCCTATATGGACTAAGGGAACTAAGTGAACAGACCCATAGGACCTTCCTCAGGAAAGTACTAGGAGGCTTCCACTTAGGAATCGTATCCTATGTGGCTCAACAACTGTGATCAGTTTACATTCCTCCTCAGGAGAAATTAAACTCACAAGTTGGCTCCGACATCATTGGATACTTAAGAAATCCTAGATGAACTAGAGGAACTAAGTGAGCAGACCCATAGGACCTTCCTCAGGAAAGTACTAGGAGGCTTCCACTTAGGAATCGTATCCCATGTGGCTCAACAACACGTGATCAGTTTACATTCCTCCTCAGGAGAAATTAAACTCACAAGTTGGCTCCAACATCATTGGATACTTAAGAAAGAGGTGAGAAGAAAGAATGAAAGTCATTCATAGTGCCTTCCTCAGGAAAGTACCATGAACTCCCTTCAAACTTCAGGATCTCGAACCTCACAAACAGAGAACAAGCTCCTAGACTAAGCCTCAATCCAATGCATCCTTGCAAGCTCCAACAGGACCTCAGCCAGCTCCCATCTTCATGACGAAACCACAGGCCATCCAACCACAAGAAACTATCTCTGAAGTTCAACCACAACTGAACTTCAAAGTCAGTAGTCATCAAGACTTCTCCTATCCTCAAGCTCAGGCAAAAACATATCAGAACATCCTACAAAAATCTATCAAAAATCTATGGGAAACCTACATGGCTCTATGACAACATACTAAAAAATCAGAGCAAAACTCATTACCAGATGAAAGAACCAAAATCAACAAAGCAGACATATCCACAAACCAATTATTCAATATCAAAACAATACAAAAAATGCAATTAAAATGAAAATGCATGATTAAGCTAATGTTTTTGTACTATAAAATTCTACATTGAATTACGAGTCTACAGAAAAAAGAACGAAATTATTTGATCAAATCTACTATTTTTTATGAGTTTTCTAATAATATGCATGCACTAAAAGATATTAAAAGAAGTCAATTAAATGGAAAATATACCAAAAATAGCAAACAAAAATAAAATGGCATTTTTATTTTTATACAATTTTCTAGACCTTTTCATGAAGTGGTAGAAAAAACAAGAACTCAAAAATCAATTGTTTTCATTTTATTATGAATTTTTCAATATGCAAAGAAATATTAAAAGAAATTAGAGAAAACTAAATTGAAATAAAATGGGAGGGGGTCTAAACAGCACATGCTTTTCAGTTGAATTCCTAAGGTGGGCCTGAGAGGGGGGTGCGCCTAGCAAAAGGCGCTGGCCCAATGAAATCAAAAAAACAACTAACAAAAACAAAAAGAAAAAACGCATGGGGGGTGCAGTAAGCGAACTTTTCAGGTTAGTTTGCATTGGGCTTCACGCTATGGGGGTGTGATTAGCACTTGGGCCTAAGGCCCAAAACGATTCATTCTGTCTCTCACGCAGGGGGAGGGGCATGAGTAAACCAGGGGGGTATGACTCAGCAAACGAGATTGGGCCTAAACCCAGCCCCAACCCTAATCCATGAAACCCTAATCAAAACCTAATCTCCCTATCCACTCTCTGATCACTGTTCATCCCCCCAAGCTAACCCTAGCCGTTTCCTGAATTCTCTCAAATTCTTTCTCTGAATCTCTCAAACAATCTCAAACCCTAATCGCTCACGGAATCATCAATCTCACGAGAACACTTAAACCCTCACGAATCAGAAACTGAAGCCTACACCACAAACCAAATTCTTCACCTCACAACCCTAATTCGACCTAAATCTATCCGGATCAAGACAAGAACCAATCTAGAAATCAGGAAGAAGAATGAAAGCACACCTGGATATGGAGCAAGAACAAGCTCGCGGAGTTCTTTGGAGGATGAAAAACTTGACGATCTCAAGATCTAACGCGTGAAGTCCTTTGGAGAACTTGCTGAAATCTTCTTGAAGATCGTTTCCTAGGAATCTTGAAGGAAAGATCTAGATGAAGGATCTACGAGGTTGACGGAGTTCTTGATGAAGAACACGAAGACAACAAAACCTTCTTGAGATCCTGAGAAGATCGAGCGAACACGCAAGATGAAGATCCCGGACGGAAAGGATCAGCACGAAGCCAAGGAAAACGCTTGATGATCTTGAACTCAAGAACAGTTGGAGCCCTCACGAGCGAATCTGGGAAACTGAAGGAGATTGTTCCTGGGAAACGATGAAGAACGAAGGTGCTTGAACGATTCTTTGGAAAAATCCAGATTCCGACGAGGTTGGCGAAATCCGGTGACCGTTGCGGCGGCTACAGGCGTCTCCGGTGGCCGTGCATGTACTCCGGTGAGTAGGAGCTATTGGGAAACAGGTGGCGTTGGGAGGTCTGGGAGAAGGACGCGTGGTGAGAGGTGTTGGTTGGGGGGAGACACGTGGTGAGAGCGTGGCAAACTCTGGGAGTTTCTGAGTGGTGTGGTGGGGTCCTCTGAGTGTGGACGCGTGGCCCCCTTTATACTCGGACAAGTGGCATCCTCTGGCCAAAACCTGCACAAAAACGAATTTGGACTAATAATGAAGTGGGCTTCCCAAAAAAACTGCGCTGGGCCCATACGAAAATTAATCAGAAAACCCTAAAAAAACTGAATAAAATCTAAATCTGATTATCTAATTAAAAACAATTAAGACCTAATTAACTAATGACTAATCCTAATTAACTCTAAAAATGATTACAATCTAATTACCTCTATATTAAACCAAAAGATTAAAACTCTACTAATTCCTATAACATCTCTATTTAATTTCTATAAAATCCTATTAAAATTCTAATAAACTCTATACTATTTATTTAAAACTATTAAAAACTACTATTAATAAAAGAAAAACTATATTCCCCTTTTCTCTTTATTATTCTAAAAACAATTAAAAACAATTTTAAAATCTATTATATTCTAAAAATGATTAAAAAAACTATTAAATCTATTTAAAAATTCTATAAAATTCTAAAAGAAAGATTTAAACTATTTAAAATATCTAAAAATCTATTTAAATCCTAAAAATGATTAAAATGCCTATTTAAAATCCACAAGAGTCTACTAAAACCCTAAAAATGCAGACACATGCACATGACCACCATAAAAGAGCGCACGAGACCAGATCGAATCGAACAGATAACCCCGGGCATCAGAATATCCCAAAATCACTATGCAAGCTAAAAATCACCGAGGAGCGCACAATTTCCCGGAAATAAAACCCTGATGATCTGGACTGGATCTGCCGTATCTGATAGACGAAAACCAAGCTGTAACCCTGATATCCTCTGTCTGTGCACAAATATCATGCGTCTGATTTGCGAATATGAATTTAAACCACGAGTCAGATAGGGGAACCGGTTGGTCAAATTTTAGGGTGCAACAGCTGCCCCTATTCAAGCGACTTGGACCTGAAGGATTTGAAGAGCGCTCAGCCTTCAAACATTCAGAGGTACGAGACGGTTGAATACAAATAAAACCCGAAAATTTGCCAACCGCGAGCATATACTGTGAAATTGCTTGGGGAATAAAGTCCTGAAAACCGAGTCCAGTCATTACGGCAACAAACTGATCAATCATCTGGTAAAGAACTCCTAATTTGCATGCCAATTACCTGTGATGCCCTATATAATAAACCTTAGGGTTGCAACAAAACACCGGATCCTTTCACATTGCCTACTGATAGGCGGGAAGAGAAATATACTCACATCGTCCAAGGATGGACGGGAAGACGCCCTGGTTGAATACTCACCTCGTCTAATGATAGACAACAAGACACCATTAATCTCCATTCTCACATCGTCTAAGGGTAGACGGGATCATCCTGATTGATGAAACAAATCAATATTCACGTCGTCTAAGGATAGACAGGAAGAAATAATCTCCATACTCACATCGTCTAAGGGTAGACAGAAAGACACCATAAATCTTCATACTCACATCGTCTAAGGGTAGACGGGATCATCCTGATTGATGAAACAAATCAATTCACATCGTCTAAGGATAGACGGGAAGAAATAATCTCCATACTCACATCGTCTAAGGGTAGACGGAAAGACACCACTAATCTCCATATTCACATCGTCTAAAGATAGACGGGATCATCCTGATTGATGAAACAAATCAATATTCACATCGTCTAAGGATAGACGGGAAGAAACCATTAATCTCCGTTCTCACATCGTCTAAGGATAGACGGGAAGATAAGCCACTTGCTAGAGAAACCCCGTCTTGAACCCCACTGAAAATCACCCAAAACTTCACATCGTCTACTGATAGATGGGAAGAAAAGCATATCCTGGAGAAACCCCTTCTTGAAACCCTACTGCAATCACCCGCAACTTCACATCGTCTAAGGATAGACGGAAAGGAAACTTCGTTCAAACTCAAAACGTCTAATGATAGATGGAGAAATCCACTTATTGGAGGAACACATCGTCAATATGAATTGACGGGAAGAAACGTCTGCCGATACCAGATGACTGATTGATCAAAGCACAACTATTGTATGATCTGAGATACAAATATACCGCTGAATCGTCTGAACACTTGTTGCTGAATAAACGTCCCTGAACTGATCACAGAGTAATTCACGCGTCATGTGAGGCTGGTAGAAAACCTGACTTATGCTTCGTATGCATATGCATATGCTTTATTCTTTCTACGGCGTAATGCTCCCTTCAGGATGGAAATGCTACGCATTTTGAAAATGACATGCAAGTATGATGCAAATATGATGATGCATGCAATATGCTAATGCAGGCTCGAGCTGCCGGAGTAAGCTGGGTACAGAAAACCACTTCAGCAACATAAATGCCGAAGACGAGGCTAACTCCGCTGGGGATAAACCGGATATCACAGGATTATCCTAGCAAAATAAATGCTGGGAGAGTGAAATCAACTCCGCTGGGGATATTGGGAACTTAACCGAACACCTCGACGAAGTAATACCCTGCTGAGGAATATAACTCTGCTGGAGAATAGCAGATGTGCCGAGTATGATTGGACTCCTCTGGGGATAGCTCACCTGTGCCAATGACAAATTGGACTTTGCTGGGGAAAATAGACGGAGTCTTCCCGCGTATTGCCGAAGATTAGACCTGGAACCTGATGCGCCAACACGGATGGGCCTCACAGTGATCGCCAGCATGGATTTGAATTTTTAGGCCATCTGCGATGGGTCGGGAACAACTGACGCTGGAAAACACTCTGTCTGAATACACGGCCTCTGATTAAAGAGTCAAGGGATAGTAACACGACTTCCCGCATTCGTCTCGTTCTTCGAAAAATTGGCTGAATCTACTCGAATAACTCTGAATAACTCTGCTGATACGGAGAAGAACAATCCCTTCGCTTCTGATATGCCCCAGCCGGCGGGATCTCTGTGGGGATAGTCCTCAAAAGGAAATCTGAAAATCTGAGCCCTGATAGTCTGATATGAAATGCCCCAGCATTCTGAACTTCGTAGAGATGCTCCACATCAAATGCTCCTCGAATAAGGAACTCCTGCGCTCTTAAGATGGCCTGCCCCTGACCGCAATGACCTTGCCCCGGATTATCTGATTCAGAGTAGTGCCCCTGACTATGCCATATTTGCCGAATCTCAACCTGATTGCCCCAGGATAACCAACTTCGAAAGGCTGACCTGACTGGGGATCACGGTAATAGCTTGCCCCTGCTCTCGGAACATTTGGGCGTTCTGCATTCTATCCTAACCGTACCTTCCACTGTAGAAGACTTTCCTGCTGTCAAGCGCTTACTCGCAAGTAAAACAAGTTGTTCTGTGTAAAAGACATATTAATGCAACACATATGACAGCTTTGATATCCAATCTGTTCACCGGGAATAGGGAAACAATTTATGGCATATAATGCACAAAACATTTATCAAGAGTAACATCAGTACCAACATGGTAAGAGGAACCCTTTTAGGAGTCAGAATCGACGCGACCTTTATCGGAGTATGCTTTCGAAACAACCCGCTTCAATTAGGACTTTTGAAGGTTGTAACGTGGTCAGGTTCACGGTTTGGAAGGAAAGGATAAAGGCACAAAGTTTATTTTAACCCACCCATTCTCCTTGATGTTCTCCCATCCTACGTTCAGCTAATTCGACCTTAGCGCTCACCTTTCAGAGGCTGAAAGATAGGAGTGATAGTTCGAGAAACTTTTGAGTTTTTGGAGTGACAGCCACTCACTCTTCGTCTTTGACACTGGAGGTCACACGACTCGTATTTCCTTTGAGGATTTTTCTTTTGATCCTTTTCATCTTTTTCTTTTCATATTCCTAACTTTTGCCTGGACAGACTCTTTTTGAGTTTCTTTTGATTTTTTCAAGTCCAGCGGGACGCCCTCATTTTTGCCTAGGTCATTTGTTTTGAAGTTTTGACCTAGCGGGCTTTTGATTCTTTTTTCTTCGCTTTCTCTCTTTTTTTTTTCGAACGAGTCGTGTGGCACTGGTTGTCTGACTCTTTGGGGAATGATGTGACTGTTTCACTCTTGATTTAACCATTATGGTTTTTTAGGCACGACCTCTAGAGGTGTGATTGATCCTCGAACGGACACTCCGTTTGCAATTTGAACGCTCGGCCAAATTAGCTAACACCTACCCTGCCCCAGGTTAAGATTGAGGGTTTTTTCGTTTTCAGAAAGAAACTCCTACTACAAGGCTCAAAGGGGTTAACAAGGGATTATCTTCCTTATATCTCCGGTGTTTAGGGATTTGAAACAATGCCTGTACATCATCAACAGGTTTTATCTCATAAGCATACGATATCGGAAGTTGCACGTCGTTCATTTTCGTCATCCTCCCCAGATTCCTCTTAACCAAGCATTGGACATTTGTAAAAAACAATTAGTGAACACGAATGGATTTAATCAAAACATGCATATTTATTTCATTATCATCAATTGAATGAAAACAACAAGTTTTACAAACAAGATTGCAATTTAAACAGGAAAGAAACTACAAATGTAAAGAAATGACAAGATAAAACACCGAAAATGCCAGCTTCCTAGAACCGGGCTTTCACATCTGTCCTGATGCTGAACCAGCTATTTTCACAATCAGTTATTAGAGACAATTCGATGCTGTCCTGATCTGCTTTCAACGACTCGACCAGATTATAGAGCCCTTCTCCTCATTCAGATGATTTTGGGACCTTCCTGCCCGAAGCTGATTGCTGCACTATCAAGTAGATCCTGCACTTGGTGCTTGAAGGCCATACAATCTTCAATGTTGTGCCCCTGTGCTCCTGAATGGAAATCACAGCGCTCCTTGATATCATAACCTGCTGGAGGTGTACCTGTCAGCGGAGCTAACTTCCTTTTCTCAACCAACTGCAATCGTAGCAACTCCTGAAGAAGTTCGACATATGGCATCGGAGGCACCTTAAATACCCTCAATGACCTCTGATTTTGAGCTCTTCGCTGATTGGGATGTTGTGGCCTCTTCCACTGTTGAGATCGTTGCTGCTGTTGCTGGAATCGGGTTGACTGTTGAACACCCTTCGTAGCAAATACAACATCGGCTTCTTGATTTTCACTGTACTGATCAAGGCACTCTTTATGCTTAGCCATTTTCTTTCTCAGATCTGCCCCAGGAATAGGCAACAGTTGTGGGCATGGAGATTCTGACACCATGGAGTCCAGGATACGTTTCTGACCCACTGCAGCTTTGGAAACATCCATCATCTTAGCATCAACCGGGATAGGAGCTATACGTACAGCTACGCCGCTCGGCGTGAATTCAATATCGTGCGAGTCAATCAGGTCTTGAACATTGTGCTTAAAAGCATGACATCCCTCGATGTCATGTCCGAGTGCCCCAGAATGAAATTCACATTGCTTGCTGGCATCGTACCCATGAGGAAGCGCTCTCGTGGGTGGTTCCAAAGTTCTCTTCTCAACCAGATTAAACCTCAATAAAGTCTGCAAAAGCTCAGCATATGTTGTAGGCGGTGCCTCAAATATTCTCTTTGGTTTCCCCTCCTGAATCCTCCGTTGAGTCGGATGCACCCTCTGTTGCTGCTGCTCAGGTTCCACAGGCACCGGTGGCACAAGCTTCTTCACTGCGGCTTCGAATAGTTGATCATCCTCTTTCCTAAGCACATTCTTGACTACTTCCATGATCAAGCTCATTTGGGTCTTCAGCTGACTATTTTTCTCCGTGAGGATCTTCTGTTCCAAACGCATCTCTTGCATGTCTCTCATCATCTGCCCCAGCTGGCTTCGGACTTCAATCAATTCAAACTGATTCTGTTCCATATCTCTGAAGGAGTTCCTGCAACAAACTGGACGATGAGGAAATAAGACCCACGGTTCTGATGTACCTGTTAATGATAACTCAATGCGGAAAGCAAACACATATTCATAACGAGACAAAGAGAAACTCAAGCTATAAGCACACAGACGAACATCTCCCACACATGTATAACCAACAAAAGCAGCACGTAAGCACAAATGAGTACGAATACAACGACCCCAGCCAACAATCCTGGTGGTGGTCAGCAAACACTAGCGCACAAAAGCTAAACGGGTTAGGCAGAGAAAACAGATGCGACACCCGGTACAGAAACCTCTAGAAACTTCTCCCATATTCCACTGAGCTCTCCGATTGACAATCTTCAGAGCACACACTTCCTGTGGAGTCTTCCATGACATTAACTGACGAACCCACATAATTGAATGACGGAGAATCATTAATCTGAACAAAACCCTGAGGCGCGATGAAAATCCGGCTAGAGTCTAACAGATCCTGAATCTGACTTCTAAGCACTTTACAATCATTCGTTGAATGCCCCTGTGCCCCAACATGGTACTCACAGCGGGCGCTGGCATCAAAACCTGGAGGATACGGTGGAATCACCGGCTTAGTCTCTTTCGGCACTATCAATCCACTCCTGACCAGATCTGGCAACAACTGACTGTGCGACACCGGTAGCTGCGTAAACTGCCTTTCAGGCTTCTTTGGTCTTCGTGGGGCGTGCTGACGCGATCGACGATAGGATGATCGTTGACTTGAAGTGTCTGAAAACCGATCCTGAGATGCTAGAGATTCTGAGATGGCGTCATTTCCTTCTTCCCACTCTTCTTGAGAACTGACGACTGACTCATTCTTATCAACTGGGATATAAGGAACATCTCGAAACTTTCCACTCTTGAGTCCTCTCTCAACAAGCTCACCCATTCTCATTAGGCCCACAAAGCTTGTGCAACCGAACAATTTGTTAAAATACTTGACAGGAGAGTCGCCACCGTGCGTTATTTATCCCTCAGAGCGGGAAAGGAAACGCTCGAAGTAAACCTCGCAAAAGACGGGTAAAGGTATGGTCATCACAACCAAAACCTGGATTCGGGAGTCGGTTACGCAAGGGGAAGGTATTAGCACCCCTCACGTCCATCGTACTCGATGGGATCCACGCTTGGTGTTTAAAAGGAAAAGGGTGTATTTATCTATCTACGCTAATGGTCAGTCTGAAAAGAAAAGAAAAGGACAGGACTCGACAGAACATACGGTGTTCTGGGCCTACGTGCTCCCTCGTGCAATGGGAAAGTCAGAGTCAACGTAGTTCGACTACCTACGTCTAAACAGGGGGCTTTCACACAACAATGAGAAAATAAACTGGTCTCCAAGGTTCGGGAACCTACAACTACGATCTGGTCTCAAATGCGCTCGGGCAAGAGAAAGGGGAACAATCAGTCGTCAGCGGGAAAGTCTCGATCGCACAGCCGCGAGAGAACAAAGGTTAGTTGTTAGTGTGCTCGCTAGGATATCGCATCCTATGCCTACATATCCTCGTCTGGTACGAAGAATCAGAGCAGCTGTAGTTCAGCTAACTACGGATCAAGCTACTCAAAAGCTCCTACTGAAAGGAAAGGGAAAAGACACCCTAAAACTATAGCTGGAAAAGGGGAATCTACCTACTGCTATCATGCCTGGTTGACCATCCTAACGTCTATCATAACGACTCCGCAGCGGAGAAGTCAGAGCTCCTAAGGGATCATGGCAACAGGACTAAACAGCAAAACAGGAATCAACTGCAGAGTAAAGAAATACTGAAAATATGCATGAATACAACAACTAAACAAACAAGGCGCAAAGGCCGCAAACCACAAAGGCAAGGGAGCTCAGCTCTACCAAATACCAGCAAGCAAAGCCAATCAATAACAAACAAGCAGAAGGAGGACCACCTCAACTTCTTATGCACATAAAGCCTACTTCTAAGATGCACCTACCTCAGAATTATTCTAGATGAATACCTAAGTCTAATGCAACACAACACCATACAAGTCAAACAACATAAAGAGAAGGCTAGCTAACCTGACAAACCTCTATCCAAAGCAAGAAACTAACCCTGAGCAGGGCCCTCAACAAACACACTTCTAATATATCTCTAAACAAAACCCTATGCTACACCTTTAAGCAAAGATCTAAGCAAAAACTCTAATCAAAACCCTAAGCAAGAGGAAACAATCCCAGTCTCCAAGCTTCAGAACAAGCTTACCAAAGAAAGGGAGCTAAGCAGACAAACTCATAGTGCCTTCCTCGGGAAAGTACCAGGAGGTTACTACTCAGGAGTCATATCCTATGCGGCTCGACAACTGTGATCAGTTTACATTCCTCCTCAGGAGAAACTAAACTCACATGAAGGCTCCGGCATCACTGGATATTTGAGAAAGCCTATATGGACTAAGGGAACTAAGTGAACAGACCCATAGGACCTTCCTCAGGAAAGTACTAGGAGGCTTCCACTTAGGAATCGTATCCTATGTGGCTCAACAACTGTGATCAGTTTACATTCCTCCTCAGGAGAAATTAAACTCACAAGTTGGCTCCGACATCATTGGATACTTAATAAATCCTAGATGAACTAGAGGAACTAAGTGAGCAGACCCATAGGACCTTCCTCAGGAAAGTACTAGGAGGCTTCCACTTAGGAATCGTATCCCATGTGGCTCAACAACACGTGATCAGTTTACATTCCTCCTCAGGAGAAATTAAACTCACAAGTTGGCTCCAACATCATTGGATACTTAAGAAAGAGGTGAGAAGAAAGAATGAAAGTCATTCATAGTGCCTTCCTCAGGAAAGTACCATGAACTCCCTTCAAACTTCAGGATCTCGAACCTCACAAACAGAGAACAAGCTCCTAGACTAAGCCTCAATCCAATGCATCCTTGCAAGCTCCAACAGGACCTCAGCCAGCTCCCATCTTCATGACGAAACCACAGGCCATCCAACCACAAGAAACTATCTCTGAAGTTCAACCACAACTGAACTTCAAAGTCAGTAGTCATCAAGACTTCTCCTATCCTCAAGCTCAGGCAAAAACATATCAGAACATCCTACAAAAATCTATCAAAAATCTATGGGAAACCTACATGGCTCTATGACAACATACTAAAAAATCAGAGCAAAACTCATTACCAGATGAAAGAACCAAAATCAACAAAGCAGACATATCCACAAACCAATTATTCAATATCAAAACAATACAAAAAATGCAATTAAAATGAAAATGCATGATTAAGCTAATGTTTTTGTACTATAAAATTCTACATTGAATTACGAGTCTACAGAAAAAAGAACGGAATTATTTGATCGAATCTACTATTTTTTATGAATTTTCTAATAATATGCATGCACTAAAAGATATTAAAAGAAGTCAATTAAATGGAAAATATACCAAAAATAGCAAACAAAAATAAAATGGCATTTTTATTTTTATACAATTTTCTAGACCTTTTCATGAAGTGGTAGAAAAAACAAGAACTCAAAAATCAATTGTTTTCATTTTATTATGAATTTTTCAATATGCAAAGAAATATTAAAAGAAATTAGAGAAAACTAAATTGAAATAAAATGGGAGGGGGTCTAAACAGCACATGCTTTTCAGTTGAATTCCTAAGGTGGGCCTGAGAGGGGGGTGCGCCTAGCAAAAGGCGCTGGCCCAATGAAATCAAAAAAACAACTAACAAAAACAGAAAGAAAAAACGCATGGGGGGTGCAGTAAGCGAACTTTTCAGGTTAGTTTGCGTTGGGCTTCACGCTATGGGGGTGTGATTAGCACTTGGGCCTAAGGCCCAAAACGATTCATTCTGTCTCTCACGCAGGGGGAGGGGCATGAGTAAACCAGGGGGGTATGACTCAGCAAACGAGATTGGGCCTAAACCCAGCCCTAACCCTAATCCATGAAACCCTAATCAAAACCTAATCTCCCTATCCACTCTCTGATCACTGTTCATCCCCCCAAGCTAACCCTAGCCGTTTCTTGAATTCTCTCAAATTCTTTCTCTGAATCTCTCAAACAATCTCAAACCCTAATCGCTCACGGAATCATCAATCTCACGAGAACACTTAAACCCTCACGAATCAGAAACTGAAGCCTACACCACAAACCGAATTCTTCACCTCACAACCCTAATTCGACCTAAATCTATCCGGATCAAGACAAGAACCAATCTAGAAATCAGGAAGAAGAATGAAAGCACACCTGGATATGGAGCAAGAACAAGCTCGCGGAGTTCTTTGGAGGATGAAAAACTTAACGATCTCAAGATCTAACGCGTGAAGTCCTTTGGAGAACTTGCTGAAATCTTCTTGAAGATCGTTTCCTGGGAATCTTGAAGGAAAGATCTAGATGAAGGATCTACGAGGTTGACGGAGTTCTTGATGAAGAACACGAAGACAACAAAACCTTCTTGAGATCCTGAGAATATCGAGCGAACACGCAAGATGAAGATCCCGGACGGAAAGGATCAACACGAAGCCAAGGAAAACGCTTGATGATCTGGAACTCAAGAACAGTTGGAGCCCTCACGAGCGAATCTGGGAAACTGAAGGAGATTGTTCCTGGGAAACGATGAAGAACGAAGGTGCTTGAACGATTCTTTGGAAAAATCCAGATTCCGGCGAGGTTGGCGAAATCCGGTGACCGTTGCGGCGGCTACAGGCGTCTCCGGTGGCCGTGCATGTACTCCGGTGAGTAGGAGCTATTGGGAAACAGGTGGCGTTGGGAGGTTCTGGAGAAGGACGCGTGGTGAGAGGTGTTGGTTGGGGGGAGACACGTGGTGAGAGCGTGGCAGACTCTGGGAGTTTCTGAGTGGTGTGGTGGGGTCCTCTGAGTGTGGACGCGTGGCCCCCTTTATACTCGGACAAGTGGCATCCTCTGGCCAAAACCTGCACAAAAACGAATTTGGACTAATAATGAAATGGGCTTCCCAAAAAAACTGCACTGGGCCCATACGAAAATTAATCAGAAAACCCTAAAAAAACTGAATAAAATCTAAATCTGATTATCTAATTAAAAACAATTAAGACCTAATTAACTAATGACTAATCCTAATTAACTCTAAAAATGATTACAATCTAATTACCTCTATATTAAACTAAAAGATTAAAACTCTACTAATTCCTATAACATCTCTATTTAATTTCTATAAAATTCTATTAAAATTCTAATAAACTCTATACTATTTATTTAAAACTATTAAAAACTACTATTAATAAAAGAAAAACTATATTCCCCTTTTCTCTTTATTATTCTAAAAACAATTAAAAACAATTTTAAAACCTATTATATTCTAAAAATGATTTAAAAAACTATTAAATCTATTTAAAAATTCTATAAAATTCTAAAAGAAAGATTTAAACTATTTAAAATATCTAAAAATCTATTTAAATCCTAAAAATGATTAAAATGCCTATTTAAAATCCACAAGAGTCTACTAAAACCCTAAAAATGCAGACACATGCACATGACCACCATAAAAGAGCGCACGAGACCAGATCGAATCGAACAGATAACCCCGGGCATCAGAATATCCCAAAATCACTATGCAAGCTAAAAATCACCGAGGAGCGCACAATTTCCCGGAAATAAAACCCTAATGATCTGGACTGGATCTGCCGTATCTGATAGACGAAAACCAAGCTGTAACCCTGATATCCTCTGTCTGTGCACAAATATCATGCGTCTGATTTGCGAATATGAATTTAAACCACGAGTCAGATAGGGGAACCGGTTGGTCAAATTTTAGGGTGCAACACCACAGTAAAGAGTTCCTCACCCCTTGAGGGGAACTACAAATGCTATGTTTCCACTCCCATCAGGATACGTATGCATAAGATGCAATGTCTTGGCGAGCATACTTAGAAATAACACCTTAGGTATTTCACCCTTTAGCATAAAAGATAACAAATAACACAATAAAACAAGAGGTTCATGTAGAGTACTATAGTTGCTTAGGATTCTAGCACCTTCCCTATGTTTAATCAACCCCGAACTTTAGATTCTCTAGCTTTGTGTTGCATTGCATACTCATGGGTTACTTAATCTTTTCCCTTCCCTTGGAGAAATTAAGGACCGGTGGTGAATAATTATTTGTGATTCAAGTTAATCAATAACTTGATATCCAATTCTCACCGCGACAAGATTGTAGTTGATTCCACCCCTTATTCCCATGAGAGACACATTAGGAAACTCGCCACAGCTGTATATTATCTCATCCCTAACAATCTCTTATCGAACTAGTGGATGTCTTTAGCAGTAAGGCCTATCACTCTCTATGACCACTTGAAGCAATCTCTAGTGTCTACAAAAGCACCCTCACGGGGTAGATGGCTCATGAAACATTTATAGAGAAGAGGAGTGCAACAGTAAACCAATCCACCTTTCTTCTTGTAGCTCCGAGAATGCACTGAATGATACAAACCACCGAGAAGTGTTGGTATGGGATTTCTCGTCATGAAGATCCTGATGACATTCATATCCATGAAACCTGCTACATTAGGGAAGATATTAGTCCCATAAATGCATAAATCAGGGATGGCATTGAAAGTAGTCAAAATACAAGTCTCAACGTACTTCCGAGCTTCACTCACCAAAGAACTTAATAGAAAGCCAGACAAACCTCCCTTGGATTTCAGATTATGCTTTACCACAAATGTGCTCAAATAAAGAGCCTAAGCAATAGCCTCAGGAATAGGAACTTCCATAGATTCATGGAAAGGTACCTAATATTTGACCAGAATTTCCAAAATGAGAGAAAACTCTTCCAAAGTAAGAGCCAACTAATAATCTATGAATGTGAAACAGCTCAATGAAGCATCATAAAATTCTATAAACGTGTGAATAGCAATCCTCTCATATTATGCAATTGTATCCAGCATACCCAAAATCTTCCCATAATCATCTTTGAACGTCTCCAAATTACTTTTAGTGGTCTTGGTAAGCAGACTACGAATCAGACCAAACTCTGGTGATTGAAACTTGTAACTGACAGTACCCTTCCTACTAGTGTCCATCTCTTTGAATCTTCAGCAACAAGAATCAAAATGAAGATGTAAACCCTAGAAATTCAAAAACATGAATGTTAGGATACAAAATGACTATGCAAATGCAAACATAGGATCAAATTTTCCATAAACTCTAAATAGTTGTTGTACTGCTGACTGAATAAGATCAAAATTCTGCTTCACCAAAAAGACAGGAAAAACAGAATACCGGAGCAACCATAATACCAGAATCCTAGAACCAAAAGTCCACACTAATAAGAAAACCAAAAAACTGGGTAGGTTGAAAGTCAATGTTTCCTCCAAAATCCTATCCCTAGTCTTAGACAAAGGCATCCTATGTAGGTCATCAGTATACGGACTCTCAGGTCAAGAAGTGATGATACATTCACCATTTCTGTTTCTACATCATCATCAATCAAGGAGGCCTCAACTGAACTCCCATGAATGGTCTCCAGAGTCGTAAGCTCCCAAAGGAACACCCTGGTTACTATATAGGCATACAGATCAAAGCATATCCCAAGAAAACCTCATTTGGACGTGGAGCTTATGTTAACAATATGTATCAAGTGCTATGCCTTCCAACACAATCCCACTCTAATTCTATGTGTATACTTAAGCCTGGGTATTACGCTTATATCTCATGAAACGATCCCACCCAACAACACAGTAGTAGCAGAGTAATATGACAACAGTAGTATAATGCAAATGTGATAATATATAAAAATAATATACATAAAAGCATAAAAATAAACACCCAAAGAACAAAAATAGAATAGCGCTAGGATTGACTCGCATAGGGAACCAGAGTCCCCAGCAGTGTCGCCAGTTGTCGCAACTGCGAAAAACACCTGGCAAAAAAACAGAAGAGTCTGCACCTGTTACGGTGGAAATAGGATATCAAAATATTAATTAGTTTGAATCACAATTCTTGATTCACAACCGCTCTTTGATTTATCCGAAGGAAAAGGTCAAAAGAGGGAAAACATATTTTTGCATCGTAAACACAATGCGAGGAGAAACCTAGGTAAGGGGTTGGTTAAATTTAGGGAAGGTACTAACACCCTAAACTTCTGTAGTACTCTACAGGAACCTTTCGTTTATTGTATGTTTTTTCAATTATTATCTGTCTGAATATATACTGAGCTAAGGGATAGAGTGACCTAAAGACCTAAGGGTTAATCGTAAGTTTACTCGGCAAGACGTTGTATCTTGTGCCTACATATCCTGACGGGAATGGAATCAAATTAATTGTAGTTCCCCTCGAAAGGGAGTTTAGAAACTTCTTGATTGTGGTCATGGTTTCAATGGGGAATAAGCGTTTCTTAAGGACACGCTTACGTGGAGTCTTGAGACTCCTATTTCTACGTTGAATTGTTGATTTAAAATTAGGGTTAAATTAGGGATTCCGCGGCGGAAAACCCTAAAGCAGAGTACGGCGACTCTTTGACCTAAAAGCTAGGGTAAAGGGTACTTTCATCCACGGCGGGACACCTAGGCTATTAGGGTTTGAAATGGTCAAGAGTTAGGACTATTGACTCGGAGGTCAAACGGTTTAGACCCGATTCCTTCGGAAGGGAAAATAACGGTAAAACATGCAAGATATAGCAAATTATTATACGGCAGAATTAAAATACAGAAAAATAAAGAAAGCGTCGCGATGATCACTCGCGTAAATTACAAATTCCCAAAAAAAAGGCAAAATAAAATAACCGCAACCATGGCCTCGCGTAAACTACTTCCATGGAACAAAAACGAACAAATGAAATAATAATAGGCTAAAACAAGCAAATTAACGAGTGTTAGACGAAAAATGAGACGGCTTAAACAAGACCTTTATTTTTGAATTTCCTTATTGAAAAGAGAAGTTATTTTAATGTTAATGTTTTTTTTCATAAAAGCTTGTTCTAATTTTTTTTTATGCGAAAAAATGTTTAAATTTAATTAAAAAAATGACTTCAATTTTAGTTAAGAGAAAAAATTAATTAAAATAAAATGGGTATTAAACTTAGACTTTTTTTTTTAAATGGTGAAGACAATTTTTTATTTTTAAATATTTTAAGCTTTTTTGTTTTTTTTTGTTTTTAGTTTTATTAAAGAGAAAAACTAATTAATTATAACTAAGAGTTACATTAATCATTATTATTAAGAAAAGATTAATTAACTAAACTTACTATTAATTACTATCGGTGAAATATGAAATGATAAAATAATAATAAAATACAAAATAAAAGCAAAAAAAGAACAACTACTTTTGATTTTTTTGAAAATTTATCCCATTTTAAACAAAGATCTTAACCTTAAAGAAATATGAAATTTTAAATCACAAGGCATCAACATAATTTTTGCAAAAGATTCAAAATTTAAATTATTAAAACAAAACTTTATTTAATTACAAACTGTAAAAAAAAAAAAACTATACAGTATATAAAACGTTGCCATTATTGAAAAAACCCCTTTTTTAATTTATTAATAGTTATAAAAAACACAATAATTATTAACTATTTAGAGACATTAGCTAATAATATTAATTAATTAAAACCAGAAACAGAGAGAAAAGAAAAGAACAATAAACGTGAAAACAACATAAAGGGAGGCTGTTGGTTTCATTAGGTTCCCTTGTTTTTCATCTTCCTCTTTGTAACGGCGCCGGCGCCGGCTACATCTCCCATTGATGAACTTTCTGAAATTTCTTCTTCTTTGCATGTCATGCTTTCTTTCATCTCTGTTATCAAACACAACAACGAGAGTGAGAAAAATTACTAACCCTTACCGATAGATTTCGCCGATGATGTTAAAAGCTAAGGCCTTTGTGGATTTGCCCGCCGATGAAGCTTGACCGGTGTTCGAACCTTTGTAGGTTCCACCGCCTCCAACCCGGTACGATGGTGAGTCTCGCTTTACGTTGTCCCTTTATGCTCGGATCTCTTCTCCTTGCGTTAGGTAATGATGAAGACTCGTTGAGATCCCCTGAACCCGTTTTCGGTCGCTGCTGCCTTCTTATTGTTTGGTGATGATGATGAACGAACTCTCAGAGTTATTCTGAATCCCTTGTGGGTTGCCGTTTTTCTTGTGCACTGAACTTAGGGTTTGAATCCCTTTTTTGGTGATATTTATATCTTGCTGGGTTGTGTATGATTTGTGGATTGTGGTTTGCTTCGGTTGCGGTTTGCTTGCTTGAGCTTGCAGGTTGTACGAAAATTTTGTTGTTGATTTTGACGGATCGTTTGTTGATGTTTATGGGCTTGTTACTGTTGTGCTGAACGGATTTGAACCGTTTTCCTGACTTTTCTAGTTTGAACCTGTTTTCTTGAACTTATTCTGAACTGGTTTTCCTTTTTTTTCTAATACCGATTTGATGCGGGTTTGGATTTATTATCAGATACGGTTGTGTCTCGGTCATGGATTTGCTCTTGGATTTGGATCTGTTATTTACTTGATAGAACATATTTAGATATATTTTGGGTATCCGTTAGCGACCTGTTTGGCTCCATAATCCATTTTCGGCAAAAAATCACTTTTTGGCTTAAAACTTCTTTTTCTCTTCTTCTTGGCTGTCCCGAAAGAACAGATACTACCGATTGGTAGCCTAGGTCGAGGATTGAAGTGGGAGTAGGTTGTGGCGTTGGTCGTGCCCTCCCGACACCCGGTGATGAAACTTTTCTGAGGGTGTCGAACAAAATAAATTTCCTAACGTCAACCTCTGGTGTGCTCTGTCTTGTGTCGGTTTTGCAGGTACGGAAGAAAAATGGATACTCGGAAGGACCTTTTAGGATATTAGGAATTTTTAGAATAAAATAAATGTAATGTAAATTCCTTTTTGTAAATTGTAAATAAAGAAATAATTATGAATAAAATATTCACATTATTTTTCTATCCAAAATACTTTGTCTGATTTTTCCTTCCACGATTTCATCACGAACCGAACAACTCTCGTAATTAAAGAATGTCCGATTAGATTCCAACAGTTAAATGCCTCTGACCAAATTCAACCAATCACAGATTAATCAATTAAATTTGAACCACCGGACTAACTTCACCAAACTCGTATGAATAAATTCCAAAAAATCACTTGAATCAACCTTATCATTTCGTCCCATGCTGCTCCACGTAAAACATGATATAACCTTCAATTCTAATCCAATATTTCTTAGAATAAACCGCGCCTGATGTAACACCCTTCTAAACCCCACGGATAATATATGAATAATCAGAGTAAATTTCCATGCATTTACAAAAGGGCATTACACATAACTTTCAAAATATCAAAACCACCTGTCATGCTCATTACTATTTCAATATAAAATTATGCTTTACAAAACTTCACTTTGCATGTAGCAGCGGATTCAATTATACCACAATTTTCATAAAAGAAACATTTGTTTTTATCACATAAAACAACATCACTTAGGCACTAAGGCCAACATCATAATACTCCAATGGATATAAACACGTTTATAGAGTACACAATGTATATCTTAAACACAACCCAAGCGATCCCAGTGTTACATGACCAGAGCATGACTCGACCCAACATAATTAAACCACTAAACGGCTACACCAAAAGCGACCTCGTAACTACAATGCATATAATTATATATACACAAATACACAAGCACAAAATACATATATTCCACATTTTCTCACCACAATTCATTATAACTCATCATGTACAATACAACATATATATAATCAAATATGGATAATCACCAAGCATATTCATCATGCACGTATCCATAAATCTCAATATTCCACATGAACATACACATATTATGTTTACTCACTAATTCACAATTACACATTCACAATTCTCAAACCAACAATTCATGTTCATAAGCATACTTTCATACAATGGTCACATATTCACAACTCTCAATTACACAAGTAATGCACATACGCATATGCATAACTTCATACAACAATCATATATTCATTCCATGAGACTCAATGTAACTCAATGCAACTCATGCCATGTGGTACCAACACTTGTTATCATTTTTCGGTTTTTACACTTAAACCGGGTCCGTTCCCTAGACCGATAACAACAAAAGCCCGTTCCCTAAGCTTTCAAACCCCGCTCTAGGTTTGGGACTAGTCACTAGCCTTCACGAAACTAGCAAACATTGCCTCTTGACTAAATGATGCATATGCAATCAACAACAAAATGCACTTAAGACCGATCATACGTCTTAATCCCATGCATTCACATAATTCCTCCCTTCAAGAATTAAACAAGATTGCACACACAACATATCATATAATCAAGTATTCATACTTTTCATCAACATATTTGTCAAACAATGCACGCATATCTTACAATATGCTCTCATGCATTAATTCACAATAATCGGATACAACAAATATGCATTCATAATTCAACCTCATTACCTTTTCAAACAATGCACACATATTCACAATATATTCTCATGCATTCTTCACATACAAACAATATGCATATATTTGTCAAAAGACTATATTTCATAATCGATTCCACCATCTAGGATTCACGCCATACGGCTACCCACAACATATCATATCACAACATGCACAAGCTATACGTTATATAACAAAAGTATTCTGCACAATAACACATCAATCACACACATTCGCGACGGTAAAAATCAACACAATAATATGTTTTCAATTTTCTGCTATAATTGAAACAGGTACAGGCCTCAAATCCATTTTTTCTAGAAAGATAATCTCGTTAACTTACCAACGCTTCGAACGGGGGTCAAAACCGACTTACGGTTCAAGAGTTATGAATTTTTGAAGTTTTCCGAAAAACCAGAATTTTTCCTAAACATGGCTACGGGATTTTGCATTTTCGCCTGAAAATCCGACCGATTCAATTCTTTTTTTCGAAACAAACACATACTCATACTCACCTAACATATAGCAGTGAATTAGAACCATTAAACACGATTTCTACGACGTCCGATTTTCACTCAAATCTCAAACCCTCAATTATCCAAAAATGTCAAAACTCACAAACTCAACCAAATTCAATCAAACGAAATCCAATAATCACGGCTAAACATTACCCGACTAAACTATGCAATTTATTTTGAATTCTAACTGTTCAAAACCCGATTCTATCGATTTAACTCATTTGCCCTAGAAATGGAAAATAGAGAAAAAAACACCCAACAAATCCAACACAACTCATACATAATCATACACATTGATCAAATAATAATGTTTCTCACCCTTACCTTGATTGGATTGAAGCTTGAAGTTGATTCTTGATGATTTCTCCAAGTTTCCCTCTTCTCTTCTCTTTTCTCCTCTTTCTCTATTCTTTCTCTCCTTTTCTTTCTTTCTTTCTCTTATGTTTCTATCTCTTTTCTTTTCTCTCCAATTTCCCTTATATATACTTCTATTTTCTTTCCATCATAATTCTTCTCTCAAAAATATCTATCAATTCATTTCTCACAAAATATCTCATCTTATCATTAATTAGAGAATATCTAATAAATCCACATTATTCTACCAAGTAGAATAAATTAATTAAATCCATTAACTCATTTAAATAAATTCAATAATTTATTTAAATCAGATAAATCACATAAACCAATTAAATAGCACAATTAATCACTTATTGAAAAATTGGGCTGTTACACCTGATGGTAGAATCGATGATATCGTTGAACGAAATAAAGTAGAAAAGAAACAGAGAAATCCGATTAATAGTGAGAACAAAAATATATTTCGCATTAAAAATTCAATTTGTCTCTCCGATGACTGAACCTAATATCCTGGATTGAATCGGCTAAAACCATGATTTAATCCGCATAATAACTTCAAACTTGAGTCGAAACAAAATCTCACTGCTCCTTTTTCTTGCGGATTGAAATAGCAGAAAGCAGGGGAACCAGAAAAATAAATGCCTGTTTAAAATAAACTCTGCAGCAGGGATTCTTACATTGACTTGAGCCGAACCAAATTGACGTTTTAACATAACCAGGCTCGTATGACAAAATAAACGTCTTGGAAATCCATTGATGACAGAGTCTCAGCCCGTTGAATTAGTTACCGTATCTCAAAGATCCTTATGCCAAAATTACCGTGAATTTATGTTTATCCTCAAAAATAAAGGATTCGGAGACGAAGGCTTTAATTATTCCGAAGAACCCTGGTGACAACTCTTCTTCAAAAACCGTCAGTAAATAATGCACAAATTACCATTTGTCCCTTTTCACAGTTAAAGCGCACCCGATGTAATTCCTGCAAAATAAACAGACTACGCCGCTTGTTAATAGTTAGCTGATGCGACATGAGATGTTATGTGACATGAATTGATTAATCTGAGGGTAAAATTTGGGGTATTACAGTTGCCCCTATTTAAATTGCTACACCGGATGATTTGAGCGGCAGAGACTTGAGAAATCATGGTGTAGGGATTTAAATATAGATAACCAAAAATTTTGCCCTTAGATGCGGCAATATGCAATGTTATGGACAAAATAATGTTGATTATGCTATGATGAATATGCTGGAAATGGTTAATGCGAAGATGTAGACAACACGACGACATAGGGAACAGACGTGACAAATAAACACACTAGTGAGCACGACACTGGGGAATACGACACACTGGGTGATAGCACGACACTGGGGAATTTCGAAACGATGGCCAATTGGTGTTGGCACGACCAATTGTCACTTTTAGAAAATGAAAGGTAAAATGGGATCCTCAATGGAGATGACACCGATGAACCGCCACCATTGGGGAAAATCTAGGGGTAAGGGTTCAACAGGTTCAGGCGTGACCGGCTGATACTCTAGGGTAAAAAAGTAAAACTGGATCTGCGCGACTCTAGGATCGATTAATAGAAGGCTGGAGCATTGAGAAAAGAATAACATCTGAGCTTCTGTAAACTATCCCTCGTGACAGGATCAAATGGAATTTTCAGGAAATCCGTAGAAAATATATAGGGTAAAATCGGCTGTATGCCAAAATAAATGGACTTTTAATGGGAAATACCCTGATAAGCTTTCTCGAGAGAGAACTACCACTTATCGTCGGAAGGGACTTATATGCCAAACTGGATAAGCTCTCAAATAAAGAGACTGTTGCTTATCGGTGGATAATAAATTGATTAAATGGTGAGCTCCGCTGGAGGGAATTGTCACTCATCTGATAAATAACCTTCTTCGTATCTAAGGTCGGCGCCCAGACTACGATTCAGATTCTTCTTTTACTAAAGGATAAAATGAACTTCTTCATACTTCAAGGTCGGCGCCCTAAACATGATTCAGCTCCTTCTTTTACTAAAGGATAAAACGAACTTCTTCATACTTCAAGGTCGGTGCCCTGAACATGATTCAACTTCATCTTTTACTAAAGGATAAAACGAACTTCTTCATACTTCAAGGTCGGTGCCCTGGTCATGATTCAGCTCCTTCTTTTACTAAAGGATAAAATGGTCCATGGCGGGTGTCGCACCTCGAAAAATCACGAAGACATTTTGGAGAAACGACCCTCGCGCGAAAGGCGCGGAAATGCGGTTCGACAGATTCTCCACCGAACTTTATTTTTCCCGAATAAACGGGAGAGGAAAATATCGAGAAAACCTCTTAAAACGAAAGGACAGGAACAGGGCTGTCGCAACCAAGTTCCGGGTTCGGGAGTCGGTTACGTGAGGGGAAGGTATTAGCACCCCTCACGTCCGTCGTACTCGACGGGAACCTCTTAAGGTAATTATGGGGAGTGTTATCTAGGTTTACTGGTTTTCTTCTCGTTGATAAAGGTGAATTGGTAGGTTAACAGGATAAAGACACTAAAGGGAGATGGGTGGTTAGAAGATAGGGTGCTCGCCAAGGATTGGGGCCCTTGTGCCTACGTATACTCATTCGAACGAGAATGAGAAATCAGAGCGTCGTAGTTCGACTACGGGAAAGGATGGGAAAAAGTGTGGACGGAATAATGGAGGAAGATAGAAGTGTGCTCGCCAAGATCATCGCAATCTTGTGCCTACGTATCTTACATTCGAACAAGAATGAAGAATCAGAGCAGCCGTAGTTCGTGGTAACAACCACGAAAAGAAGACGGGGAAATGGGAGAAATGGGTAGAAGGTAGCTCGCCAAGATCATCGCAATCTTGTGCCTACGTATCTTACATTCGGACGAGAATGAAGAATCAGAGCAGTCGTAGTTCGTGGTAACAACCACGAAAAGATGAGGTTTGAATTGGTTTGACGTTGAGTTGAGAGACGAAAGAGTGACTGACAAACAACCTAAGGGCGTGCCTCAAGAGCTTGTCACTCAAGAATTCAAGGAATGCGAGATCCCAAGAACTCAGTTCTTTCGGAAATTGAGTTGAATAAGTTGAAGATAAGAGTTGGATGTTTTGAAATCGAAAGAATGAAATAATAACAACTCGGGGGCGTGCCCAAGAGTTACTCATTCGAATATTCAAAGAATGCTAGATTCTAGGAATATCCCTCTTTCGTAAGTTTAAAAACGTTTGTGAAAAGATCGAATCGAAAAAATGGCATGCGAGGCCAAAGGAAGTTGGTTTGAAAATGGCTCGACGACGTGTCGAAGATTTGATTGAAAATGAAACCGACTTGACGACGTGTCAAGGGTTAAGATTGTGAGAAACGATATTAGTCCCTAAGGGTGCCCCTAATATCGAAACTACGATAAACTGTGAATGTGTGTGAAATGTAGATGGTTGCAAATGCGTATGAACACTCGACTTAGGATACGTTTGAAAATGTTTGAGTTTGAAAAAGTCGAAAGGTTGAGTGAATAACAACTCAAGAGCGTGCCTCAAGAGCTATTCACTCGAAAATTCAAGGAATGCTAGATTCCAAGAACCTTCTTCTTTCGGTCGAGAAAGATATTTTGAAGAATTGAATCGAGGGTAGGAAAAAGGATTGTGGTACGAGAGGTGAGAATACGATATTGGATTTTGAAAAGAAATGACAATTATTTGATAAATGAGACGTAGGCCTCACAACCAATTAATTGGGGTATCATCGAAATGCTAGATCTCGACAACGCCTTTTTCATTTAGAGAATGTTTGAATGAACGACAGAAATATCACACAGAATGCTAGATTCCTATGATATTTCTTTGTCCAAAAGAGAGTATTTTAAAAAATGAAAAGTCGAATAATACATTACTTAAGGTGTACACCCCAATAATGATTGTCCAAAAATCTAAGAAGTGATAGACTTCAAGGATTTAATCTTTCGTGATTTGATAAAAATAAGTTGGATAAAGATTAGAAAAATTATTAGTTTTGAGAATGGTTTAATTAAGAAAATAATTTGTATTGAAAAATATATTGAAATGGGAATAGAAAAATTATATCAATTTTGAAATTAAAGTTTGAAAATAGTTTGAGGTTTTATTTTAGAAAATATTTTAGGATTGTCTTGAAACAAATTATCTATTAAATTGGATATAAAGTGATTTTGATTTGAAAAAATAATTATTGATATTTAGAAATGCTTAATGAAATATACTAACAATAAAATAAATTATAAAAAGATTATATTGAATACTATACGTGTGGTCATGGAATCGATGCAAGCTACAGAAGCAATGCAAGCTGCCCGAAAAATCAATCAAATGAATTTAGAGAAACCAACCTCAACGCTCAAACGAAAAGCACCTTCTCATAAATAAATAAGATGAACAGAACGATGGATGTGGGATAACAACATAACTTTTGGCGAGAACGTCGGATTCATGGGCACAAGCCACCGTCATTATGACGTGTAATATTGAAAAAAAAACCACCTGATATCCATCATGTTTGAACAAAGCGCCATAGTAAAACTCAATTAATAAACCAACACGGGCGATAGATCAAACACCAGCCGCAACATATCTAACGGTAACGCAAATAAAATACGCCGAAGCAAAACTCATATATTAGTATGGCTTCCTGTACTTTTTAAAACTGAATTCAAAATCTCAGTTATTATTTAACAAACACAAACACAATGGCTTTCCATAAGCCTAGTAAATGGTAAAGTTAATAGCTCATAAGAGCATAAAAACAAACAACAGTCTATCTTTCTAAAACGGTGTCAAAATTCATACATCCCAATCTATACCGCCACAAAGTTATTTCGCAAACATTCAAATCTGTAACAAAATAATCATAGCAGCAAAACAGAAACAGTGTCAGCTTATCATCATGCCATTGGGATGTTTATCAAAACCGAAGTTGAGTGGATTCAAACCTGTATCGTAAAATGCAGCACCGTAGATGAAATGCAAAATCACAGTGCTAAATGAATTAGTGCTGCCAAATTTAATCATGAAAGCATGAAATTGCAATCCATATTTTATCATTTTATTAGTTCCATAGAAAATTCTTTTTAAACAAAAACAGAGCATATCAGTTCAAACAATCTCAACCTAAAGCTAAAAGTAGCACGTTGGTTGAAATTCCTTTTATCAATCCAACATTGAACACTGCATAATACAACCATTGTTTATCAATCCAACAATTACCCAATCATATACAAAGTGCGAAACTGAGGTAGCAATAAGCAGGTTCAAATTGAAAAGTGTAAATAGAATGATACCGACGCGAATTCGAGTCATTTTCTTTTGATGTCGTTACAAGTCGTGAGCGAAATGGCTATGGCTCCGAACCTGTCATTCTTGAACTTGATGCGCAATCATTCAGATCTTATTACTGCGGACTGAAGAATTAAAGTCATCTCTGCAAGAGCTTCAACATCAACTACCCTTCTTTGGTACTGGCTTCAAGTCGTGGTTGATAAGAGCAACTGCTGAGCCACATCTGATTTGAAGCCTGCACATGAAATTAACAACAGACAACAAAATAATCCTTATGGAAACAGAATTGAATGCAAGTTTCTGAGCTGTTATGATGGAACTTGTTGATGCGAAAGTTTCATTGTTGCGCTTGTTGTGCTGTGGTCGGAAATGAAACTTAACACCTTCAAAACGGCGGCAATTTGCAGTAGCCATAACTGCCGTTGTCATTGAACCAGTATCTACGCACAGAATTGCAGCAGCAACGTGTTATTCCCAGAACAGAATCACTTTCAATCTTGCATCCGATTCGAAACTTGCTCGTGAAGATGACAACAGCATAATCTTTACAAAATTGAAACGGACAAAATAGAACCAAATGCGAGCTTTGTTGTTGTTGGACCCGCTGAGATTGTTGCTGTGTACTCGCTATCATTGCTGATTGAAATACTTTGGTGTTACCGTTTGATTGTTGCCAAACCTTGTTGTGTTTCCAGCCACAAAAATACGGACATCCGACGACATGACGGCGTGGTCGGAGCTGGCTCGACTTCATAGTTGCTTCCGCAACATTCAAACCTGTAATAATTCAAACAAAACAGAGTGGTTCTTTCGAAGAACAAAACAGATATGTCTAACCAAAACGTGGTTTAGATGCATCGTGGCGGAATTGAACAGAGACTTGTTAGCAAAATCTGTGCGTGATTTCTTGGACCTGAAACTGAAACATGACGAAATATGAAAACAAAACAAACACAGTTACAAGCTAATACAAGTTGAATCAGACGTTGTCGAAACATAGAAACTCAAAGCTTTCCGTTATCGAAGTTTTTGCGAAACTGTTGTGTGATGTTCGAGCTAGCATGTATCGACACTGATATGGTTGTAGTGTCAAGGTTGTTGTTGTGTCAGAGTTATTTGTTGAAGGATGGTGCAAGTCCTTGCTGCTGTGAACAAATGAAGACCAGAGCCAACAAGGATATTGTGTCTCTCGTGAAAAATTTAGACTGTTGTGAATCAAACTGAGGTAGAAACCCGACATAGTGACATTACCGTTACGTCGCATTTTCTCGAACACTTGGTGGACGGCATACACAGAGAAAACGAGGTCGGATATGTATGCATATGTGGTTATGTTGTGTTCAACTGTTGGTAGTGCACGGTGGTTTATTGGTGGAGATAGATAGGGATTTCGTGAGAGTGAGGAAAAGGGTGACGACGGATTTTGGAATTGGAGAGGATGAAGAAGGTAGGGACGTTTGGGTTTCGTTGACAATGGTGTTCGAGTATTTAGAAGAAGGAGCTGCAATTTGGGGATGATGATGATTGGGAAGAAGAAAGCCAATTCAGCGGCCGTTAGGGTTTTCTGAAGGGTGATGAACAGTAGTTGAAAATTAGGGTTCTGAAAGGGGGCGGCCGTTTAGGGTTCAAATGAGAGTTATGAACAGTGATCTCTCCTCCTTCATTAGGGTTCCTATTCTCCCTTTTTATGCAAATTGTAAACCGTGTGACCCTCCTTAATGGGCCTAATACAATGGGTCTTCACTCCTACTTCAACTTTCTCTTTTTTTTTTTAATTTTGCAGCAATTAATAAGACATAAAAACTAATATTACAATACTAATTAGATGAATATAAAAATATATAAAAAAATAAACTAATTTTTTATTTAAAAAGACGAAAAATAAATATAAAAAAAAATATATATTATTAGTAACATTTAAAAAGAAAAAGTTTAAGAAATTAAGAAAAAATTAATATTCACAAAAATGTATTAAGCCACATGTCACACTTTGGTCAAAAAGATAAAGTTCTGAAAAATCAACCAATTGCGAGCGGACACGTGTCTAAATAACAAGAAAATAAGCGGGCAATGTAAAACATGAAAGAATAATAAAAAACGAAAATATTTGAAAATGGGTAGGACAAATTTAGGGTATGACAGCGGGAGGCCTAAACATGAGTACGACGACTCAACGTCTTACAGTTTAGGAAAAGATATGTCCACGGCGGGACGCCCAAGCATGAGTGTGGCGACTCAACTTCTCAAGGTTTAGGAAAGGATATGTCCACGGCGGGACGCCCAAGCATGAGTGCAGCGACTCAACATCTTAAGGTTTAGAAAATATATCCACGGCGGGACACCCAAGAATGAGTGCGGCGACTCAAAATCTTAAGGTTTGATGTAGGTGATGCGCTCCTCGGCTGAGAACTGTTGCTTGTCTGCGAAGGATTGTAAATGCTTTCCCTGAAAGATAGTGCAAAATAAATGCACGTCCAGGTAGGTTGGGTGACCGACGGAACCGAAGTTCGATCTAGGATTGAGCTAGAAAGAACTGACAAACAAGACTCCATTGAGGAAATGAACTCAGATGGGGATTATCTTATCCTATCATGGAAAGATAACTGGAATAACCATCGTCCACGAGGGTTGAACTCTGTGGGGATTAGCTAGAAATAAATAGTACTTTATGCTTAGGGCTGACGACCTACTTGGAGAGAGAGGACAACCCAGTTACTCGGCGGTAACGACAAAGGATGACGACAAATGGCATGCAAATGCTAACGCGTATGCCAAAGTGTGTACTAATGTATATGTCAATGTGTATGAAAATGTCATGCAATGAGTATACAATACTTAGGCTCATGCATATGCTGACAAAACAGATGAGAGAGGAGACATGAGATGAGATAAACATCTCGACAGGAATACCCTGCGACCTCTGCAACAGTGCATCTATCCGGGGATAGGAAGAGTTGATGGTAGAACCAAATATGCTTCGAAGTTATAACTTCCCTGGGGAGAAAGTATCATGACTTCCACACGGGGATACAAATTCACTAGAGAGTACGATACCATGACTTCAACTGGGGATCCATGATCTCTGCATGGGAATATGTTGTCATGACTTCACGGGAGGGATTGCTATCATGAACCATAATCAGCCAAAAAATCTTAGGATCAGAGACTTTCGGGGATAAAATAAATATCCGTTTCGTGGGGAAGATGTGGAGCTAGACAACTTCATGAATGAAAATGTAGCAACTTCCTGGGAATAGTACATCGGATTCCTATGGAGAAGTTATGTCCAACTAGGGGATAAAGTATATCAAACTTCCCTGAGGAGAGTTCATCAGAGTTGCTGCGGAGAAATTGCCAGACATTCCTGGGGAAAGTAACTCGGCCTCTTGGGGAGAATGTGGCAATCTCCTGGGGAAACTTCCTGAGGAAAGTAAGGCAATTCCAATTGAGGAACAGATAATTCCACAGAGAGCGGGTCTTTCAAAACATATATCACTTGGAGGATACCAGGGATATCTCTGCAGTCTTGAAAGTCACTGGGGATTTATTGGATGGATTCCAAAAGTGTTGTCAGCTTAAAGTTTTGTTGGGGACTATCTCTGGGAAGATGCTGATAATGAGCAAATGCTTATGCAAAACTGAGACTTACCGGGGAGCAAAGAGATCCTTTACAGATTTCCATGAGTCAAAGTAACTTTCATTTCCAAGTGTATTTTCGAGAAAAATTATTTTGGTTTTGAAAACACTTTTCACATTCAAATTTTATGAACAAAAGCAAATTGCATAACAAAATAAAATGGAGATAATGTGAACAAGGAAATTGAATAGCAAAAGGTAAATTTTATTTAAGAATGGTAGCTTGCTAAAGGCATAGCTCCATGGAAAATTACAATTTGAAATTGGCAATATTGGAAAGGTTACATTGAATCCAACGACCTACTGTCCCTAATGACTGAGACTACCCAAAATCTTGCTTCTGAAGAGAGTGATTGTATTTGAAATGAACTTCGGTAAATGTATCTGTGATGTTCGGTGTCATCCGATGCAGTGAAATGCCTTGTCCCTAACTTTTGCCTGGACCGCCCTTTCGGGTTTTCAATCCACCGGGACGCTAATTTTTGCCTAAGCCGCCCTTTCGGGTTTTCAACTTAGCTAGCCCTATTATTATTATTATTATTATTTTTTTTTAATTTTTTTTCCTATAGGCATAATATTTTCGGACTGCATCGGAATTCACAGGATGTGCGAGCTCTTCACCATCCATTGTTGTAAGAATTAGCGATCCTCCGGAGAAGACTGTCTTAACAAAAAATGGACCGTCGCAATTGGGCATCCATTTCCCGCGCATGTCTTTATGAACTGGAAAGATCTTCTTGAGTACAAGTTCTCCCTGTTGAAACTCACGGATTTGTACTTTCTTGTCGAATGCTCTCTTCATCCGTTTCTTGTATAGATGACCATGGCATATAGCTGTCAAACGCTTCTCGTCGATGAGATTCAGCTGGTCGAATCTGTCTTGAACCCACTCAGCTTCATCTAGCTTGGCTTCTCTCAATACCCTTAAGGAAGGTAACTCAACTTCAATGGGGAGGACATCGTCTGTTCCATATACCAATGAGAAAGGTGTTGCCCCTGTAGAAGTTCGAACTGTGGTCCTGTACCCATGCCGAGCAAACGGTAACATTTCATGCCAATCCTTGCATGTCTTAACCATCTTTTGCAGGATCTTCTTGATGTTTTTATTTGCAGCTTCCACGGCTCCATTCATCTTAGGACGGTAAGAGGATGAATTGTGGTGCGCAATCTTGAAGCTGTCACACAACTCTTTCATAGTCTTGTTATTCAGATTGGTACCATTGTCAGTTATGATTCGGCTCGGAATCCCATAGTGGCAGATAATTTCTCTCTTGATGAAGCGAGCAACGACCTTCTTGGTCACGTTGACATAGGAAGCGGCTTCTACCCATTTGGTGAAGTAATCAATAGCAACTAGAATGATTTTGTGGCCGTTAAAGGCTTTCGACTCAATTGCCCCAATCATGTCAATGCTGAAGATGAGAAAAACACTTAGAAGGAGGGGGGGTTGAATAAGAGTTTTAAGAAATATGGCAATAAAAATAACTCAAGATTTTTATCCTAGTTCGTTGAACTCAACTACTCCAGTCCACCTTATCAAAGATGATTTACCTTTCTCCACAAGGACTTAATCCACTATTGATCAACTGATTACAATAGAAAGCACTAAGAACAACTGTCTTAGTCTTCTCAAGAACTACTGACCACACCTTGGTCTTCTTAAGGAACTTCTTACAAATTAATGTAATCTAACAAGTGTTTGAATGCTTCTAATAAGCTGTATCACAACTGTGATGTTTACACTTAAGATTAAGTACAACAAAAACTATACAGTTTTATGAGATATAAATGAATAAGATCTTTGTGAGATTTTCACTTTGATGAATCAAGCGTGTATTTCTTTCTGAGTGAACTAGCAATAAGCAAGTGATGAGCAGGAAATTAGCAGCTTCAAAATGTTGTAGAAGTTCTCCTTTTATAGATTTTCCAAATGCTTTGAGTGATGTGCAGCTGAATATTATATTAGGATATAAGACTTTTCATTACCAAAAAGTATGCGCAGAGATATGCTTTCTGCAGGAAAGGTATGGTTGTAGAAGCCTTGGGATTTGCACCACGTCACTTCTTTGGACAAAATAGCCGTTGGTTACTTTGGAAGTAGCACCACGTCTAATCAAGTTTACAGCTTCTTCAACAAGCTTCCTTCAGGATGAAGTCTTCATAATCTGCACTTCAGAACTTGTAGCAAGCTTAAAGGTATGAAATACTTTAAGATGATCAGAGCTAAAATGAATAAGATGTTCAGAGCCTTGAAAGATGATCAGATCTTTAATGTATCAGAGTCTCAATCTTGATCAGAGTCTTCATCAGAGTATGCAGCAGTATGTGCTTGAGCGTGAATATTAATGATAAGAGTCTGGTTATCAAAGCCTCTGATCTTGCAGTGAATAGAACTTCAGAGTCTGATTAGATCACAGCTTTTAACTTTTGTACACTTCTTTCATTAACGCTTCAGATCATTCTGTAGCTTCTGCTTCAGATCCTTCTGGCAGCGCTTCAGAATCTTCTGATACTCTTGCATCTGATGCTTCAGAGCTTTGCATAGTTTCTTGTACTTATGTATTTTGCTTCTTTAAGAGTTTTCAATTTTATACCTGAAAGAATAATACTTGAACAAATTTTAGAGAGTATATTTTCTTACTACAAAATTCCATAAAAGTTATCATCAAAACATAGAGATATAAGAAACACCAATCTATGTTCTAACAATATCCCCCTTTTTGATGATGACAAAACATAGGGAATTTTGTTCAATAAAGAGAAATAAAATATATAACTCCCCCTGAGATTAAGAATCTCCCCCTGAAATGAATACTCTAATAGAGGAGAACACTTCCCTTTTTGCTTGAGTATATTTCAGAACCTGGTAGAAATCCTTTTGAATCAGAGTCTGATGATTTCTTTCAATTTAAGAGTTCTGGTTTATCTTCCAGAATCATAGTCAAATTTTCTTCAAGGATCAGAGTCTGGTTGGGTAATTCTCAGGGTAACTTTAGATAATTTTTTTTGTCAGATGAAATAATAAGATCTGAAAGTCTTAAGATTCAATGTTATATTAAAACAATGTCTGAATTTCATTTTAGTATTGCTTATGGATTGAACAATCAAATTCTCTTTCTCCCCCTTTTTGTCATAATCAAAAAAAATTATAAAGACAAAAAAGATAACAGAAGAAGAGAAAAACACAACACATAAATGAAGAACATAACAACTAGATTCATTCAGAGTCAAACAGAACAAAAGGATTAGATGTTCATACAGCAGATGACAGAAAATAGAACAACAGAAAACAAGTGCAAACCAAGAATGCAAAGACATAGAAAAGAAAACTAAGGCTGGCGAGAAGCAATCAAGGTCAGAAGATCAGTAATCTTAGCAGTGGACTCTTCTTGCTTGTGATCAGATGGTTCAGGAGGTGTTTGGTTTTGTCCAGGAGGTGGGTGATCAGATGAAGGTTGTTCAGATGGTGGTTGTTCAGATGGTTGGGGTATGGATGGTTGTGGTTCAGATGGTTGTGGTATGGATGTTTGTGGTATGGTGAGTTGAGGAATGGAGGTGTTACCATCTGATGGTGTTGATGTAACAACATCAGATGAGGGTGGTATAAAATCTGTGAAGTTGAATTTGAAGCGAAGAGGGTTGTCAGATGCAGGTAGATCAGATGGTAGTGGTTTATAAGGATCAGGAATATGTAAGCTAGTTGGTGAGGGGACTTCAGAGTCATCAGAATCAGATGATTCAGTTGAATGACATGAAGTTAAAGAGAGGACATACATGGTTGCAATAGGTTGCATATCTAGAATGTCTTCAGATGGTTGTTGGACAGATGGTTCAGGATTTGGGATGGTTGGTTCTTCTGGTGGTTGAGTAGAAGAGAGTGGTTCAGATTGTTTTTGTGGTTCAGAAGATTGTTGTTTTTGTGATTCAGATGATGGTTGTTGTTGTGGTTCAGATTGAGTTTGTTGAGGGGGTTGTTGTTCAGAGGATTTCTATTGAGGGGGTTCAGATGGTAGTTGAACAAAATATGGTTGAGAATGTTTGTGAGGAGATGAAATGGGTTCAGATGAATGAGGTTCAGATGGTTGAGGAGGAGATGGTGGAGGTGAAGGTGAGGGTGAAGGTACAGATGGTTTCGGATCAGATGTTAATACCTGTTGAATGGTTTCTCTAATTTCTTCCACGGTAGCTTCTGGAGGATTTTTCTTCTGCTTCTTGTCCTTCTCAGGATTTTCAGCAGCATCAGAAGCTTTCCTCTTGGGCTGTGCAACAGATCCTTCCTCAGCTTTCCTCTTCTTGCGCCTTTCTCTTAGAAGATTTGGCAGTACTTCTCCTTCCTTCTGAACTATGTTAGCAGGCAGAGGGATACCATCTCTCAAACATTCAGAAATGAATGTTAGAATGATGTGCCTAGGTTCATCAGCACTAGACATAGGAAAATCTTCTAAAGGAATTCTCCTCCTGTTTGTAGAAGCATGCTTCAGTCTCAAGTTTTGATGATGTCAACACTACTCAAGGTCATCTCTTGATTACAAAAAGACAAGCCTTTCAAAGTTATCAAGATCAAGTCAAGCTATCTTTCAAGTCAAGCTACATTTGGAACTATGATTCTTCAAGACTTGGATGTATTGCGGGTATATCAAATTCTACCCTTATAATTGATATACAAGTGTTCAAAAACATCAAGCATTTTAGCATAATACATGAGCATGTTTTTGAATCTTTAAAATTGGTATAACATTCATTTTTAAAAGCATTTTTTCTGAAAAATAGCAGTGTTAACTGATTAACCATATAGGTTAACTGGTTAACCATTTCAAATTTTAAATATTCTGGGCTAACGTTCCAGTGTTAACCGATTAACCATATAGGTTAACCGATTAACACTGAACGTACAGTGAAAAATGGCTTTGTTTCAAGTTCAAAAATTGTTTGAAAATTACACCATTTCATATTTTTGATGTCTACTCAAATATACCTTTTTGAAAGGGTATTTTACTCATATAAATTCTGAGTTTTTCAATTTTGAAAAACACTACCAAAAAAAACACAAAAACTTCCAATCTCCAAACACTTTCTACATTCATTTTCAAATTGTCTTAGAATCAAATTCACCATTTTCAAAATCTTTCATTAAGTGTTCATATGTGCATAAAATTTCATATTCATCTTTGAACACTTGTGTTGAAAATTATAAGAGTGAATTTTGATCATTTGGAGAAGATCAACTTTGATATTATTATTCTCAAATCAAAAATATTTACAAGTATTTGTATTCTGACTTGTGATCCAGTATTGTTGGACACAAGGGTGAGTGTTTACAAGAGGATTGTTCTTGTACACTTGTTAGTTTCATTGTTTGATAGTAGGCCTCACCGGTTGATGGTGTGATAGGTTGTACTTTATTAAACAATAGTGAAAACTCTCTTTCGTGTTGAAAGGGGAGTGGAGTACTCTCGGATTGTGAGGGGAACCACTATAAATCCTGGTGTCCATTGTTCTTTTATCTTTTTCTGCTTTCATAACCAAGAACATAAACCAGTAAAATTTCAAGAAACCATAAAAACCGGAAAAAATTTCTAAAGTCCTAATTCACCCCCCCCCCCCCCCCCCTCTTAGGCATACTTTGTACTTACAATTGGCATCAGAGCAGGTTAAGGTAACCTGTTCCTAACGATTCAGTATGGCTTCCGCAAGTACCAACCCGGTTTTCAAAGATGTTGGAAGTAGTAACAAGCCACCACTCTTTTCTGGAGAATACTTTGATTTTTGGAAAATCCGTATGAAGGCACATCTTGAGGCTCAAGGAGATGGTATATGGGAAACCGTTGAAACTGGTCCACATGTTCCTACAAGTGTGGTAAATGGTGTTGGAACCCCAAAGATTAAATCCTCATATGATGAAGATGACAAGAAGAGAATCTTGAATGAGAAGAAAGCAATCAACATACTTTAAAGCGCTCTCAGTATGGATGAATTCTTTCGCATATCACAGTGTCAATCGGCAAAACAGATTTGGGATACCTTGGTAGAAACGCATGAAGGAACAACAGAAGTAAAAAGATCAAGACTTAACACGTTAAGTCAAGAATATGAGATGTTCCATATGCAGCCCGGTGAATCTATTGTTGCCTTGCAAAAAAGGTTCGTTCATCTAACAAATCATCTGATTGCTCTCGGGAAGACCTTCACCAATGATGATCTCAATTTAAAAGTCCTAAGATCCTTGACAAGAGAATGGCAACCGAAGGTGACCGCCATTTCGAAAAAGAAAAGTGTTTCAACAATGACATCCGCTTCATTATTCGGGAAACTTCAAGAGCATGAACTGGAACTTGGAAGGCTTGAGAAACATGAAAGTCAAGACAAGAAGTCCAAAGGAATCGCCTTGAAGATTGACACAAGGGATGATAAAAATGACGAATCTTCCGAAGACGAAAATTTCATGCTTCTAGTAAAGAAGCTTGGTAAGTTTTTTAATAATAATAAAACTTCTTCTTTTTCTAAAAAGAATAGACATTTCAGGAAAAAGGAGGCACCCACATCAAACCAAGAAATTACATGTTACGAATGTGGGAAACAAGATCACATAAAGCCAGATTGCCCAAAACTCGCAAATAAAGGAAAATTCAAGGGCAAGAAGGATTTCAAAACAAAGAAGGCTTATGTCGCATGGGACGACAACGAAGTGAGTTCATCATCGGAATCAGATAACGATGAATGCGCAAATATGGCTTTAATGGCCTCTCACCATTCCGATGACGAAAATGAGGTTAGTAGTAACTTTTCTGTCTATGATAATGATGCACAAGAAGTTATAGATGAACTTCTAAAAGAGTGCAAGACGTTGTATAAAGACATCTCATCACAAAAGAAAAGAATTTTACTTTTAGAAAAACAAAATTCTGATTTCTTGAAAAATATTGAAGATGAAAAACAAAAAGTGATGGATGAAAAACAAAGTCTTGTATGTAAGAATTATGAGTCTTTGTCCTTTCAAATTGTTCAACTTAAAAGAGTTTTAGAAAGATATGAAAAATGTCAAATTGGCTTGGAAGAAATTCTTAAACATCAAAGGTATCCTAATGATAAAAGTGGATTGGGATACTCTAAATTTTCAAAACCAAGCACCAATAAGACCGTTTTCATAAGAGCAAGTGAACAAATTGTTAAAGAAGAGACAAGCACTTCTAAAATTCAGCATCAAAATCATAACAAGAAAAGAATTGTTAAGAAAAAGAATTATATTCCTAGATATAGAAGTCATTTTCAACCTACATGTTTTTACTGTGGAATTAAAGGGCAAACACCTAATGCCTGCTATGTACGTAATATTGGTGTTGCAAAGGGGCATTATGTGTGGGTTGAAAAAGGTACTAACTATCAAGGACCCAAAGCAATTTGGGTACCTAACACTACCTAATTTTGTTTTGTAGGTATGCTTGAAGACAACCACAAATCAATGGTATCTTGATAGTGGTTGCTCGAAGCATATGACGGGAGATATAAACAAATTTTCAAGTTTATCATTAAAGGCCAAAGGATACGTCACTTACGGTGATAATAATAAAGGAAAAATTCTTGGAGTTGGAACCATTGGTGCACCTCCATGTACAATCACCGAAGACGTTCTTTATGTTGAAGGCATTAAGCATAACCTGCTTAGCATCAGTCAATTGTGTGATAAAGGATTCAAAATCAACTTCACAAAGGAAGAATGCTTGATCGAACACGAAGTCACTCATGAGATTCTGCTAAAAGGTAAAAGATATAAAAATATTTTTATGATCTCTTTTAATGATTCTTCCTTAAAGGTAAAATGTCTTATGGCAAACAACAATGAGGCATGGCTTTGGCATAAAAGATTTGCTCACATTCACATGGAGCATCTAAACAAATTAATCAAACATGATCTGGTTGTTGGGCTTCCGAAGATAAAATTCATCAAGGATAAATTATGCGATGCATGTCAAAAGGGAAAACAGACCAAGACAACTTTCAAATCCAAGCAAGTGGTTTCTACATCAAGACCACTTCAATTGTTGCACATGGATCTTTTTGGTCCATCAAGAACAAAAAGCTTCGGAGGTAGTATTTACGCTTTAATTATTGTTGATGATTTATCTCGATATACCTGGACAATGTTTTTAGTGCAGAAAAATGATGCTTTCAAAGCATTCAAAAAGTATGCAAAACAAATTCAAAACGAGAAGTCACTCACTATAGCCTCCATAAGAAGCGACCATGGTGGAGAATTTCAAAATTCAGACTTTGAAGAATTTTGCGAAGAACATGGAATTTCTCATAATTTTTCGGCACCAAGGACTCCTCAACAAAATGGCGTCGTAGAACGGAAGAATCGTTCACTAGTTGAACTTGCTAGAACAATGCTCAGCGACACAAATCTTCCAAAATATTTTTGGGCAGAAGCAGTAAACACGGCGTGTTCTGTAAGCAACCGCGTGAATATTCGACCGTTACTAAAAAAGACTCTGTATGAGTTTTTCAAGGGAAGGAAACCAAATATATCATTCTTCCACATATTTGGCTGCAAATGCTTCGTTCTCAACAACAATAAGGACAATCTCGGTAAGTTTGATGAGAAGTCCGACGAAGGTATATTTCTTGGCTACTCTCTTTATAGTAAAGCATTTAGAATTTTTAATAAAAGGACTCTTACCATTGAAGAGTCTATTCATGTTTCGTTTGATGAGACTAACCCCTCGAAAGAGGATAATATTGTTTTGGATGATGATGATGATTTTGTAGATACTCCACAAAATGAAGAAATTGTTTCAAATGATCAAACAATATTACGAGAAGATGTTACTCAAGAAAATCAAGATCTTCCAAAAGAATGGAGAACACACAGAGATCACCCAATTGATAAAGTTATTGGTGATATTAGTCAAGGCGTTGCAACTCGACTTAATTTAAAGGATGCTTGTCTCAACATGGCGTTTGTATCTCAAATTGAACCATCAAAGATCGATGAAGCTTTAGGCGACGACCAATGGATTATAGCAATGCAAGAAGAACTTAATCAATTTGAAAGAAATCAAGTTTGGACCCTTGTACCAAGACCAGATAATAAGCATATCATAGGAACCAGATGGGTGTTCAAGAACAAACTTGACGAGAATGGGATTATAGTTCGTAACAAAGCAAGATTGGTCGCACAAGGCTACAACCAGGAGGAAGGAATTGATTTTGATGAAACATTCGCTCCGGTAGCAAGGTTAGAAGCAATTAGATTACTACTTGCTTACGCTTGTTCTATGAATTTTCAGTTGTTCCAGATGGATGTCAAAAGCGCTTTCCTGAATGGGTACATTAATGAGGAAGTCTACGTCAAACAACCTCCGGGTTTTGAAGACTTCAAAAATCCCTCACATGTTTTCAAACTGAAGAAGGCTCTCTACGGTTTAAAACAAGCACCACGAGCATGGTATGATCGCCTTAGCAACTTTTTATGTGAGAAAGGATTTACAAAAGGAAAGGTTGACAAGACGCTGTTTATAAAGAAAATCAAGGGTAACACCTTGTTGGTACAAGTCTACGTCGACGACATCATATTCGGATCAACAAACAAAGAACTTTGCGAAGAATTCTCACTCATGATACGAGAAGAATTCGAGATGTCCATGATGGGAAAGTTAAATTATTTTCTTGGACTACAAATCAAGCAAACCAAGGATGGAATCTTTCTCAACCAATCCAAGTACTGTAAGGAATTAATAAAGAAATTCGATATGGATAGTTGCAAAATGATGTCTACTCCTATGGGATCCGGAACGTATGTTGATCAAGATGAATCTGGTACTCCAATTGATATTACTAAATATCGAGGTATGATTGGTTCATTACTATATTTGACGGCAAGCCGTCCTGACATTATGTTTAGTGTTTGTTTGTGTGCACGCTTCCAAGCAAATCTGAAGGAATCACATCTCACTACTGTGAAGAGAATTATCAAGTATCTCAAAGGAACGACCAACGTCGGATTATGGTATCCTAAAGGTAGTACTTGTTCTTTAGTTGGTTATTCTGACGCTGACTATGTAGGATGCAAAACCGATAGAAAAAGTACAAGTGGTACATGTCACATTCTCGGAAATGCTCTAGTATCATGGGCCTGCAAGAAGCAAGCTTGTGTAGCTCTCAGCACCGCCGAAGCAGAATACATCGCCACAGGAAGTTGCTGTGCACAGATTTTATGGCTGAAACAACAACTTCTGGATTATGGTGTTAACCTCGGATGCATTCCTCTACGATGTGATAATACTAGTGCCATAAATATCACGAAGAATCCGGTTATGCATTCCAGAACAAAGCATATCGATATCCGGCATCACTTCCTTCGAGATCACGTATTGAACAGAGATGTTGATGTTACTTTCGTCGACACACACAACCAACTCGCCGACATCTTTACCAAGCCCTTGGCGAAAGAACCGTTCTACAAAATTCGGAGAGAACTTGGGATTCTTGATGAAGGTGACATCTGACTTTTTCTCTAATATGTGTATGCATCATTTGTGATATGTTTTCATATGTTTTCATTCTGTTTTTTAAGTATTTTTCAAAAATTCGAGTGTGTTAACCGATTAACCTATATGGTTAACCGATTAACACTGTTGAATTTTCAATTCTGATTAAATTTTTTAATGTGTTAACCGATTAACCTATATGGTTAACCGATTAACACTGTTAATTTTTCTAAAAAATCAGAAATGAAAATCATTTAAATTTTTGAAAATTTTATATTTTATAAATGTATTTTTATGTGGTCCATATTCTCTCAAATATCCAAAACCATATCCAAAATCCATATTCCCTCTTCAAACCCTAACTTCTCTCTCCCACTCTCTAAAGTTGGAAAACTTCCCACAACTTCTCAAACCCTAACTTCCTCAGAACCCACAACCTCAGTTCTCTCAAACCTTCATCCATGGCTTCAGCATCAAATCGCGGCAAGGGAAAACTACCAGAACATCATTCTGCATCAGAATCAGATGACGACAGCATTCCAATGGAAACCACCAAAAGAGGCGGATGGATTACAAAGTTCGTGTTCGTCAACTTATGCCGATAAAGTACATAAATCTTCGAGCTTTTCCTGCAATATCTTTTGATTTTCCTACTCTGTTGGAATATTAGCATATCGACAAGTTCGTCACAGACTCTGGTATTATTTATCCTGATCTTGTTAAAGCTTTTATGAATAAAATGTCTGTATATCTGGACATGGATAAGAACCACATGATCCGTTCCACCATTAGAGATCATGAGTTTGTTGAGAATTTATCCACCCTTGCTAGACACCTTATGATTCCATCAAAAGGCTGCTTCCTGAGGAAAGGTGTAAACCATGTAGATGGACCCTGGGTAAACTATGATAAAATGGAGTATTACTATCAGATTTGCAGGTTCCCAAAAGAAACCGTTATTGCAAACTCCCGCACCGCTCGTATGCTGTGCTATGCCAAGAATCTGACAGTATCTGATTGAATGCTTCACTACATTATCTGTTATGTCCTCATTCCAAAGGACTCAAATCACTCTCAGATCAACGACTTGGAAATGCAGCTGATCTTTGCTATTAAGAATCGCATCAAAGTCAATTGGATTTTGACTATTATGTATCATCTACAGCAACAACTTCATTGCATTACCCGACTGCCGTATGCTCGCTTGGTTTCTAGAATTCTGGAATTAACTGAACTTGACCTCAACAGAGAACCATCCTCCAAGATGAAACCTACAACTAATGAGATCAATGAGATTAATATTGTGAAGAATACTGGAATCATCAAGGCGGCTGATGGTACCTACAGGTATACTGATGATGGTCCTGTACATCACGCATATCCAATGCCTGAAGGGGGTCTTACTAGTGAGTTTATCTATACAACCATGATGAACCAGCATCGAGAATCCATGAATATGCATAGAGAGACCTCCCGAGCAATTGCCTCCCTCAGAAACCTCATTCTTAACCCTCCATATTCCAACACCCGAGTTGTGGACGAAGAGATTGAAGAAGAGGATGATAGTGATGAAGAAGAAGAGGAGGAGGATATGGCGGATGAGGATGCTTAGAGAATATGTTCCTGTTGTTGTTTTATTGCTTTGCTTTCTAGTCTTAAGTTTTATGCTTCCATTTGAACTATGTTTTATTGTAACAAGTACAATTTCTATTTGCTGCACTTTATATGTACTACTGTTTATGCTTTGTGTTTACTTGGCTACGCATGTGCTTATTACTATTTATGCTACTATATTGTGATTTCTTTGAAAGCTCTTCCTTTTTGCTGATGTCAAAGGGGGAGAAGAGCTTGGTTCTGTTAATGTCTCTCTGTGTGCAGATTTTTTTTCCTCTGTTAAGATAGGGGGAGTTGCTAGACATAGGGGGAGAAACATATCAAGAACCATATCAAGAACCAAGAGATATCGCACAACATTTTTTTGATTGCCATCATCAAAAAGGGGGAGAATGTAGAAGCATGCTTCAGTCTCAAGTTTTGATGATGTCAACACTACTCAAGGTCATCTCTTGATTACAAAAAGACAAGCCTTTCAAAGTTATCAAGATCAAGTCAAGCTATCTTTCAAGTCAAGCTACATTTGGAACTATGATTCTTCAAGACTTGGACGTATTGCGGGTATATCAAATTCTACCCTTATAATTGATATACAAGTGTTCAAAAACATCAAGCATTTTAGCATAATACATGAGCATGTTTTTGAATCTTTAAAATTGGTATAACATTCATTTTTAAAAGCATTTTTCTGAAAAATAGCAGTGTTAACCGATTAACCATATAGGTTAACCGGTTAACCATTTCAAATTTTAAATATTCTGGGCTAACGTTCCAGTGTTAACCGATTAACCATATAGGTTAACCGATTAACACTGAACATACAGTGAAAAATGGCTTTGTTTCAAGTTCAAAAATTGTTTGAAAATTACACCATTTCATATTTTTGATGTCTACTCAAATATACCTTTTTGAAAGGGTATTTTACTCATATAAATTCTGAGTTTTTCAATTTTGAAAAACACTACCAAAAAAAAACACAAAAACTTCCAATCTCCAAACACTTTCTACATTCATTTTCAAATTGTCTTATAATCAAATTCACCATTTTCAAAATCTTTCATTAAGTGTTCATATGTGCATAAAATTTCATATTCATCTTTGAACACTTGTGTTGAAAATTATAAGAGTGAATTTTGATCATTTGGAGAAGATCAACTTTGATATTATTATTCTCAAATCAAAAATCTTTACAAGTATTTGTATTCTGACTTGTGATCCAGGATTGTTGGACACAAGGGTGAGTGTTTACAAGAGGATTGTTCTTGTACACTTGTTAGTTTCATTGTTTGATAGTAGGCCTCACCGGTTGATGGTGTGATAGGTTGTACTTTATTAAACAATAGTGAAAACTCTCTTTCGTGTTGAAAGGGGAGTGGAGTACTCTCGTATTGTGAGGGGAACCACTATAAATCCTGGTGTCCATTGTTCTTTTATCTTTTTCTCCTTTCATAACCAAGAACACAAACCAGTAAAATTTCAAGAAACCATAAAAACCGGAAAAAAATTTCTAAAGTCCTAATTCACCCCCCCCCCCCTCTTAGGCATACTCTGTACTTACACTGTTGACGTCTTCAAAGTTAAATTTCTTGGGTTTTCCAGCAAGCTCTGAAATGACCTTCATTCTTTTCAGAGTGTTCCCATTGATGACAGATCCTATAACATAAGACAGATCATTTGTCACTCCAGCATCAAACAGATGATTCACAAGACCATTCTCTGTTAGAATGTCTGATATCAGTCTTCCCATAGGGATCCAGTTTCTGATCTTTCCATCTTTAACCCTTACTTCTTCTCTTGTCTCTTTGATATGGTTCAGAAGATGACTGAACAAAAGATAAGGTAAATCCACCTTCTTGCCTTTACTCATACAGAACATGAAGTACATTTGTTCTGAGTTCACATAATCTGGTGAGTTAGAAGATTTCCTATGAAAGATAGAACTCATGAAAATCTTAGCCTAGATTCTGTAAACAGGCTTCAAATCTCTGACCTTGTTGGATGGTTCCCCAGAAACACAAACTTCTTGAAAAATGTCAGCCAAATCCACACGAGTAGTAACCATACTTGTGATTCCATCAGTTTCCTTATACTCAAGTAGTTATCTGATTAACTTTTCAGTGATGACAATTTCCTTCCCAAGAACAGAAGAATGAATGAACTTAGGGCAAACTTGAGCGTGTATCCAGAATTCCTTCACCAATGTTGGATAAACAGGACCCATCACCTTGTCAAAATATTTTTCCCAATGCTGAGTTTTGATGATTGGGTAGAGATCAAAACCATTTTCTTTAATGGATTCAAAATCCACAAATTTCTCACGCAGAACTTCAAGATCTTTGATAGGAGTGAGAAGAGTTCTCACAGGTGCCTTATACGCAACAGCAGTTTGGGATGAACCAGCAGCATTTGGAGAAGATGCAGCAACAGTTGAAGTTTGCATCTGAGCAGATGTTGAAGATGGTGAAGCCATTGATGTTCTTGAGAGGTGTCTGGGTTTACGAGAGGTTTTGGGTTTTGAAATGATATGGAAACAATAGAGGAGACAGAAATGCATATGAGAAGTGAAAAGAGTGTAAAGTGTGATTTGTGAAGTGTTGTGAGATTTTATAGAGAAATTTTGGGCATGCAAAAGACATAAGATCTCACGCGTACACATAAGCATTGAATGAAGTGAAACATAATCATATCAAGCAATTAATGCAAGGAATAAAATCATATCAAGGATTTAAGATTCTGACAGAAGGGGGGAAAATCAAGAGATTTTGGATTTTCAAAGCAATACCTCAAACGTCACTTCAGTATGGTGCACTCTACCTTTCCAGATTCTGAGCTACACGTGTTTGCTTGCATGTGCCTCTGAAACTCTTTGAGAAATGAAACGTTAGGCAACGTTCAGATCCTCTAAGCCTTGTTAGTTCAGATTTACACACAAATAAATAAACACATAAATGAAAAGAAGAAATACTTCAGAGTTTAGACATTTATTATCTGAAGAAAAATTTCATCTGATGAATATTTTATTCTGGACAGAAGTCCATACTTATATTTTTCAGAATAAATTTAAATCTATCTTTAGAAAGGGGTTTTGTAAAGATATCAGCCCGCTGATGATCTGTATCCACAAAGTTTAAATTGATAATTCCCTTCTGAACATAATCTCTGATGAAATGATGTTTAATCTCTATATGCTTAGCTTTAGAGTGTAAAATGGGGTTTTTAGATAAGCATATAGCAGAAGTATTATCACAGAAGATAGAAATTTTACTCTCAAAGATCTGATAATCTTCCAGTTGACTTTTCATCCAGAGCATCTGGGTGCTACAACTAGCAGCAACAATATATTCTGCCACTGTTGTTGAAAGTGCAATTGTGAGTTGCTTCTTGCTGAACCAAGAGATCAAATGACTTCCAAGAAATTGACAGCTTCCAGAAGTGCTTTTACGTTCTACTCTGTCTCTAGCATAGTCAGCATCACAGAATCCAACTAATTTATACTCATCAGATCTTCTGTAACACAGACCCACATTAGTAGTACCTTTCAGATACCTTAGAATCCTCTTAACAACTGTTAAGTGAGATTCTCTAGGATCTGATTGGAATCTAGCACACAGATACACACTAAATAAAATATCAGGTCTTAAAGCAGTCAAATATAAGAGAGATCCAATCATACCTCTGTAAAGTTTTTGATCAACTTTCTTACTTACCTCTTCCTTACCAAGTGTGCTTGTAGGATGCATTGGAGTCTTTGCCAATTTGCTTTCATTTAGATTGAATTTCTTCAGAAGCTCTTTGACATATTTAGTCTGATGGATGTATGTGCATTCTGGAGTCTGATTTACTTGGATTCCCAGAAAGAATCTAAGTTCTCCCATCATGCTCATTTCAAATTCAGCCTGCATAGACAAAGCAAACTCCTTTCCCAGCATAGTATTGGTAGATCCAAATATAATATCATCCACATAAATTTGACAAACTAGTAAATCTTTCTTAAATGTTTTACAGAAAAGAGTTGTGTCCACTTTGCCTCTGATAAAGTTCTTTTCCAAAAGAAAGTTACTTAATATTTCATACCAAGCTCTGCGAGCTTGTTTCAAACCATAAAGAGATTTTTTGAGTTTGAAAACATGATCTGGAAATTTATCACTTTCAAAACCAGGAGGTTGATGGACATAAACTTCTTCTTCTATAATGCCATTTAAGAAGGCACTCTTAACATCCATCTGATATAGAGTGATGTTATGTTGTGCAGCAAATGAAATAAGAAGGCGTATATATTCTAACCTTGCCACTGGAGCTTAAGTTTCAGTGTAATCAATTCCTTCTTGTTGACTGTAACCTTGAGCTACCAGCCTTGCTTTGTTCCTAACAACTTCTCCTTTCTCATTTAGTTTATTTCTGAATACCCACTTTGTTCCAATAATGTTGAAACCTTTTGGTCTAGGAACCAGGTCCCACACATCATTTCTTGTAAACTGATTCAGCTCATCTTGCATTGCAAGTATCCAATCATTGTCACTCAGAGCCTCATCCACAGATGTTGGTTCAATAATAGACACCAACCCAAGAAGTGGTGTTCCAGATGATCTGATAAATGACCTTGTTCTTATAGGGTCATCTTTCTTCCCAATAATCATTTCTTCTGGATGAGAAGCTTTGATTTGGATGATCCTTTAACTGTTGGTTCTTCAGAAATATTCATGTTATTCATCTGAGAAGCCAATGGAGTTGCATCTGGCGTAGCTTCTTCTTGAGTGTTCTCTACCTCTGGTTTCTCAAATTCTGTGAGAATAACTTCTCCATCTGCAGAGTTTTCAAGCTGCTTTGGTTTTTGATTGCCAAGCTTAACATCAAATCTAACATGTATAGATTCTTCCACAATCTGTGTCTCAGTATTGTATACTCTGTAGCCTTTAGAGCGTTCAGAATATCCAAGCATGAAACACTTTTGTGCTTTAGAATCAAACTTGTTAAGATTCTCTTTAGTGTTCAGCATAACACAAATACACCCAAAATGATGGAAATAAGAAATGTTTGGCTTTCTATTCCTCCACAATTCATAAGGAGTCTTTTCCAGAAGAGGTCTAATTGACACTCTGTTCTGAATGTAACATGCTGTGTTAATTGCTTCTGCCCAAAAATGTTTTGCCATGTTAGTCTCATTGATCATGGTTCTCGCCATCTCTTGCAAATTTCTATTTTCCCTCTCTACAACTCCATTCTGTTGTGGAGTTCTAGGATAGGAGAAATCATGAGCAATGCCATTTTCATTAAAATATTTTTCAAAATGTTTGTTTTCAAATTCACCACCATGATCACTTCTGACTTTAACAATTTTGAAATCTTTTTTAGTTTGGACTTGTTTGCAGAAGTCAAAGAACACAGAATGTAACTCATCCTTGTGTTTTAGGAATTTTACCCATGTCCATCTGCTGTAGTCATCAATAATGACTAATCCATACTTCTTGCCTCTGATGGATGCAGTTTTCACTGGTCCAAACAGATCAATGTGAAGTAACTCTAATGGTTTTGAAGTTGAAACAACATTTTTGGATTTGAAAGATGATTTTGAAAATTTTCCTTTCTGACATGCTTCACAAAGAGCATCTGAGTTGAACTTCAGATTAAGAAGTCCTCTGACCAGATTAAGCTTATTAATCTGAGATATACGTCTCATATTAATATGACCCAATCTTCTGTGCCAGACCCATTGCTCCTCATTAACAGACATAAGACATTTAACATTCTGAACCTTAAGTTTTGAAAGACTAATTTTATAAATGTTGTTTTTCCTTTTACCATTAAAGAGGATTGAGCCATCCTTTTGACTAACAGCTTTGCAACACTTTTGATTAAAGATTATGTCATAACCATTGTCACTTAATTGACTTATGGATAATAGATTATGAGCTAATCCTTCAACAAGCAAGACATTAGTTATGGAAGGAAGTTTACCATTGCCTATGGTTCCAGAGCCAATTATCTTGCCCTTATGATTCCCTCCAAACTTGACATCTCCTCCAGATCTAAGCTCCAGACTTTGGAACATAGACCTTTTTCCCGTCATATGTCGTGAGCATCCAGCGTCCAGGTACCATGACTGGAGTCTTGACTTTGCTGCTAAGGATGTCTGCAACATAGATTATCTTATCCTTAGGTACCCATATTTTCTTTGGTCCTTTTTGGTTAGTTTCCTTAAAGCTTTTTCTGAACTTTTGTCTTTCAACATAAGACTTGTTCTAATTAGCTTTAGATTTATTAAACATAGGTTTGTTCTGATTAGAACTTGTGTGTTTAATATCATTCAAATGACCAAATGTAAACTGAGAATATAAAGGAGGATACTTGATATCCAGTTTATCTACAGATTTTGGATTTGAATCCTCATAAGAAAAAGATTTATATCCAACACCTTTTCTATAGTTTCTGCTAATACCATAGATCATTGAAGCCATTTTGATTCTATCTAGGCTTTTAGTTAGAAACTTCCTGAAACTATAGTCATACTCTTGTAAAATATTTTTAGAGCATGGTTCAGATTTTGAATCAGAGTTTAGTTGAGCAGATTCTAAATTATTTTTCAATTTAAGATTTTCAGCTTTTAGTTCAGCCATTTCTAATTCAAACTTGTTACACTCAAATTCAATATGCTTTAGAAGCGTTTTGTATTTGAGTTTAACTTTGCTATAGTTTTCAAGAATATCAGATAAACTTTCAACAAGTTCCTGTCTAGAAAGTTCAGCAAATACCTCCTCAGAATCAGATTCTGATTCTGATCCAGATGATTCAGCACTGTCCTCAATGTCAGCCATGAATGCTACATTTGCACATTCCTCTTCTGACTCTGATGACGAATCAGATGCATCTGAGTCATCCCAGGTAGCCATCAGAACTTTCTTTTTGTGATCTGACTTTCTTTTTGGGTTCTCCTTCTGAAGCTTTGGACATTCACTCTTGTAGTGCCCAGGTTCTTTGCATTCATAGCAAACAACCTCTCTTTTTCCAGATCGTCTGTGTCCAGAGGATTCTCCAGATCTTCTGTATCCAGAGTGTTCTCTAGATCTTCTGTGCCTAGAAGATTCTTTGTGTTGATCTGGTTTTCTAAAGTTCTTGAACTTCCTTTGCTTATTCTTCCAGAGTTTGTTGATTCTTCTGGACAGCAAGGATAGTTCTTCTTCATCTTCAGAAGCAGACTCTTCAGAGCTTTCTTCTAATACCTGCAATGCTTTAACAACTTTATTAGATTTTAAAGCAATTGACTTACCTTTCTTTAGAGGCTCATCTTCCTCTAGTTCAATCTCATGACTCCTTAGAGAACTGATTAGTTCCTCCAGCGTAATCTTATTCAGATCCTTTGCCAGCTTCAGAGCAGTGACCATGGGTCTCCATCTGGTTGGCAAGCTTCTGATAATTTTCTTGACATGATCTGCTGTAGAGTAACCCTTGTCCAGAACCTTTAGGCCAGCAGTGAGAATCTGGAATCTGGAAAACATGGCTTCAATAGATTCAGATTCTTCCATCTTGAAAGCTTCATACTTCTGGATCAGCGCCAGAGCCTTAGTTTCTTTAACTTGAGAGTTCCCTTCATGAGTCATCTTTAGGGATTCAAATATATCAAAGGCAGTTTCTCTGTTGGTTATTTTCTCATACTCAGTATGAGATATAGCATTTAGCAAGATAGTTCTAGCCTTGTGGTGATTTCTGAATTCCTTCTTTTGCTCCTCAGTCATTGATTTTTTGTCAACTTTCTTGCCATTCCCATCAGTGGGATGAACATATCCATCAATAACTAAGTCCCAAAGATCAGCATCAAATCCTAGAAAGAAACTTTCCAGTCTATCTTTCCAATAATCAAATTTCTCTCCATCAAACATGGGAGGTTTTGTGCTGACTCTTTCTTCATATTTGTTGGATGTTGAAGTTTCAGCAGCCATAAATAATATCAACCAAGAATATCAAGAGTTTTTCCCACTGGATCTTTTCTGGTCACGGTTAAGTGATAGCACAAAAAGAACCGGAGCTCCGATGCCAACTGAAGGTGAGAAAAACACTTAGAAGGGGGGTTGAATAAGAGTTTTAAGAAATATGGCAATAAAAATAACTCAAGATTTTTATCCTGGTTCGTTGAACTCAACTACTCCAGTCCACCTTATCAAATATGATTTGCCTTTCTCCACAAGGACTTAATCCACTATTGATCAACTGATTACAATAGAAAGCACTAAGAACAACTGTCTTAGTCTTCTCAAGAACTACTGACCACTCCTTGGTCTTCTTAAGGAACTTCTTACAAATTAATGTAAACTAACAAGTGTTTGAATGCTTCTAATAAGCTGTATCACAACTATGATGTTTACACTTAAGATTAAGTACAACAAAAACTATACAGTTTTATGAGAGATCAAATGAATAAGATCTTTGTGAGATTTTCACTTTGATGAATCAAGCGTGTATTTCTTTCTGAGTGAACTAACAATAAGCAAGTGATGAGCAAGAAATTAGCAGCTTCAAAATGTTGTAGAAGTTCTCCTTTTATAACTTTTCCAAATGCTTTGAGTGATGTGCAGCTGAATGTTATATTAGGATATAAGACTTTTCATTACCAAAAATTATGGGTAGAGATATGCTTTCTGCAGGAAAGGTATGGTTGTAGAAGCCTTGGGATTTGCACCACGTCACTTCTTTGGACAAAATAGCCGTTGGTTACTTTGGAAGTAGCACCACGTCCAATCAAGTTTACAGCTTCTTCAACAAGCTTCCTTCAGGATGAAGTCTTCATAATCTGTACTTCAGAACTTGTAGCAAGCTTAAAGGTATGAAATACTTTAAGATGATCAGAGCTAAAATGAATAAGATGTTCAGAGCCTTGAAAGATGATCAAATCTTTAATGTATCAGAGTCTCAATCTTGATCAGAGTCTTCATCAGAGTATGCAGCAGTATGTGCTTGAGCGTGAATATTAATGATAAGAGTCTGGTTATCAAAGCCTCAGATCTTGCATCGAAAAGAACTTCAGAGTCTGATTAGATCACAACTTTTAACTTTTGTACACTTCTTTCATTAACGCTTCAGATCATTCTGTAGCTTCTGCTTCAGATCCTTCTGGCAGAGCTTCAGAATCTTCTGATAGTCTTGCATCTGATGCTTCAGAGCTTTGCATAGTTTCTTGTACTTATGTATTTAACTTCTTTAAGAGTTTTCAATTTTATACCTGAAACAATAATACTTGAACAAATTTTAGAGAGTATATTTTCTTACTACAAAATTCCATAAAAGTTATCATCAAAACATAGAGATAAGAAACACCAATCTGTGTTCTAACAAATGCCCCACATTGAGAAAGGCCATGGTGAAGTCAAAACGTTCAATGGTGCCGGAGGTACATGCATTTTGTCGGCATAAACCTGGCACTTGTGACATTTCCTAGCGTATCGGATGCAATCTGATTCCATAGTTAACCAGTAGTACCCATCCCTCAAGAGTTTCTTGGACATGGCGTAACCGTTAGCATGAGTTCCAAACGTCCCTTCATGAATCTCCTGGAGTAACATGTCCGCTTCACGTTTATCAACACATCTAAGTGGAACCATGTCGTGGGTTCATTTGTATAGCACGTCATTGCTGATGAAGAACTTGGATGCCAGTCTTCTCAAAGTCCTTTTGTCAAGGTAAGAAGCATCTGCTGGATACTCCTGCGTGAGCAAATACTTCTTGATGTCATGAAACCAAGGCTTTTCCTCAGTTTCATCTTCTTCAATCACCAAACAGTAGGCGGGTTCAATTCTACGCTCGATTCGATAGAGTGGCACTTCATTGATAAATTTGACCTTCCACATGGATGCTAGCATGGCTAAGGTGTCAGCAATATGATTCTCAGACCTCGGAACATGTTCGAACTTGATGTCATCGAAGTATTTAATCAACTTCACAATGTAGGCTCTATAAGGGACTAGCTTCTCATTCTTGGTTTCCCATTCACCTTTCACTTGATAGATAACCAAAGCTGAATCTCCGCTTACTTCAAGAAGTTTGATTCGGAGGTCAATAGCTGCTTTAAGGCCAAGGATGCAGGCTTCATATTCAGCGACATTGTTCGTGCATTCAAAATCTAACCTTGCTGTAAATGGGGTATAGCCACCTTTTGGATTCATCAAAACGACGCCTATGCCATGCCCACTGTAACTGGAGGAACCATCAAACATCATCTTCCACCAGAGACCCGGTTCGGGACCTTCCTTGGGCTCTGACTCAGGCTCTTCGAAATATTTTACCCACATAATTTCTTCGTCTGGAAAGTCAAACTTGAGAGGCTCGTAATCTTCGACTGGTTGGTCTGCAAGATAATCTGACAAGATACTTCCTTTGATAGCTTTCTGAGGTACGTACTGGATGTCATATTCTGATAACAACATGTGCCAACGAGCAAGCCTCCATGTCTAAGCAGGCTTTTCGAAAATGTACTTTATTGGATCCATCTTCAAAATCAACAAGGCGGTATGACACATCATGTATTGCCTGAGACGTCTAGCAGCCCATGCTAGCGCACAACAAGTCTTCTCCAAAAGTGAGTATCAGTTCTCGTAATCAATAAACTTCTTGCTCAGATAGTATATGGCATGTTCCTTTCGTCCGGTCTCATTGTGTTTCCCAAGTACACAGCCCATAGACTTCTCCAGAATAGTAAGATACATGAAGAGTGGTCTTCTAGGAACATGGGGGATCAAGATAGGAGGTTCTTGCAAATAATCCTTAATCTTTTCAAATGCACGCTGACAATCCGGATTCCAATCAACAGTATGACCTTTGCAAAGCAACTTGAATATTGGCTCACAAGTAGAAGTCAGGTTAGATATAAACCTGGAGATGTAGTACAAACGTCCAAGAAAACCTCTGACTTGGGTTTCGGTCTACGGAGCCGGCATGTCTTGAATGGCTCAGACTTTATCAGGGTCTACCTCGATTCCTTGTTGGCTGACGATGAAACCAAGTAACTTTCCATATCTGACACCAAAAGTACACTTGGCGGGATTTAGTTTCAACTGATATTTCCGGAGTCGTTCAAACAGTTTCAATAGATGAACCAAATGTTCCTCTTCGTTATGAGATTTGGCAATCATATCATCCACATACACTTCGATCTCTTTGTGCATCATGTCATGAAAGAGAGCCGTCATAGCACGTTGATAGTTTGCCCTTGAGTTCTTCAAATCGAAGGGCATAACTTTGTAACAGAAGGTTCCCCAAGGAGTGATGAATGTAGTCTTTTCTCTGTCGGCGGGATCCATCATGATCTGATTATAACTGGAGAAACCATCCATGAATGAGAAAACTGCAAAACTAGTTGTATTATCGACAAGTGTATCAATATGAGGTAAGGGGAAATCGTCTTTTGGACTAGCCTTGTTCAGATCCCTGTAATCTACACACATTCTGACCTTACCTTCCTTTTTGGGCACAAAAAAATGTTGGCAACCCAATCAGGATACTTCACAACTGCAAGGAAACCTGCATCCAACTGTTTCTTAACCTCATCTCGAATCTTCAAAGCCATGTCAGGTCTCGTTCTTCGAAGTTTCTACTTGACAGACGGACATTCTGGCTTAAGCGGTAGCTTGTGAACTACAATATATGTGTCTAAACCGGGAATATCTTGATACGACCATGCAAACACGTCAACATAATCCTTCATTAGCTTGACCAACCTCTGCTTGACCTCCACCCGAAGTACTGCGCCAATCTTGACCTCTTTCTTGTCTTCATCTATGCCAAGGTTAATCAAGTCCACCTGCTCTTTATGCGGTTGAAGTTCTGTGTACTCGTACTCAACCAATTTTGTAAGCTCAGCGGGCACTTCTAAATCCTCTTCACCCTCATCTTCAGCTTGGTAAATGGGTGAATCCCAATCAGGAGAGACAATAGAGTCATCGGATTCAACAAGGGTTGTAATGTCACTGCATGTTGAAAGGCTTATTTTTATTAAATGTTCAATGAAAATGCGAGAGAAAATGAAAATGTTTTTAGTTTGTTTTTGAAAAGATTTCCAGTTTCATTAAAAGGTGAAAACGAAAAAACGCTAATGAAACAAGATGGAACGGGAACAAAATGCATTTATTAATAATTGTTTGAAATGAAAGGTGGCCCTACAAAGCGATCCAATAGCCTTGGGCAGAGCTATGGATTTGAAAACACATATGAAAAATTAAATTACTTTGACAATGGAAAAACGACTGGAATCTCTATAGCCTCCCAGTTGCTCAAAGCTGCTCAGGTCTTCATCTTCGTCACCGTTGCTGATGGCATTAACTTGAAAACCTCCGCTGATGAACACTTCTTGAAAAACCTTCAGACGCCCTTTGACAGATGCAGACACTTTCTCATGAGTTGGTCTGTAACCCAACCCGTAGCGGTCAGTCTTCGTCTTGATATTGATTACTTCTCCCCAACCTTCAGGAATGCCCCTGTCGATCGTTGATCTGGTACTCTTCAGAGATGCAAAAGATGGATTACTCTGGACTCCTGCAATTTCTTGGACTTCCACTAAAACAGCATTAGCAATCTCGAGTGCTTGGAATGAAGTTTCCAACGCGTCTTCATCAGCCTCAATATACCGGAACAATGATAAGTTGCTAACTATTAAATCCTCCTCACCATGTATGATCACCAACTTGTCATCAATCACGAACTTCATCTTCTGGTGCAAGGTAGAAGTTACTGCCCCAGCGGCATGGATCCAAGGTCTTCCAAGCAAACAACTGTAATTGGGATTGATATCCATGACTTAGAAAGTGATATTGAAAACATGCGGACCAATTAGAATCGGAAGTTCCACTTCTCCAATCACAGCTCTACGAGAACCATCAAAAGCCTTGACAATCAACGATGTAGGCTTCACCATAGTCTCTTTATAGGCCAACTTTCTAAGAACTCTCTTGGGTAGGACGTTCAAAGATGAACTGGTATCCACAAGCACCCTGGCTAAATTATCCTCTTGACACTTCACTGATATGTGCAACGCACGGTTGTGATTTGGACCCTCTTTCGGTAGCTCTTCATTGCTAAAGCTGAGAGTATTACAGGTGGTAATATTGGAGATCACACTATCAAACTGACCGGTAGTAATATCTTGAGCGACATGAGCTTGCGTCAATACTTTCTGCAAAGTAGCTCTATGAGCGGGTGAATTCAGTAACAGAGATAGAATAGAGATCTTTGAAGGAGTCTGATGAAGCTGGTCAATAACTTTGTAGTCGCTTTTCCTGATGATCTTTAAGAATTCAGCATCTTCATCATTATTGGTTACCTCTTTATTTTTATCTCTGGCAGGCACAACAGTGTTATTAGTTGTCTCTTTAGGTGGAGCCTCATCAAAAGGGGGAGTGTACACGCGACCACTGCGGGTCGTCCTGCTTGCCCTAACTATATTAGTCACACTTTCACCATCAATCTTCACTTCTTCTCTTGGAATGACCTTCCCAAATTCTTTGTCAATCGCGGTTACATCATACTTCCAAGGTACTACTTTGGGATCACTGAATGGAAATGGACTTGGCTTTTGGATAATCAAAGGTTTAGGCTAGTCCACTGTTGGAGTGACAGGAGTCGGTATACTGAACACTGACATGACATAATTCGGTGCTGGCAGATTAAACACTGGCCTCCTACCCCTTGCCTCGGGCAGGTTGAAGGTAGGCTCGATTGCGGCTACTTCTTTCGCCTTGTTAACTACTTGCAGGAAACCGTCATCAATCAACCTCTGTACATCTTTCCGAACCATATGGGAGACAGATACTAGGCCTGCTTCAAACAGCTTTGAAAGGCATGCCATGAGCGGAGTCTTAATCTGAGCTATATCAATGATAAAATTCTCTTCAGAAGAAGTATCAATGGCACTAACAGCCCCATGGTCAGGCAAAGGGTTACTTTTTACATTGGGCGGAGGATCGTTGAACGACAAAATCTTCTTTTCCATCAGATCCCTCACAAGGTTTTTCAAAGCATAACAGTTCTCCAAATCGTGACCTGGCGCACCCTCATGAAATAAACAATGAGCGGTGGCATTGTAGTTGGCTGGCAAAGGATTTGGAGGCGGTCCCAAAGCTCGAGTAGTGACCAAACCTCGTTGCACTAAGTAAGGATACAACTCGGTGGACAAGTCTTGTATAGTCTCCTTGGAGCATTCTGGCGAGGTGCCTGATTGCTTGGTTGTTGATTTGCTGGAGCATTGGACGCTTTCTGATAGTTAGGCGGAGGTTGTTGATAAACCGGAGGCGGATACACAGGAGCCTGCGGCATAGGCTGGTAAACAGGAGCTTGAGAGCTTGTTGACTAAAGGATGGTGCGACAGCGGCTACATACGGAGGTGGTGCATACTGAACCGGGTAACCCTGGGGTTGGGCATACTGTGGCGGATATTGATGCTGCCTATTCCTTCTCCTATCTGAAGACACAACATGAGTCTCTCCTTCCTTCTTTTTCTGAGGATTGACGGAAGTCTTCTTGGCTTGGTCCTTCGAACTCGTACTGCTAGAACCACTGGACATCTTTCCACTCTTCATAGCCATTTCAACCTTTACTCCAACATCAACAATATCAGCGAAATTCGTGGTTACACTACCCACCATCCTTTCATAGAACTAAGGACGAACCGTGTCAACAAACCAATCTGCTAATTCCTTGTCGATCAATGGAGGTTCAACCTGAGAAGCAATTTCCCTCCATTGCTGGGCATATTCCTTAAATGTCTCAGAACGTTTCTGTGTCATACTCAACAGTTGACGCCTGTCAGGAGCTAGATCCATATTGTACTTATAGTGCTTAATAAAAGCATCGGACAAATCCTGAAAAGACTTGATGTGAGACTGGTCCAATGTCAAATACCACTTCAGCGAAGCACCTTTCAGACTGTCTTAAAAGCAGTGAATCATTAATTTGTCATTCTCCACGTGAGCAGCCATCCTACGGTAGTACATGATCAAATGGATTTTCAGGCACGTAGTCCCTTCATAGCAGTCAAAGTTCGGAGTCTTGAACTTTGGCGGAATAACTAGACCGGAAACCAAACAGATGTCTCTAGCAGCAGCACCAAAGATCTGATCTCCTTCCATCCTTCTCAATCTTTTATCAATAGTAACAAATTCCTCGCGAAGCCTATCATGTGGTTATACCCTCCATCATTATCATCCAGAATTTCATAAACAGGCTCATTAAGATAAGGCTGCACATGAGTGCGGACATTAGCTTGTGTGAAAGTAGGGACCACCTTGTGAGGCTCAGAAATTAAAGGCACGGTCTGTTGCACATTCTGTATAACGGGTATAGCTTGTTGAACTGATGCGGCAACAGGAATAGCTTGCTGAGCTGATGTAACGACATGAGGATGTATGAAACTCTGCGGAAGACCATAAGGAAACTGATTCTCGACAGAAACAACCGGAGGATCCACGGCAGCAGTAGCGTTAATCTCAGAAACCACAGTAGTCTGAGTATCCATCTTTGCATTGATAACCTGGAGCAATTCCATAATTGTTCCTACATTCCCTCGAAGGTCTGCTAGCTTGTTGTTAACGCGATCCATCTCTTGAGCATGTTCTTCCATCCTTCTTCGAGCTTGAGCTCTAGTATTGTATCGACTCAGGGTGATGAAATTGGAAGGCGAGAGAACCTAGTATGAGAAAACCGGGAGACACATGAAATGCAAAATATGATGCAAAATGCGAATGAAATGACTTCAGGGATTTCAAACATTTACGAATATTGCTGAATAACGAAGAAATTTTTATTAATTCAAAATAAATGGATTACAATCAAATATAAAGTTTTTAATGGAAACGACTAAACAAAAACTAAATATGGCCCTAAGGAAGCATTATCCACAACTTTGACAAGTAGGCAGAGAATCGGAGGAAAATAAATCCTTGTAGAGTCTTCTCCTCTTGTCAGAAAGTGCCTTCTCGTTGCTTGACTGAAGCTGTTTTTGAAGTTCCTCGTACTCACCGACCATCACATGGTACTTGTTCTTCCATGTTTCCAATTCATGTTGAGCTTTCTTCAAAGCGATCTTCAATGTTTCAGCCTCAGACACGAAATATTGGAAAGGTTCCTCTCTCGGAGGCAAATGATCTTGGCGAGGATAAGGCATCTTCAATTTGATAGCTTTTTCTCGGACCCACTGAAGATAAGGCTCCATGGAAATGCAATTTGGCCTACCCAGACTTTCTCGACATTTCCTATGCAAGTGTCCCCAAGAAGATATAATTTGATCCTGAAGCTCTTTATTGACTTCGAAGAAGATCTTTTCTACGTAGATACTTTTAGGTGGTTCTTTCAAGGGATACCCTAACTGTCGGCGAGCTAGGACTGGATTGTAGCTAATTCCTCCATTAAAACCGAGTAAAGGCATGTTAGAGAAGTCTCCACAACCATCAATGACTAGTATTCCATTATACATGCGATTATACCAATCAATATCGGAGTGAGTTAAGGCCATAACCCTTTGTGACCAACATCCTTGAGTGGGTCTCCAAAAAGGACCGGACTTAGGCAAGTGGGAAATAAACCACTTGTACAATAACGACACACAACATGTAATCACCCCCTCCACCATGGAGGTTTCGGAGATGGACTGAATGATAAGTATTACCCAATAAGGTCGGTACTGGATTCCTTTGCATGAAGATCTTGATAGCATTAAGGTCCACAAATCCTTCAAAATTAGGGAAAAGCAACACTCCATAGATAAGCAAGGCAAGAATCGTCTCAAAGGTAGGCATGCTCAAATAATCGGCATAATATTAGGCCTTCTTGACTAGGAACTTTGTAGGTAACCCAAAGATTTCACCATTATGAGTCATATTCTCCTTAATGTCATATACCTTCAAACATGTGGCGTTAGCAATATCCTGTTCTTTAGGGTCCTTCTCCAAGAAAGGGAAAGGAGACTTATCCAAAATAGGCAACCCCACAAGCTGAGAATATTCTTCCAAAGTAGGTAATATCTGATAATCGGGGAATGTGAAGTAATGGTAGTCGGGATCGTAGAATTGTAGAAAAACCGGAAGAAGTTCTTTGTTCATTTTATATTCCAATAGAGATAACAACCTTCCATACCGGTTACATAATCCTTCTCGATCTTGGACTAAAGATCCTAGCTTACTTAGGTCATCTAGCTTAGGACTTTTAAAAGTATACTTCAAAGTTTTTCTTCTATTGTAATCCATAATCCTGCAATATTCATAAATAAGATTTGAATTCCATGAAGTGTAATGCAATGTGATGCTTTTATGGATGCGATGCACATATATTTATAAGTTCTAGGTTAAAGGTATGTGTAAGGAGTTAGGGTCTACCCATCCCAATAAGGTATGTACTAAGGTTAGTTGTACATGCAGAACAAGGTTCTAAGAAGTGCCCAAAGTCATTGGTCCATCCTTCAGATATTATCAACTTTCTGACTGACTCGGGGGTTGATAATATTCTCGAGAGAACCTCTTTTGGTGTTAAGGTACTACGGTCCTCAATATCATAGACTCCGATCGAAACTAGTAAAAATTTTCACGACTAACTCGATCAACCGAACCATTTTCGAAAGGGTCTCAACTGAGCGGTGATTCTCGAGTCAACTTGGTCAGGACTCACTCCCAGCAAGCCTCGTCGAATATCTCACCTTCCTATAATAAGGTCACTCAAGTCCGGGTTAGGACTTATCTCGCAATAACAAGGTACCCCCAAGCAAGGCACAATAATAATATATACAAGAGAATAAATAATGAAAAATATCATACAATAAATAGGGATAACCCTTAAAAGTTATGGCGTCCTCCCCAGTGAAGTCGCCATTTTCTGTTGCGGTGGAAATAGGATATCAAACTATTAATTAGTTTGAATCACAATTCTTGATTCACAACCGCTCTTTGATTTATCCGAAGGAAAAGGTCAAAAGACGAAAAAACCTATTTTTGCATCGTAAACACAATGCGGGGAGAGACCTAGGTAAGGGGTTGGTTAAATTTAGGGAAGGTACTAGCACCCTAAACTTCTGTAGTACTCTACATGAACCTTTCGTTTATTGTATGTTTTTTCTTTTATTATCTGTTTGAATATATACTGAGCTAAGGGATAGAGTGACCTAAAGACCTAAGGGTTAATCCTAAGTTTACTCGGCAAGACGTCGCATCTTGTGCCTACATATCCTGACGGGAATGGAATCAGAGTAATTGTAGTTCCCCTCGAAAGGGAGTTTAGAAACTTCTTGACTGTGGTTAAGGTTTCAATGGGGAATAAGCGTTTCTTAAGGACACGCTTACGTGGAGTCTTGAAACTCCTATTTCTATGTTGAATTGTTGATTAAAAATTAGGGTTAAATTAGGGATTCCGCGGCAGGAAATCCTAAAGCAAAGTAAGGCGACTCTTTGACCTAAAAGCTAGGGTAAAGGGTATTTTCGTCCACGGCGGGACACCTAGGCTATTAGTGCTTGAAATGGTCAAGGGTTTGGACTACTGACTCGGCGGTCAAACGGTTTAGACCTGATTCCTTCGGAAGGGAAAATAACGGTAAAACATGCAAGATATAGCAAATTATTATACGACAGAATTAAAATACAGAAAAATAAAGAAAGCATCACGATGATCACTCGCGTAAATTACAAATTCCCAAAAAAATGTAAAATAAAATAACTGCGACCATGACCTCGCGTAAACTACATCCATGGAACAAAAACGAACAAATGAAATAATAATAGGCTGAAACAAGCAAATTAACGAGTGTTAGACGAAAAATGAGACGGCTTAAACAAGACCTTTATTTTTGAATTTCCTTATTGAAAAGAGAAGTTATTTTAATGTTAATGTTTTTTTTCATAAAAGCTTGTTCTAATTTTTTTTATGCGAAAAAATGTTTAAATTTAATAAAAAAAAATGACTTCAATTTTAGTTAAGAGAAAAAATTAGTTAAAATAAAATGGGTTTTAAACTTAGACTCTTTTTTTTTAAATGGTGAAGAAAATTTTTTATTTTTAAATATTTTAAGCTTTTTTGTTTTTTTTGTTTTTAGTTTTATTAAAGAGAAAAACTAATTAATTATAACTAAGAGTTACATTAATCATTATTATTAAGAAAAGCTTAATTAACTAAACTTACTGTTAATTACTATCATTGGAATATGAAATGATAAAATAATAATAAAATACAAAATAAAAGCAAAAAAAGAACAATTACTTTTGATTTTTTTTGAAAAATTTATCCCATTTTAAACAAAGATCTTAACCTTAAAGAAATATGAAATTTTAAATCACAAGGCATCAACTTAATTTTTGCAAAAGATTCAAAATTTAAATTATTAAAACAAAACTTTATTTAATTACAAACTCTAAAAAAAATAATAATAATAACTATACAGTATATAAAACGTTGCCATTATTGAAAAACCCCTTTTTTAATTTATTAATAGTTATAATAAACACAATAATTATTAACTATTTATAGACATTAGCTAATAATATTAATTAATTAAAACCAGAAACAGAGAGAAAAGAAAAGAACAATAAACGTGAAAACAACATAAAGGGAGGTTGTTGGTTTCATTAGGTTCCCTTGTTTTTCATCTTCCTCTTTGTAACGGCGCCGACGCCAGCTACATCTCCCATTGATGAACTTTCTAAAATTTCTTCTTCTCTGCATGTCATGCTTTCTTTCATCTCTGTTATCAAACACAACAACGGGAGTGATAAAAATTACTAACCCTTACCGATAGATTTCGCTGACGATGTTAAAAGCTGAGGCCTTTGTGGATTTGCCCGCCGGTGAAGCTTAACCGGTGTTCGAACCTTTGTAGGTTTCGTCGCCGTAAACCCGGTACGATGGTGAGTCTCGCTTTACGTTGTCCCTTTATGCTCGGATCTCTTCTCCTTGCGTTAGGTAATGATGAGGACTCGTTGAGATCCCCTGAACCCGTTTTCGGTCGCCGCCGCCTTCTTATTGTTAGGTGATGATGATGAACGAACTCTCAGAGTTGTTCTGAATCCCTTGTGGGTTGCCGTTTTTCTTGTGCACCAAACTTAGGGTTTGAATCCCTTTTCTGGGGATATTTATATCTTGTTGGGTTGTGTATGATTTGTGGATTGTGGTTTGCTTCGGTTACGGTTTGCTTGCTTGAGCTTGAAGGTTGTACGAAAATTTTGTTGTTAATTTTGACGGATCGTTTATTGATGTTTATGGGTTTGTTATTGTTATGCTGAACGGATTTGAACTGTTTTCCTGACTTTTCTGGTTTGAACCTGTTTTCTTGAACTTATTCTGAACTGGTTTTGACTTATTCTGAATTGGTTTTCCTTTTTTTCTAATACAGATTTGATGCGGGTTTGGATTTATTATCAGATACAGTTTCGTCTCGGTCGTGGATTTGCTCTTGGATTTGGATCTGTTATTTACTTGATAGAACAGATTTGGATATATTTTGGGTATCCGTTAGCGACCTGTTTGGCTCCATAATCCATTTTCGGCAAAAAAATCACTTTTCGACTTAAAACTTCTTTTTCTCTTCTTCTCGGCTGTCTCGAAAGAACAGATACTACTGATTGGTAGCTGAGGTCGAGGATTAAAGTTGGAGAAGGTTGCGGCGTTGGTCGTGCCCTCCCGACACCTGGTGATGAAACTTTTCTGAGGGTGTCGAACAAAATAAATTCCTAACGTCAACCTCTGGTGTGCTCTGTCTTGTGTCGGTTTTACAGGTACGGAAGAAAAATGGATGCTTGGAGAATCAGGTGCGAAAAGAAATACTCGGAAGGACCTTTTAGGATATTTGGAATTTTTAGAATAAAATAAATGTAATGTAAATTCCTTTTTGTAAATTGTAAATAAAGAAATAATTATGAATAAAATATTCACATTATTTTTCTATCCAAAATACTTTGTCTGATTTTTCCTTCCACGATTTCATCACGAACCGAACAACTCTCGTAATTAAAGAATGTCCGATTAGATTCCATCAGTTAAATGCCTCAGACCAAATTCAACTAATCACAGATTAATCAGTTAAATTTGAACCACCGGACTAACTTCACCAAACTCATATGAATAAATTCCAGAAAATCACTCGAATCAACCTTATCATTCCGACCCGTGCTGCTCCACGTAAAACACGATATAACCTTCAATTCTAATCCAATATTTCTCAGACTAAACTGCGTCTGATGGTAGAATCGATGATAGCCTTGAACGAAATAAAGTAGAAAAGAAACAGAGAAATCCGATTAACAGTGAGAACATAAATATATTCCGCATTAAAAATTCAATTTGTCTCTCCGATGACTGAACCCAATATCCTGGATTGAATCGGCTAAAACCATGATTTAATCCGCATAATAACTTTAAACTTGAAATAGCAGAAAGCAGGGGAACCAGAAAAATAAATGCCTGTTTAAAATAAACTCTGCAGCAGGGATTCTTACATTAACTTGAGCCAAACCAAATTGACGTCTTAACATAACCAGACCCGTACGACAAAATAAACGTCTTGGAAATCCATTGACGACAGAGTCTCAGCCCGTTGAATTAGTTACCGTATCTCAAAGATCCTGATGCCAAAATTACAGTGAATTTCTGTTTATCCTCAAAAATAAAGAATTCAGAGACGAAGGATTTAATTATTCCGAAGAACCCTGGTGACAACTCATTTTCAAAAACTGTCAGTAAATAACGCACAAATTACCATTTTTCCCTTTTCACAGTTAAAGCGTACCCGATGTAATTCTTGCAAAATAAACAAACTACGCCGCTTGTTAATAGTTAGCTGATGCGACATGAGATGTTATGTGACATGAATCGATTAATCTGAGGGTAAAATTTGGGGTATTACGACACCGAACGTTATTTATCCTGACGAAGGGAAAGGAAACAATCAAAGAAAACCTCAAAGAAAGGAGGAGACATGGTCATCGCAACCAAATCCTGGGTTTGGGAGTCAATTACGCGAGAGGAAGGTATTAGCACCCCCTTGCGTCCATTGTACTCAACGAGATCCATGCTTGTTGTCTAATCAAAGGGTGTATTATCTAAAGCCCACAACTAAACAGAAACGAGAAAAAAATGGGAAAACAAAATAAGAGACTCGATAGTGTAAGAACACAGATTGTGTCTTAGTTATATCTCTATGTTTTGATGATAACACTTATGAAATTTATTTCAAGAATTATATACTCTAAACGTGTTCTAGACTGTTTGCTACAGGTACTAAAGAAAATTCTCTTAAGAAAGCAAATTTGGATCTGAACAATGTTATTATGAAGGGCTTCATAGGTTCAAGAGCATCTTAGTGAAGATCTGAACGCTGCTCCCAGAAGAATCTGATTACTGTCTCTTGAAGATTCTGAAGCAGGAGCCTCTAAAGCATAGAAGACTCTGCTCTGATAGATTTACACGCTCAAGCACTCAAGCTTCACATACTCTGATTCAGCTCAATCTGAAGAACATCCAAGACTCTGAAGATTCCAGAAGATCTCTAATCTGGAGACTCTGAAGATTCAGATTCTAATGTTGAAAGCTGAACTTACTTTGTGAAGAAGATTTAAATATGTACGTTGGCTTATCTCAACAGCTCTTTCCTCTTTTGTGCTAGACACAAGGACACAGACAAAAAGTTTTTATCTGTGCATTCCATTCTAAGGAAAGATTCTGCAAAGTGAAGACAAAAGGCATCAGGCTTGTTTCAGCACAGCCTCCAATGTAAAGACAAAAGGCTTCAGGCTTTTCTGCACAGCCTTCAACGTTAACAAGACTTCATGGATCAACGTGCCTATATAAGGAAGTCCAATCCATCTTCTTCAGTTGACGAATCAATTGACTAAAAACACATTTCAAGCAAATCTCTCAAAAGCTCTCATTCTATATTTGCTGTAACTTTGTTCTTAACTTAAGAGAAACATCACAGTTGTGATAATAGCTTATTAGAAGCATTTTTTACTCTTGTAATTGTTTTACATTGTTTGTAAAAGGTTTTACTTAAGAGGATTCAGTTGGGATCAGTAGCTCTTGAGAAGACTAAGAACTGTAGTTCTTAGGTGTTACTATTGTAATCTGTTTGATTAAATAGTGGATTAAGTCCTTGACAGAAAAAGGCAAATCACTCTTGAGAGGGTGGACTGGAGTAGTTGAGTTCAACGAACCAGGATAAAAATAACTGTGTTTAAATCCTTGAATATTTAAATTACTTATTCAACCCCCCCTTCTAAGTAATTTTCTCACCTTCAGTTGGCATCAGAGCTCCGGTTCTGCGTGTGCTCCACTTAACCGTGACAGTTAAAGATCCAGTGAGAAAGATACTTTGATATTTATTTGGTTGTCAATATGGATAATACTTCTACATTAACTTACAACAATAAATATGAAGGAGATAGGATCAGTACTAAGCCACCCATGTTTGATGGAGAAAAATTTGACTATTTGAAAGATAGAATAGAAAGTTTTTTCCTTGGGTATGATGCTGATCTTTGGGATATGGTCATTGATGGATATGAACATCCTACTGGTGAGGATGGCAAAAAGATTGATAGAAAATCAATGACTGAAGTACAGAAAAGAGGTTTCAAGAATCACCACAAAGCCAGAACTATATTGCTTAATGCAATCTCTCATACTGAGTATGAGAAGATTACTAACAGAGATACTGCTCATGACATGTTTGAGTCACTCAAAATGACTCATGAGGGAAACTCTCAGGTTAAAGAGACCAAGGCTCTGGCGCTCATACAGAAGTATGAGGCATTTAAAATGGAAGAGTCTGAAAATGTAGAAACTATGTTTTCTAGATTTCAGATTCTTACAGCTGGTCTGAAAGTTCTGGATAAGGGCTACTCAACGTCAGATCATGTCAAGAAGATCATCAGGAGTCTTCCCACCAGATGGAGACCAATGGTGACCGCATTGAAGATGGCAAAAGATCTGAACAAGATCTCTTTAGAAGAACTTATCAGTTCTTTGAGAAGACATGAAATTGAGCTGGAGGAAGATGAACCCCAGAAGAAAGATAAAGGTAAATCCATAGCTTTAAAATCTAACAAGTATGTTAAAGCTTTGCAGGTAAAAGAAGAAAGCTCTGAAGAATCTTCTTCTGAAGAAGAAGATGAATTGTCCATGCTTTCCAGAAGAATCAACAAGCTCTGGAAGCACAAGGGAAAGAAGTTTAACAACTTCAGAAAAGCTGACCACAGGAAGGAATCTTCTGGACACAGAAGATCTGGAAAGAAAGAGGTCACATGCTATGAATGCAAGGAACCTGGGCATTACAAAAATGACTTCCCCAAACTTCTCAAGGAGAAATCCAAGAGAAAGTTTGATAAAAAGAAGAAGGTTCTTATGGCAACTTGGGATGATTCAGATGAATCTGAATCTGAATCTGAAGCAGAAGAAGAGTGTGCCAACATGGCATTAATGGCTGGAATAGAAGATCAGAATGAAGAATCATCATCTGAATCTGAGTCAGACTCTGACTCTGACACTGAAGAGGTAATGACTAAACTTACCAAAGAAGAACTTATAAAGGTGTTATCAGAAGTTCTGAAAAGCTATAATAATATCAAACTCAAAAACAAGAAGATGAAAAGCAATCTTGAATCTGAGATTGATAACCTGAAAACAGAACTTGTTGAGCAGAAAGAAATAAATATAAAAATAAAAAATGATTTGGAAATTTCCCAACAAGAATCTGACTCTGAAGCTAAGTTATCTGAAAATATTTTGGAAAAATATGACTCTAGCTTTCAGAGGTTCCTCACTAAAAGCATAGACAGAAGCAAGATGGCTTCTATGATCTATGGAGTTAGTAGGAACAAAAGAAAGGGAATTGGATTTAAATCTTCTACTCTTGAAAAAGATGTAAGACCAATACCTGTAGATGATCTGATCATTAAGATAACTCCTTTATACTCTAATTTTAAATTTGGTCATTTAAATGATATTAAACACACGAGTTCTGAAAAGAATACTCATGTGTTTAGATCTAAGGCTAGTCTAAACAAAAACTATGTTGAAAAACAAAAGTTTAGACAAACCTACAAGGCAACTAACCCTAATGGACCCAAGAAGATCTGGGTACCTAAAGACAAAATAATCCCTGTTGCAGATGTCCTTAGCAGCAAGGTCAGGACACCAATCATGGTACCTGGACTCTGGATGCTCACGACACATGACAGGAGAAAAGTCTATGTTCCAAAGCCTGGAACTTAGATCTGGAGGTGACGTGAAGTTTGGAGGGAACCAGAAAGGCAAGATCATTGGATCTGGCACTGTTGGAAATGGTAAACTTCCCTCTATAACTAATGTTTTACTTGTTGAAGGTCTAAAACATAACTTATTGTCCATAAGTCAATTAAGTGACAATGGTTATGATATTACCTTTAATCAAAAATGTTGTAAAGCTATATGTCAAAAGGATGGCTCTATCCTATTTAGTGGTAAGAGGAAAAACAACATTTATAAAATAAACCTTTCAGAACTTAAAGTTCAAAATGTTAAATGCCTCTTGTCTGTTAATGAAGAGCAATGGGTCTGGCACAGAAGATTGGGCCATATTAATATGAGACGTATATCTCATATTAATAAACTTAATCTTGTCAGAGGACTCCCTGATCTGAAGTTTACTTCAGATGCTCTTTGTGAAGCATGCCAAAAAGGGAAGTTTTCAAAAACATCTTTTAAATCAAAAAATGTTGTTTCTACTTCCAAACCACTAGAACTACTTCATCTTGATCTGTTTGGACCAGTGAAAACTGCATCCATCAAAGGCAAGAAGTATGGATTTGTCATTGTTGATGACTATAGTAGATGGACATGGGTAAAGTTCTTAAAACACAAGGACGAGTCACATTCTGTGTTCTTTGACTTCTGTAAGCAAATCCAGATTGAAAAAGATTTCAAAGTTGTAAAAGTCAGAAGTGATCATGGGGGTGAATTTGAAAATAAATATTTTGAAAAATATTTTTCTGAAAATGGCATTGCTCATGATTTTTCCTGTCCTAGAACTCCACAACAAAATGGGGTTGTAGAAAGGAAAAACAGGACTCTGCAAGAAATGGCCAGAACCATGATCAATGAGACAAATCTGGCAAAACACTTTTGGGCAGAAGCAATCAACACAGCGTGTTATATTCAGAACAGAGTGTCTGTAAGGCCTCTTCTGAAGAAGACTCCATATGAACTGTGGAAGAACAGAAATCCTAACATTTCTTATTTTCATCCTTTTGGATGTACTTGTTATATACTTAACACTAAAGAAAATCTTAACAAGTTTGATTCCAAAGCACAGAAGTGTTTCATGCTTGGTTATTTTGAACGCTCTAAAGGCTACAAAGTATTCAATATTGAAACACAGATTGTGGAAGAATCTATTCATGTAAGATTTGATGATAAGCTTGGCTCTGAAAAGCCAAAGCAGTTTGACAATTCTGCAGATAGAGAAGTGATTCTCACAGACTCTGAAGGATCAGAGGCAAAAAAGGCTAAAGAAAAGGAATCTGAAGCAACTCCAGATGCTATTCACCTATCTTCTTAATTGGACAACTTACACATTTCTGAAAGATCAAATGTCAGAGGATCTTCTTCCAGAATCAAGGCATCTCACCCAGAAGATGTGATTATTGGAAAGAAAGATGATCCAATCAGGACAAGATCCTATCTCAGAACATCTGAATCTTCATTGTTTCGCTTAGTGTCAATAATTGAACCAACATCTGTGGATAAGGCTCTGAAAGATAATGAATGGATTATTGCCATGCAAGAAGAGCTAAATCAATTTACCAGAAATGAAGTTTGGGATCTGGTTCCTCGACCTAAAGGATTCAATGTTATTGGAACAAAATAGGTCTTCAGGAATAAGTTGAATGAAAAGGGAGAAGTAGAAAGCAATAAGGCAAGGCTGGTTGCTCAAGGATACAGTTAACAAGAAGGTATTGATTACACTAAGACATATGCTCCAGTGGCAAGGTTAGAATCTATTCGTCTTCTTATTTCATTTGCTGCATAGAATAACATTACTCTGTATCAGATGGATGTTAAAAGTGCCTTTCTTAATGGTATTATAGAAGAAGAAGTATATGTCCACCAACCTCCTGGTTTTGAAAGTGAAAATTTTCCAGATCATGTTTTCAAACTAAAGAAATCTCTTTATGGATTAAAACAAGCTCCCAGAGCTTGGTATGAGAGGTTGAGCAACTTCCTTCTAAAGAAAAGTTTTATCAGAGGAAAAGTGGATACAACTTTATTCTGTAAAACTGTTAAGAAGGATTTGTTGATTTGTCAAATTTATGTAGATGATATTATTTTTGGATCAACAAATATTACGCTTGGAAAGGAGTTTGCTAAATGTATGCAGGAAGAATTTGAAATGAGCATGATGGGAGAATTGAGATTCTTCTTGGGAATCCAAGTCAACCAGACTCCAGAGTGCACCTACATACATCAAACCAAATATGTTAAAGAGCTTCTGAAAAAGTTCAACATGGTTGATAGTAAAATGGCAAAGACTCCAATGCATCCTACAAGCACTCTAGGTAAGGAAGAGGTAAGTAAGAAGGTAGATCATAAACTCTACAGAGCTATGATAGGATCTCTTCTATACTTGACTGCTTCTAGACCAGATATTCTGTTTAGTGTCTGTTTATATGTAAGATTCCAATCAGATCCTAGAGAATCACACTTAACAGCTGTTAAGAGGATTCTAAGGTATCTGAAAGGTACTACTAACATGGGTTTGTGTTACAGAAGATCTGATGAATTTTCATTAGTTGGATTCTTTGATGCTGACTATGCTGGAGACAAAGTTGAATGTAAAAGCACTTCTGGAAGCTGTCAGTTTCTTGGAAGTCATCTGATCTCATGGTACAGCAAGAAGCAACCCACTATTGCACTATCAACTACAGAGGCTGAATACATTGCTGCTGCTGGATGTTGTACGCAGATGCTCTGGATGAAGAGTCAATTAGAAGATTATCAAATCTATGAGAGTAATCTTTCTATCTTCTGTGATAATACTTCTGCTATATGTTTGTCAAAAAATCCAATCTTGCATTCTAAGGCTAAACATATAGAAATTAAACATCACTTCATCAGAGACTATGTTCAGAAGGGCGTAACCAATCTAGCCTTTGTTGACACAGATCATCAATGGGCTGATATTTTCACTAAACCCCTTGCTGAAGATAGATTTAAGTTCATTCTGAAAAATATTTGTATGGATTTTTGTCCAGAATAATATTTATCAGAGGCAACCTCTCAGATGCAAAATGTTTAATGATCTGAAGTATTTCATCTGACTATTTGTTCATTTACATTTATTCAATTCTATTTGTGTGAAACTCTGAACTAACAAGCTCAGAAAATCTGAAAGTTGGAAACGTTTCATTTCTTGAGAGACATCAGATGCACTTACAAAGCAAACACGTGTCACTCAGTCTCTGAAATGATGGAGTGCTCAACTGAATTGACGTTTGAGGTATTGCTTTGAAAATCTCATTTTTTCTTGGTTTTCCCCCAGTCGTCATAAATTTAAAGTGAAATGATTATTTTCATTAAATGCTGTCCAAACGTGCGTATGTGTCTCTTGTTGTGCCCAATGCTTGAATTTTTGGTTCTATAAATACCACCTATCACACTATTTTCACACCTTTCACATTCTCTACACTCATGCGTTTTTGCTCTCTCTTCAACCTCTACCAAAACCCTAAACCCCAACCAAGATCTTCTTCTTCAATGGCTTCTACTTCAAACACTGCTGAAAAATCCAACAAGACTATAATGCACAAAGAACCAGAACGAACCTTATTTACTCCAGTAGCAGATCTTGAGGTTCTGTGTGAGAGCTTCATTGATCTTATTTCATTAAAGGAAAATGGGTTTGACCTAACTCCTGCCATTAAAGCTCAAGGTTGGGAGAAATACTTTGAAAGATTGATGGGTCCTGTATATCCAACACTTGTAAAGGAATTCTGGATTCATGCAAGCGCTGGTCCTAAGTTTATTCATTCATCGGTTCTTGGAATGGAGATAGTTATTACTGAGAAACTGATCAGGCAACTGTTCAGTTATACTGAATCTGATGGAGTTTCAAACCTTGCTTCTTCTCGCATTGATATGGCTAGGGTTTATGAAGAAATTACTATAGCTGGAATGCCATCAAGTAAGGTTAAAGATCTGAAACCCATTTATAGGATCTGGGCAAAAATATTTATGAGTACATTTTTTCACAGAAAACCATCAAACTCCCCAGACTATGTGAGTTCGGAACATCTGTATTTCATGTACTGCATTAACAAGAATATCAAAGTGGATCTACCGTATCTGATCTTCAGTCATCTTCTAACTCATGTCAAAGAAACTAGAGAAGAGGTGAGAGCTAAAGCTAGGAAAGTTAGAACTTGGATACCCATGGGAAGATTGATTTCAGACATCCTTGTTGAAAACAAGCTGGTACAACATCTGACAGATGCAAAGATTACAGAAGATCTGTCTTACATCATTGGATCTGAAATAAATGGACTCAATCTGAAAAGGATGAAAATCATTTCAGAATTGAAAGGGCAACCTAGGAAGATAAACTCTGAGGAGGTCCAAGGCAGAAGGATACCCTTAGAAGACTTTCCAATGTTCAGTGCAGATGAACCAAAGGAGTTTGTCTGGATGTACATTGCAGAATGTCTGAAGGAAGGAATTCCTCTACCTGCTAATCTTGTTCAGAAAGAAGGAGAAGAATTTCCCAATCTGCTGAAGGAAAGGCGTAGTAAGAGGAAAGCTGAAGAAGGATCAGTTCAGAAGAAGAGGAAAGCATCTGAAGTTCCAAGAAAGAAGAAGAAAGAGGGAAAGAAAGCCAAAATCAGTTCTAGAGAAGCCACTCTGGAAGAGATCAGAGACACCATTCATCAGGTATTAGCATCTGATCCTACACCTGCTGTTCATTCACCCCTTTCATCACCACAACTCTCTCCAAACCTTAGACAAAGAACTTCAAAACCCACACATTCTGAAAATCTTTCATCTGAACCACTCTCCTCTGAACCAGTAAATTTACAACCAACTCCTGTACTAATTCCATCTGAACCACAACCTCAAACAATTCAATCAGAAATTCCACCAACAGAACCAACTCAACCAGAAAACACTCAAACAGTAATTCCACAACCAACAATGTCACAACCAGAGAATCCCCAATCAGAGACTCTCCAACCAGAAACAATTATTTTAGAACCAAACCAACCAGAGACTGTTCAAACTGAACACTCTGAACAAACAATTCCCTCAGAAGATCCAAATCTTTCTGACAATATTCTTGATATACAACCCCTCAATCAATCAATTATAATTTCGTCGACATCTGTTCACTCAGATGAATCTTCTGATTCATCTGATTCATCTGATTGTGAATCAGAATCCCTCAAACAAGCTCGTTCCGAAAGTGTTATGAAGGAACATCTCCACATCTCCATGTTTCATACTCCACCAAACTCTCCACCTCATCAACAACCATCTGCAATTCAACCACCTGAAACTCAGACTTTTCCTCAACCTACACCATCTGAACCTACTCCTGTTAACACTCCCAATCATAATCCCTCTGAACAGTCTGAACAGTCAGATCTAGGATCATGTGTTAATACTATGTTTGAAATTTTCAAAAAGGAGTTAGATTCTGAATATGGTCGTGTTAAGGATGTATGCATGTCTAGTTTGGATCCAACTGTTTCAAATGCTGCTTGGAAGCGCTTCATCTGGATGTTCAACAAAGCTGCCTTAAAAGTTAGAGCTAAATGCTCTAAGCTTGCTAAGACTAAATTTGCAGAATTAATCAAGGTAACTCTGATGAACATGCCTCCTCCTCCTCCTGTGTTACTTTTGGAAGCTGCTCCTCCAGTAGTTCCTTAATCTGAAATGGTTGAACAAGCTTATGATGAAAACCAATCTGAAGGAACCACTGCTGCTACTGCACCTGCTCCGTCTTCATCTGTGGTTGCAGAACTTGTAAATGATGTGAAGGATATAAAGGACTGGATGGTCAAGCAAGAGAAGACAACTGATGAAATTAAGACCTGGATGTCAAAGAAAGAAGAGTCAACTGCCAAGATGTCAGAGCTTCTGACCCTTATTGCCTCTCGCCAGACCTAGTTTTATTTGTTGTTTTGCACATGAACTGCCTTTGCTGTTTACTTTTTGTTGTCTTTTGTGTTTTGTGTTTTGGCTTCTGCCTGTTTGACTGTGAACTTTGGTTTGTTTTACTTGCATGATAATGTGTTTGCTCCTATATGCCTCTTTTCTTCTATATCTTTCTGCCTTTGAAAATCTTTTTGATTATGACAAAAAGGGGGAGAAAAATAGAAACTGAGTGTTCAACCTATAAGCAATTACTAAAACTGAAATTCAGACATTTTATTAACTTACCTTGAATTTAAGTCTTTCAGATTACATTGATATATCTGACATAATTCATTGAAGTTACCCTGAGACTGTGTCAACCAGAACCCGGTCCTCTAAAGAAAATCTGAGTATTCAATCAACTCTGATAACTCTGATATCTTACTCTGGTACATTTATTCTGAAAGAGAATTCAAGCAAGATGATAACCAGGCGCTCTGACTAAAGGAAGTCATATGTATCTGGCATCAAGATTTGATTCTGAACTCTTTCATCAGGCTCTGAATCTGAAATATACTTAATCAGAAAGGGAAGTATTCTATTCTATTGAAGTATTTATTTCAGGGGGAGATTGTTAATCTCAGGGGGAGTTTCTAATTCATACTCTTTATTGAACAAAATTTCTTATGTTTTGTCATCATCAAAAAGGGGAAGATTGTAAGAACACAGATTGTGTCTTAGTTATATCTCTATGTTTTGATGATAACACTTATGAAATTTATTTCAAGAATTATATACTCTAAACGTGTTCTAGACTGTTTGCTACAGGTACTAAAGAAAATTCTCTTAAGAAAGCAAATTTGTATCTGAACAATGTTATTATGAAGGGCTTCATAGGTTCAAGAGCATCTTAGTGAAGATCTGAACGCTGCTCCCAGAAGAATCTGATTACTGTCTCTTGAAGATTCTGAAGCAGGAGCCTCTAAAGCATAGAAGACTCTGCTCTGATAGATTTACACGCTCAAGCACTCAAGCTGCACATACTCTGATTCAGCTCAATCTGAAGAACATCCAAGACTCTGAAGATTCCAGAAGATCTCTAATCTGGAGACTCTGAAGATTCAGATTCTAATGTTGAAAGCTGAACTTACTTTGTGAAGAAGATTTAAATATGTACGTTGGCTTATCTCAACAGCTCTTTCCTCTTTTGTGCTAGACACAAGGACACAGACAAAAAGGTTTTATCTGTGCATTCCATTCTAAGGAAAGATTCTGCAAAGTGAAGACAAAAGGCATCAGGCTTGTTTCAGCACAGCCTCCAATGTAAAGACAAAAGGCTTCAGGCTTTTCTGCACAGCCTTCAACGTTAACAAGACTTCATGGATCAACGTGCCTATATAAGGAAGTCCAATCCATCTTCTTCAGTTGACGAATCAATTGACTAAAAACACATTTCAAGCAAATCTCTCAAAAGCTCTCATTCTATATTTGCTGTAACTTTGTTCTTAACTTAAGAGAAACATCACAGTTGTGATAACAGCTTATTAGAAGCATTTTTTACTCTTGTAATTGTTTTACATTGTTTGTAAAAGGTTTTCCTTAAGAGGATTCAGTTGGGATCAGTAGCTCTTGAGAAGACTAAGAACTGTAGTTCTTAGGTGTTACTATTGTAATCTGTTTGATTAAATAGTGGATTAAGTCCTTGACAGAGAAAGGCAAATCACTCTTGAGAGGGTGGACTGGAGTAGTTGAGTTCAACGAACCAAGATAAAAATAATTGTGTTTAAATCCTTGAATATTTAAATTACTTATTCAACCCCCCCTTCTAAGTAATTTTCTCACCTTCAGATAGGACTTCGTCGTCCTAGGCCTACGTATTCCCCCATGCAATGGGAAAGTCAGAGTCAACGTAGTTCGGAAAACTACGGGTGAAAGGGGGGACGGTTGCTCGCCAAGACATCGTTGTCTTGTGCCTATGTATCCTCATCTGATATGAGAAACCAGAGCAGCCGTAGTTTGGCTCACCACATGTTGCTTTATGTTTTTTATGAGCGACATTAAGTTCCCATTCCACTAGTTAGGGTCGACGCCTGTTTGCGATAGAACGGAAAAATAACGTACTCTTTCTGGAAAAAGATTTGACAAAAGATCCCGAAGGACGAAAAAGATTTAAATTTGTTTGTGAGTTTTAGAGAAATTAGTTGAATTTATTTGGAATATGCGTCGCACTAAAGTCTTTGACATAGGATCGAATACTTCGTGCTAACGATCCAAGCGCCTCGCACACAAAACATCCTAAGATGAGGTTAGAAATTCACTCGCTTACCCTTTCCCATGTACTTAAGGCTCATGGAATACGACGCACATTATCTTTATTAAGTGTTTTGATATTGGTTTGAGAATAAGAGAAAGACGCATGAAAGGTCTAAGGGGAAACTCAGTCCTAACATTGTCATGCAAAATGGCCCTAAGGTCGGGATGCATAAGGAAAACTCTATCCTAATGTTAGCATGCAAAAGATGGACCTAAGGTTGAAGTTAAAAGGGGTTAACCTATTGTTATCATGCATAGATTAAACACCTAATATCTATCCTACTCCAAGCTTAATCAAAAATTAAGTTGAACTAGGAAGCCTTAAGGAAGCATGCAAGAATAAGCCAAAACAAAGAAAACAAAACAAAAAAAATAGCAGGTACAACATGTCGCTACTGCGAAAATCGGCGCCGGCTGAACAGAAGAGTCGCCACCGTGTGTTATTTATCCCACGGGAGGGAAAGGAAACGCTCAGAGTAAACCTCGCACAACATGGGAAAGGTATGGTCGTCGCAACCAAAACCTGGATTCGGGAGTCGGTTACGCAAGGGGAAGGTATTAGCACCCCTCACGTCCGTCGTACTCGACGGGATCCACGCTTGTCTTCGGATATGGATTGTTATTCTATTTACTATAGGTCAAGGGTTAAGAAGAAAAGAGAATGAAAATAAAATGACTCGGCAAAGTGTCGCACTTTATGCCTACGTATTCCCGTCTGGAACGAGAAATCAGAGTCAACGTAGTTCGCCTACCTACGGGAAAGGAGGGGAAGGTTGCTCGCTAGGATATCGCATCCTATGCCTACGTACTTTCATACAGCATGAAAGATCAGAGCAAACGTAGTTCGGGCCACGTACGACACAAGCTTGTCTTGGTTGATTTTATTCCTTCTGAAAAAGGTTTTCTGATCAACAGTCCCAGCGGACAAAAATGACGTCTTGATGAGTTCACATTCTTTTACGAAAGAAGTGTCTTTTATTGTGTTTGAAATCTTTATGTGTTTTTCTGTTTGTTTTGAGAAAGAAAGAGACAGAACTCTAACCTACGGTTGCGAAGGGAAACAAACTCACCTAATGTTATCATGCATGGGTTAAGACCTAGTGTCTATCATGCTCCTCTCTTGCACAGAGAGAAACAGAGATCCTACGGGATAGGCAGAAACAGAAACAATACCAGATATATACAGTAAAACAGTAAAATGCATGGATGCAACAATACAAGCGAGGCAAGGGAGTCCCACTCAACCTCGAACCTAGAAAACAATAGGCAAAAGTGAACAGGCTTCACTTTCAACCCAGCAGGGTAACCAGCAAACAATACAGTCCAGAAAACCAATCAATACATCAGCAATGAAATACAACAGCATCAGCAGCTTCAACAGCTCTGAATCAACATCTGGCTTCAAGTAATCTCCACTCAGCTACAGGCTTCAACAAGCATCAATCTCCATCTTCATGGCCTTCAGGCAAGGGCTTTGATCATCAGTCTTCCATCTGCAATGGCTTTTCTTCAAGCTCAAACCTCCAGGATGAGGGATTAGTCACAAGAGTGAATTGGGTGTTAAGCAATCAGTTGACTACCAAGGGTGGTGAACAAACTGCTTCTAACACAAGAGACATTTTCTCTCAAGAGTTCTATCTCATAGACACTATCACCAAGCCTTCCAAAGGAAGGGGGTGAGTGTCTTAGAGAGACTCTGAATCACAGAGAAGAATGGATGCAGACAAGGCAATCCATGCTTGAGAAACAAATTTTCTAACCTAGAGCTCTGCCTAGTTCCTAAACCCTAATCTCCTCAGCATCTGCTAGCAAGAATCTTCTCTTCAACTCTGGAAGTTGATCTTCAATCTTTGGATCTCCAATGGTCTTCATCTCCTCAAATCTTCAGCTCTCCCAGGTCCCCAGACAAACCCAATACCCAAGCAAGCAAGCAATAATCCCCAGAGGGCACACCACACCAAACAATCAGATATACAGCATATCAATAGCAGTAGGGGAATCCTGACTTTTCCTAAGGGATCTAATAGCTACCCATAGCCCTTATAGTCCCATAACTAATCTATTCAAACCCTAAGTCCTAAGGGAAATGAAATCAAACTTCCTAAGTCATCACCTAAAAAACCCTAATTTGTTCATGTTGTTCAAGCCTACATTAATCACCTAAAATTAATTCCTAAAAATGGGAACTAAATTGAATCTACAAGTTCAATATCTAATCTAAACACCCTAAAAAGAATGAACAAAAAATATGAAAGCATTTAATAGAACAAAAATCACTAAAATCATGCATGAAATGGATCTATTTAAAATGACATTTATTTAGAAAATATGGAAAAAATATGAAATAAAAATAAAAATGCAATTTTATTTAATGACAATTTTCTACACATCCTAAAGAAAATAGTGTAAAAAGAATGGATTAAAAATGAATTTTTATGAATTTATTATGAATTTTCAAAGTGCATAAAAATTAAAATGGAATTAAAAAATTAAATTGAATTAAAATGAGGGAGGGGGGTATGAATAGCAGGCGCCCTAGTTTAAAATTGGATGGGCCAGGCAGAGAGGGGGTGCGCGTAGCAATTGGTTAAGGCCCAGAACTAGTTCAGAAACAATAAAAAATAAGAAACAGCGCAGGGGGGTGAAAATAGAAGCAGATTCACGTTCAGAATTGATTTGGGCTTGGTATTGGGGGTGGGGATAGCACTCTCACTCAGGCCCGCCCGTTTCAATTAATGAAACGGTGCGTTTAGGGCACCCAGGTCAGTTCCCTCCAAATCTGAATTGAATCTCAGCCACACGATGGCTTTCCAAGGTCAAAAGTCCACATGAAACGAACGGATACGATTATGTCTTCCTCATTGAACCTGTTAGAACTAGGGTTTATACTCCATGAAACCTCATGCACGAGCAAGCTTCTACCAATCTGTTCTCCCTCTCCAGGCCATGAATCAACATGATGTAAACATGAAAAATGTTCAGAATCTCCCCCTCTACACGTCTATGGTCTTAGATTGATTTGAAACTCAACAATTCATTCAACCCGAGTGCCAACAGTTCTGGTCACCATGAAAACACTCTGAGATGCACCATCACAATTCTCCATCAAACTTATCCTAATCTAATCTATGACTAATGGTGATCAACCTGCGCTAACAACCTAACATTCTAATGCACTAACCTAAGAGTTCTAGGTCCTAACAGTTTCTACAACCTGCTAATCATCATCACCAAACCACTCCAAATTCATCCTAATTATTCTACTAACATCCTACATCATATCTAAACTAACAAATCTATGCTAAACTAACTGAATTAAGCTGTTTGAATGAAAACGCACCTGGTGCAAAAGCTTGAAAACAGCTATGGAAACTTGTGAATCCACCAACACCAATGCTCAGATCTTGATCAGTGAGTGAAGCTCTTGCTTCTGTATGCAACACTTGAATGATTCTTGACTTGAATTGTGCTATCCACTTGAAATTGCACTTTTGATGTTGATGATGGAAGTGCTCGAAAATGGAGTAATCACACCTTGTTCTTGATTGAATTATGATCTATGATGATGAAACAGTATAATGAAGTTGATTTTGATGATGATTTGGTGAAGAATTTGAGGAATTGGAATGAAACTTCAATGAAAAAGAATGAGAGAATTTGGAGATTCTTGGTGAAAAAATGAGTCCAACCCTTGATCAATCTTCATTTCATGAATATATAGTGTTCACATGAACATTCTAGATCCCTCTTACACATTCCCTTGCCTTCCAACTTTGGTCCATTTTTGAAATGTTTCTTAAAATGCAAGTAACCATGAATATCTTTCTTTTTTCCTTCTAAACTCAAAAAAGTGTTTGAACCATTGTCTTTGAAATGTCTTTTCCATTCAAAATCATATATTGGAAGTCTCCATTTGGACTTATAAATCTCCCAAACCATTTTTCATTTTGACTTTATTCAAATTATAAGCCATTTTAGTTCAAAATTGGACCAATCATGCAACTTCATGTTATGAGCTTTTCCAACAATTTGCGACCTTCTTTCTAGACTTAAAATCCCATTTGGAGCAAGTTTGATGTTGTAAGTTTTTCCATTTGAGGCCTCCTTGTATGAGTTTTGGACATAGGTTAAAATGACCTGTAATTCACAAATGCCCAAAATACCCTTTGCTTGCCAAGACCATAAGTTGAGTTCCACAAATCATATGAAGGCATGCTATACCATTCTAGAAAGCTAAGACAATGAGGAACAATTCTTATGTTGACCAAGAATTCATTTGAAATCTCCTTGAGGGGTAAAAATTGCTTGGAAGTCAAGTCACTTTCACAGACAAAAATTCAGATACCTCAGATGACCTGTAACTTGCAAGGACCATAACTTGAGTTCTATAAATCTCCTTGATGTCTTCCACCACTAAAATTAAAGGTCTTGAGATCCTCTACAAGTTTCATGTTGGCCAAGAAGCCATTTGAAGCTAGCATTTTGACTTATCTTGCTTGGAAATTTGACCTAAACTAGGGGATTTTACACAGAAACCCTAATTTAGAAACTCCTCTTCTCCTTGATTTCTCTTGAATTCTCCTTGGCATATCTCCATATCCTTCTTTATATATCCAATGATGAACCCCACATCTCTCCAATAGACTTGAATGCCCTTTAAATCAGTCAATTGACCTAGGGTTGACCTAGGGTTGACCCAGATGAAACCCTAGTTGACTGCCTTCAGCTATAGCTCTTGTGCTCTCCTCAATGACTTGTCTCCTTCTCCAAATGACTTTCTAAGTCTTTCATAATGTCTAGATACTCTCCATGCCTTCAACTCACAGCTCACAACCCTCTTGTTGACCCTCAGATACCCTCAGCTAGGAGATGGACTCAAGGCTTGATCTGCTGAACTCTTTGCTTTCAAATTCTTCTCTGATGACTTGAATGAGATTGAGTTGGGATAATAACCTCTTGATAGGCTTCCAGAGATGAGAATAATGATTGGTCCCCTGTTGAATGACTTGCTATGCTTATGCTATGCAGATGGTTAGTCTATGTACATGACTCTATATGCAAATGCTAATGATAATGAAACATAAACCAAGTGAATACGGTTGGGCAAATTTTAGGGTGCAACAGCTGCCCCTATTCAAGCGACTTGGAACCGATTGGATGAAGAGCCCGGAGCCTTCAGACATTCGCGGTACGAGACGGTTGAATACTAGTGAAACCAGAAATTTGCCAACCGCAGAAATAAATGGCGCTCCTGCTTGGGGAACGACATCCGTCAGCTGAATCTGACTGTTACGGCAACCCCCTGATCTCGCGCGACCGTACTGGGGATTGTCTTCATCGTTCTGAAGAGGATTCTGTCATAACAGATTGCTTGTTTGTCCACGTTAGGACTCTGTCCGTCATCAATACGAAGAAATCTCAACTAAAACCTGTCCACGTTAGGACTCCACCTGCTGTTATCCTAGAAAAATCTCGGCAACTCCGCTGGGGATAATTCGTCTGCATTTCCATAAACTGAATCGTCCACGTTAGGAATAAAACTCTTCCACGCTAGGAGTAACACCTGTCCACGTCAGGAATAACATCGTCCACGTTAGGACTAACCCTTTCATCTTTCCACGTCAGGAAGCAATCTTCTTTCCGCGTAAGGAGAACTATATCAACCTGTCCACGTAAGGACTCCAATACCACTTGACATGTCCGCGTCAGGACTCCAATCTTTCCACGTAAGGAAAACAACTTTTCTGAACCTGTCCACGTCAGGACTCAACCTTTCTTGCATCTGTCCACGTAAGGACCCTAATTTCTCCGCGTAAGGAATAAACTTCTTCCACGTTAGGAATATCTTCTTTGATCTGTCCGCGTCAGGACTCAATCTTTCCACGTAAGGAACCAATCTTGATATGTCCGCGTGAGGACCCAATCTTTCCACGTAAGGAATAAACTCGTCTTTCCACGTAAGGAAACCAACTTCTTTCCGATTTGTCCGCGTCAGGACTATATTTTCCACGTAAGGAATGCCATCTTAATCTGTCCACGTAAGGACTCCACTCTTTCCCCGTCAGGAATGCTGTCATTTCCACGTAAGGAATCCTATTCTGATACATCCGCGCAAGGACTACATCTTTTCCGCGTAAGGAATCTCCATCTCTCCACGTCGGGAACACAATCTTAATCTGTCCACGTAAGGACTCTCCTCTTTCCACGTTAGGAATCACTTCTTTTGATATGTCCGCGTATGGACTACATCGTCCACATTAGGACTCACTTCTCCACGTTAGGAATAATAATCTCTTGATTTGTCCGCGTCAGGACGCTGATCTCGTCTTGATTTGTCCACGTTAGGACTCAGGCGTCTTCGACCCGCTGAGGGAATAAGACTCGTTCACGTAAGGACTCACATCCTTGTCTGATCTGTCCGCGTCAGGACACCAACACAAAGAGTAATCACTTTTGTCAACGTCATGACCTCCCATTCCACTAATTTCGAGAAACCGAATCTGCCCACAATAGGACTAACACACCTCACCCATCCGGGGAAATAAACCTGTCCACGTTAGGACGCCCACTTCTGAAGAAATCCCGTCAATATAGGAATAAATTGTCCACGTCAGGACTTAGTTCTCCAATGATCCACACCCACAACTTCTTAGCACTGACGTGACAGCGACTTTGAGACGGACTCTACTGGGGATGTCTGGAAACCAAACTATCGGACGCCTGCTCTGATAACCGGCGGTGGCCTCTGAAATTCTGATTCATGGAACCCGTTGATGACAAACAAACTCTGCTTGGGGATAAGGAGACATTCTGCCTACTGTCTCTGGCGGGAAAACACGAGAAATTCATAAAGAAGACTTCATCATGATAACCCTGTGGGGAATACTGCCGAAACTGACATTGGATGTCCCATGCCGAGATCTTGATTGTTTGATTGTTCATTTGAGCAAGAGCTCTCTTCACCTGAACTATTAGAGTGCAGAAACTGCTTCAGCAAAATAAATGCTGGAAGTATAATGCCAACTCCGCCGGGGATAGCCAGATGCTACAGAATTATTCCAGCAAAATAAATGCTGGAAGGGTGAAGTCAACCCTGCTGGGAAATTGGGAACTCAAACCAAACACCCTGTTGAGGTAACCCCCTGCTGGGGAATATAACTCTGCTGGGGAAAAGCAGATGTGCATAGTATGATCGGACTTTCTGCTGGAACGTGAACTGATATCACCAGTATCCTTGACAAAATAAATGACAGGTACCACGATCAACTCTGCTTGGGAGAGTCTTAATCTTCGAGTTCCACTGGAAGGAAAGAACACTTGCTGAAAAGAGAACTCCGCTGGGGATGGGATGATTCTCTCGGGGAAAATCCACTGGCTCCGCTGGGGGAGAGTGCCTGACCCTGCGGGGAAAGATGAACCTGTCTAAATACAGCCTTACGATCTTAGAATCGCCAAACTCTGTTGAGGACGAATAACTTTTCTGGAGCACGTTCTTTGGATAAGCTACGGCTAGCTGGGGAATTCTATCCTTCTTCAGGAAGAACATGCATGACCTATGTGGGGATCAAATCTTTCGTTATCGCACTCTTTTGATCACCTTCCTCGTATGGTTACGAAACCTGCAACAACACAAACAAGACACGACAAGCCTGTGCAATCAAATCAATTCAGGTTAGTGACGTTACTTTCAGTTAATTCAAAGCTTTAACAATTGTCGGCAAGGGCCAGTGATGTTATACTCATGCTAGCTTCACTAAACTTAGGCGTTTTATCATGCACAAAACAGTAAAGAACAGTGTCAAATACTGAATAACACATTTTCATTGATTGGGCCCCTGAATGGGCGGAGTTTTGTACACGGGATGTAACTCCTGAAATGAGGAAGCTACGCAAAGCAAATACAGAAGTATGCACAAGAAGCATGAATATTTTGACAAATTAAATTTTGTACACATGTCGGCAACGGGATGCAGATGAACACCACGAACTGATCCTCCCATGACTCGTCCGACTCTAATGCTTTCCCGGTATCCCCACTTCTGAAGAGATTGTATCTGATAACTGACTCCTCAAATGTATTCTCCCGCATTGATGCTCATTGCAATATCAAACTCGGACCGCAGTCATTTGCTTTTCACATCCCTAACTTTTGCGTGAACCGCCCTTTACGGGTTTTCAGTTCACCGGGATACCCTTTTTTGCCGAAGCCGCCCAGTGTAGGTTTTCAACTTCGCGGGTGTACATTTTTTCAATTTTATCCCTAACTTTTGCCCGAACCTTTCATTCTGTTTTTGGTTCGCCAGGATGCCCCATTTTTGCCTGGACTCTCTTTTTTCTGTCCAGCGGGTCTATTTTAAGCAAAGTATTTTTTAACTGCGTCCGAATTCACAGGCGACGCAAAGTCTTCTCCGTCCATGGTGGACAACAACAACGCTCCTCCTGAAAAGACCTTCCTGACAACGTATGGCCCTTCGTAGTTGGGGGTCCACTTGCCCCTGTGATCTGCTTGCGGCGGGAGAATCCTTTTCAGCACAAGGTCGCCCGTTTGAAAGCTTCGCGGAAGTATCTTCTTGTCGTACGCTTTCTTCATTCGTCTTTGGTACAAACGACCGTATGCCAGAGAAGCTAGCCTTTTCTCGTCCATTAAGCTCAGTTGGTTCAATCTATTCGTTACCCATTCTGCCTCGTCCAGCTGAACGTCTCGCAATACCCTCAGAGAAGGGATCTCAACTTCCAATGGTAATACCGCTTCCATTCCGTATACCAATGAGAACGGAGTTGCCCCGGTTGATGTGCGTACCGTCGTACGATAACCGTGCAAAGCGAAAGGTAGCATCTCATGCCAATCCTTATAGGTCACCACCATTTTCTGAACGATCTTCTTGATATTCTTATTGGCCGCCTCAACAGCGCCATTCATCTTGGGTCGGTAAGGGGAGGAGTTGTGATGCTCGATCTTGAAATTCTGACAGAGCTCCTTCATCATTTTGTTGTTCAGATTTGAACCATTGTCCGTGATTATCCGCTCGGGAATCCCATATCGGCAAATGATATCTCTCTTGATGAATCTAGCCACCACTTGCTTCGTTACGTTTGCGTAAGACGCCGCTTCCACCCACTTGGTGAAATAATCGATTGCTACTAGGATGAACCGATGCCCGTTAGAAGCCGTCGGCTCGATCTTTCCGATCATATCGATTCCCCACATCGAGAATGGCCATGGGGATGACATCACATTTAGAGGACTCGGAGGCACGTGTATTTTGTCAGCATAGATTTGGCACTTGTGGCACTTTCTTGCGAACTTGAAACAATCAGTTTCCATCGTCAGCCAAAAATAACCTGCCCTCAGCAGCTTTCTCGTCATAGCATGTCCACCAGCATGCGTACCAAAGGCACCTTCGTGAATTTCCTCCATGAGAAGCTTTGCCTCTTTCTCGTCTACACAACGCAACAACACCAAATCGTGGTTTCTTCTGTACAAGACGCCATCCGGGTTCAAGTAGAAATTACCCGCTAATCTCCTGAGAGTCTTCTGATCTTGACTGGATGCCCCAGCCGGATACTCTTTATTCTTCAGGAAATTAAGGATATCGAAATACCACGGTTTGTCATCAGATGCTTCATCGATAGCAAATACATAAGCTGGCCTGTCCAACCGAGAGATAGTGATTTGGGGAGCTTCGTTCCAGAAGTTGACCTTGTACATGGAAGACAAAGTGGCAAGGGCGTCAGCCATTTGATTTTCTGCCCGCGGTACGTGATGCAATTCAACTTTGTCGAAGAAAGGCAACAATCTCCTTACATAATTCATGTAATGTATCAAGTTAGGCTGACGTGTCTCCCATTCCCCTTTGATTTGATTCACCACCAGAGCTGAGTCTCCGTATACGTCTAGATGTTTGATCCGCAAATCAATGGCTTCTTCAAGCCCCATTATACAAGCTTCGTATTCGGCCTCATTGTTGGTAACGGCAAAGGTCAATCGGGCAGTAAACGGGATGTGCGACCCGTGCGGCGTAGTGATAATTGCCCCTATTCCGCTACCGTAAGCATTCACAGCTCCATCAAATATCATCTTCCACTGGGACCCCGGCTCCGGTCCTTCGTCTGGCAACGGCTCTTCACAGTCCTTCATCTTTAAGTACATGATATCCTTGTCAGGAAAATCAAATCTCATCGATTGGTACTCTTCAATAGGCTGCTCCGCCAGATACTCAGACAACACACTCCCCTTTATAGCCTTTTGCGAGACGTATTGAATGTCATATTCAGTCAAGACCATCTGCCACCGGGCAATTCTACCTGACAATGCCTGCTTTTCGAATATATATTTGATTGGATCCATCTTCGAGATGAGCATGGTTGTATGATTCAGCATGTACTGCCTCAAGCGCTTGGCGGCCCAGGCTAGCGCGCAACAAGTTTTCTCCAGCATTGAATATCGAGATTCACAGTCTGTAAATTTCTTACTCAAGTAATAGATCGCATGCTCTTTTCTCCCCGTCTCGTCGTGTTGACCGAGAACACAACCCATGCTTCCCTCAAGAACCGTCAAATACATTATCAAGGGTCTCCCTGCCACCGGGGGTATCAGAATAGGAGGCTCCTGCAGATACTTCTTTATTTTATCGAACGCCTTTTGACAATTTTCGTTCCACGTTACAGCTTGATCTTTCTTCAACAGCTTGAATAATGGTTCACACGTGGCCGTTAGGTGAGATATGAACCGAGCGATGTAGTTCAATCTCCCTAAAAACCCGCGCACCTCTTTCTCTGTTTTAGGCGTCGGCATTTCTTGAATCGCTTTTATTTTAGCAGGATCGACCTCTATTCCTCTTTCGCTTACGATAAACCCCAGCAGTTTACCCGATCTCACCCCGAAGGTGCATTTATTAGGGTTCAGCCTCAGCCTGAACTTCCTAAGTCTTTTAAACAACTTCAGCAGATTCACCAGATGCTCTTCCTCCGTCTGGGATTTGGCAATCATATCGTCAACATAAACTTCGATCTCTTTATGCATCATATCATGAAAAAGAGTCGTCATCGCACGCTGATATGTTGCCCCAGCATTTTTCAAACCAAAGGGCATCACTTTGTAGCAAAATGTTCCCCAAGGCGTTATGAAAGTAGTCTTCTCCATATCCTCTGGCGCCATTTTAATCTGATTATAGCCCGAAAAGCCATCCATAAAGGAGAATACGGAGTATTGAGCAGTATTATCAACTAACACGTCAATATGAGGAAGTGGAAAATCGTCTTTTGGGCTTGCTTTATTCAAATCTCTATAATCCACGCACATTCGAACCTTGCCATCTTTCTTTGGCACTGGTACGATGTTGGCAACCCATGAAGGATACTTCGTCACAGCCAAGAAACCAGCGTCCCACTGTTTCTGCACCTCCTCTTTGATCTTCATTGCCATATCTGGTCGAGTTCTGCGAAGTTTTTGTTTGACCGGCGGGCAGTCTTCTTTCAGTGGCAGGCGATGCACAACCATATCAGTATCGAGCCCTGGCATATCTTCATATGACCAAGCGAATACATCATTATACTCTCGGAGCATTTCAACCAGTCTTCGCTTGATATCACTCTGCAGTGCGGCTCCGATACGAATATTTTTCTCAACCCCTTCCGACCCCAAGTTGATAATTTCGATAACCTCGTCGTGAGGCAGAATGGCTCTTTCCTCTTGCTTCACTAACCAAGACAGTTCTTCAGGAACGTCGCTATCTTCGACAACCTCTTCTTCGGTCTGGAATACCGGGTGCTCAAAGTCGGGACGAGTCATAGGTGGTTCAAGGATGTCATCTGAAAATGTTATCCTGCAAAAGGAATGGTTAAGTGCTTCAAAATGCGTATAAAGCGAATAACCACATTGCCATTTTATTGAAAAGTACAAAACAGGAAAGACAGGGATTACAGTATTTGCACATGAAAAAACGCCATTTATTTAATGATTAACACGCAATGTTTATAACAACACAGCCCTAAGCAAATCCTGACGCCCCGGGCAAGACATCAGATTATTCAACAATTAATAAAGCAAAGCATTACTGTTTAAAAGTCACAGGAACAAGCTCCTGAATAGACCAGTTGCACAGTCCTTGTCCTGGCGTGCTTGGCTGAATCCAGGCATCCATATCACAGTCGCTGTCTCCTTCATCAGACTCTGAAGCAGCATTGACAGTTTCATGACATACTCCACTGGCAGAGATGACAATTGGCTTTCTGAAATGGGGGGCCCCCACGGAAGGAGTTGATGACGACGGTTGGTACCCCAGTCCGAACCGGTCCATCTTCACAGGAATGTCCAGCACTTTGCCCCAGCCCTTGGCTTCTCCTGCTTTCACTAGAGCTTGCGCTTCCTTATACGATGAGACGGCTATCTCTGGCACTTTGCTCGGCCCGGGACCTTTGTCCTTGATGCGCAAACCTTCGAATGCCTGGCATGGTGTCTCGTGGATCTCCCCGTCGACTTCCACATATTTAAACGAAGATAGATGGCTGACCAGGATGTCTTCTTCTCCGCACACGGTGACTACGCTGTCTCCGACCATATACTTTAACTTCTGATGCAGGGTAGACGTGACTGCCCCTGCCCCATGAATCCAGGGTCTTCCCAGCAAGCAGCTGTACGCAGGCTGTATATCCATGATATAAAACTCCGTTGCAAACACTTCCGGCCCCACTTGCAGAGGCAAGGTAATCGATCCGAAGACTGTTCTCCGCGTGCCGTCAAACGCTCTGACTACCAAATCACTGGGTGTACACAAAATCCCTCGAACATCCAGCTTCATCATTGCCTTCTTGGGCAGCACATTCAAAGATGATCCGGTGTCAACCAATACGTGCGACATTACCGATCCTCTGCACTCAACAGATACATGTAATGCCATATTATGATCTCTCCCTTTCGGAGTCAAGTCAAAATCGGTAAAACCCAGACTGTGGCCTGCATTCACATGTGCCAATACTCCTTCTAGCTGATTTACGGAGACATCCTGGGGTACAAAAGAAGTGTCCAGGACTTTCAGCAAAGCATTTCGGTGAGCTTCCGAACACAACAGCAATGACAAGATAGATATTTTGGACGGTGTCTGCTGCAGATGCTCCACAATCTTATAATCACTTTTCCGAATTAAGCGCATGAATTCTTCTACATCTTTCGATGTGGCTTCTTTTTCACTTGCTTGTACCGGAACATTTTCAACCGCTTTCCCTTTTCCTTTCGCTAGTCTTTCAGCCTCCACTTCAGGAGATATAAAGATCCTGCCACTCCTCGTCATGCCTCCTGAACCAACAACATTATCCACAATCTCCACTGGCTGCTTGTTAACATCGATCTTTATCCCGTCACAATACACCTCTAGCCCATATGACCATGGGACTGCTCTCGTGTTCTCGTATGGGATTGGCCCGGCCTTAGTTATGGTAATCGGTGGTCGCTGAGCTGGTGCTGCAATAGTGATCGTCTTCCGCGGAATCGTCACTGTGGCCACATCACTCCGATTGTCCACTACTGCCCCTGCAGGCTCATCAGTTGCCGCTCGATCAAACTGCAATATACCTTCATCAATTAAGGCCTGAATGCCTTTCTTCAAATCCCCACACCCCCCAGCTAGGGTCCAACAATCTAAGCAATACTCGTTACAACCCGGGTAAACACCTCCTTGTAACAGTCGGCTCTTTATCTCGCTCAGCGGCGTCTTTAAATCTTCAACATTCATAATAAGATTCAGACCTTCCTCAGTCAGCACGGCGTTTGTCCCATGATTAGGCATGGGTTTCTGGACTATATTCGGACCTGCCGTTCCAAAATTGATAGTCTTGTTGTCCAAAAGATCCTGCACAACGTGCTTAAAAGCATGGCAACTTTCTATATCGTGGCCTGGAGCCCCAGAATGAAACTCGCAGTGCCTGTTTGCATCGTAGCCGAACGGGGGAGCTCCCGTTATCGGCGCCAGAGTTCTTTTCTCTACCAGATTCAATCCCAACAATGTCTGCAATAAATCAGCATAGGTAGAGGGAGGCTTCTCAAACACTCTTCTCGGTTTACTACCCTGGAATCTTCGTTGAGCTTGCTGTGCCCCCTGCTGAGGCTGCTGCTGCTGTGGCATTGGTTGCTGCTGAATCGGTTGTTGTTGCTGGATTGGTTGTTGTTGATATGGGATAGTAACACTCGACACCTGCTGCGGTTGACGATATTGACCTCTTCCCCTGCCTCGGCCTCCAAATACCGCGCTTGCCTCGCCCTGACGGCGTCCACCATAAGCTTTCCTATTACTGCCAGATGCAGTTGATTCCTCGACTTGGAACTTTCCTTGCTTAATATTACGCTCAATCTTTTCTCCCATTAGAATCAGGTCTGAAAAACTGGCCAGAGACGTATGAAACAGCATATCATGAAACAGCCCGGTGAACGTGCCGACAAACATATCATTCATTTCCTTATCTTCCACCGGGGGACGGACCCTGGCAGCCATATCGCGCCACCTTTGCGCGTACTCTTTAAAACTCTCCCCCTTCTTCTGCGAAAGCCCGGCCAACTGGACCCGATTGGGCGCCAGGTCGCTGTTATACTTGTAATGGGCTACGAACGCCTCCGCCAATTGCTTCCATGTCTTGATATCAGTTGGCTCCAACCCCATGTACCACTCTAGGGAAGGGCCCGATAGACTATCCTGAAAGAAATGCATGAGCATTCTTTCATCAGTGGAGTATGCAGACATCTTTCTGTAATAAGCTCGCACATGCACTTTCGGACATGTGTCTCCTTTGTACTTATCGAACGCAGGAGCTTTGAATTTAATTGGCACCCTCAAGCCAGGTACCAAGCCCATGGTTGCCATGTCCAATCCCACAGCACTCTGGTTTAGGACTCCCTTCATCTGCTCTTCCAGCATTCTAATCTTTTGGGAATCATCCATCGGCCCTTCAAAACCTCCTCCGGAGAAGGCATCCTCCTGCTGATCCTCTTGCCACATACCATTTCCAGCCTCGTACCCATCATATGCATTATTACGTCCAGCTCTGATCTGATTCATCCCCGGACCTCGGCCTCTGTTGCCGTACCCTTGAACACCTCCAGCAGGACCAAAACCCATAAATCCAACACCGTTTCCGTTTCCAAAGCCTCCGTAACCCTGATTGACCATACCATAACCATCTTGCCCAAAGCCTTGAGCATTAAAGCCATACTTCCCAGGGTTATCGAATCCCTGATCGTTGAATCCGAATCCAGTATTGACAAAGCCATTGCCTCCTAGATTATCTCCCAAATTGACATCACCCAGCCCAGCATTATGGACAGCAGTCTCATTTCCCACTCCGACGTTACCATTCACAGCAGCGGTAGCGTTGTTGACATTAGCGGCAGGTATATTGACTACGGGCGGAGCCACTGGCGTGGGAGTGCCGTCTCCATGAGCAGTATCAACCCGGACAGACTGGTGATCTTCATTACCATGACCAGCGTTGCGAGCCAACAGAGGCTGGACCATGGCCTGCAAATTCTCCTGCCCTTTTGCTATAGCTTCCATGGTTTGCATGAAGAGGGCGAGCTTCTCGCGCACATCCTGCATCTCGTTCTGCATTTGGTCCATGATTTTCCGACAATTGGAGCGTGTAGAATAGCGGTGCGGATGCTGATCTGCAATCCTGTTAAGTACCTGGTACAGAGCAGGAAATAAGACACCATTCAAAAATTACCTGTAATGCAATATGAGTATGAATGCAATGCAATGTGTCTGTGCCTTAGGGAAGTTCATTCCCCCAGTTCTAGTGCGAAGGTGCCGGTGCAGTGATAGTGTTGACAATAGGAATATCGGAGCTGAATCATAGAAAGCCTCATATATTGCTGAGAGAATCAATAAGCCCAGGGTACAATATCACTGAGGGTACGAAGAAGGCATGACCTCAACCAACAATCCTGGTGATGGTCAGCACTATGCAAATAAAGCGTACAAGTAACTACATGAAATGATCAAATCCTCCCAAAAGTCTGGTACTCCTCTATCAACTTCTTGGTCTCCGGATGGCTTGGTCGATCAAGCAGCCCTTCAACAAGCTGGTTTCTCCTTTTAAGGACACGGCGTACGTCTTCAGCAGTTTCTTCCCATGTTGCTTCTCCGAAGCAATCTTCTAACTTTCGCTTCTGAGACACTGCTTCATCTCTGGACTTGATTGCCTTGTTCAGTGCATGCTGGACACTATACCGGGTCATCACTTCTTCCTCACACTTCTTGATGCTAGACTTCAACTTCTCTTCGAGGTCGGAGATTTGCTGCTTCAGCTTATCTTCCCTCTTCTTATTGTTAGTGAGAGTAGCATTCCAAGTCTTATTGCAAGAGGATATCTCTCGGTGTGCTGCGTCGAGCGCCTTCTTCTTGGATTCAAGCATGTCATGGGAGCTTCTGAACTCTTGCCCCAGACGTTCGCGCTTCTTCTTTTCCTCAGTCAACTCAGCTCCTAACCTGTTTACCAGCTCGATCTGTTGTTGGAAAGCATATACGGCCTTGTTTTTCTCACTGCGTACTTGGGCTAACTCTTGCTCTAACCCTTCATTAATCTTCATCAATGCTTCTTTTTCCTTCAAGACTTGTTCATAGACTTCCCTAGAAACAGTAGTTGGCTCTGCTACCGGAACGGGAACAAGAATTGGTGCATCTGGAAACGGCATCTTCAACAGACTAGCCCTCTCCTGAATCCAAACTCTATAAGGTGCATAGGCCTGACAATCGTTCTTACCTAACAGCGGCTTCCCTTTGCGGTTAATACGCGTCCAGGCATGTTGCAACTTGGCTAATAACTCCCCCTTTACGTCACCAGTGAAGTACAGAGATTCCTGTACTTCTTCCTCCTGAGGTGGATTCTTCAGTGCGTATCCGAACTGGCGAATGAATAGAGATGGGTTGTAATTGATACACCCTTTTCTTCCTATCAACGGCACATTAGGGTACCCAGAACAACTGAAGATGAGCTCAGATCCCAACAGGTCTCGATCAAACCACTCCATATCTTCCGACGATAGCCTCATCAGGCGCTCTGGCCAACCAGCTGGAACTGTAGTCTCTGCAACAGATCCTCTCTTAGGAAGGTGACTCTCAAACCACATACTCAACAAGGGCACACACAGGTGAACATTCTTCCCTCTTCCCTTCTCATTCTTGTAATGCAGTGAGTGATAGAGATCTCCGAGTAAGGTAGGTACAGGGTTACCAGCGGCAAACAAGTAGAAAGCATCGAAGTCCACAAAATCCGGTATATTGGGGAACAGTACTATGCCATAAATGCACAAGGCCAACACAGCATTGAAAGCAACCCAGCACCCGCTCTTAGCGTACTCTTGGGCTTTACCAACTAAGAACTGAAATGAGAAGCCTGGAACTCCACGGGAAACAGTAGTCACAAGTTCAGAAGCATCAACATGCAAGGCTTTTGCCAATTCCTCAGGCTTGGGTTTGGCGTCATAATGAATGAATGGAACCTGGTTCTGCACGGGCAGCTCAACATACTCAGCGTATTCCTCCAGGGTTGGTCCCATAATAAAGTCAGAGAACGTAAAGCACCTCAAAGCAGGGTCGTAGAATTGCATCAAAGCATACATCCCATCTAACTCTACCTCTATAGGTTTGCACACCAATCTCAGTAGTCTACCATAGCTCATCCGGAAGCTCCTACGAACACCCTCATCAGCAAGAGAGATCAACCCAAGTAGAGGAACAATATCAGGCGTAGGCAATTTGTAAGCAACTGTTCTCCTTAAGCTAGTCATGATCAAACACTCAGGAGTCTGGGCACTAGAACTAGGGAAATGCAAATGCACCTGCAGCACAGACACACGTTAGTGAAATGCAAATGGTAATGGATATGCAGTGATGCAATGCAAGTAACATGCAACAGGGACCAAAGCTGTAGCTGAATAGCCTGAACCCAATCAAGAAAGGTCTCAGATAGACCATCCAGAAGTCATCAAACCCTGGTCTCAAATAGACCTAAAATAACACTCCAACACTGGTCTCTGACAGACCTCAAACCATAACTCCAACTGGTCTCTGGTAGACCTCAAATCACATCTCTAATTGGTCTCTAGCAGACCTCAGAACTCTCCAACTGGTCTCTGACAGACCTCAAAACACATCTCCATAAATATCCGGGATCCTGATCAAGCAATAACCGGTAGTCTGAAGGTCTAGTTACCTGCATAACCCTGAATCCCCTCACAGGTGGATGGCCCTATAACTGGCACAAGGTACGGCATCCTATGCGGTCGTCGGCGTCACAGACTTTCAGGGTTGATGATACGATTCCCAGAAGGAGTGGCATCATCAATTCCTGAAGAGGCCTCACTCAGCCAACTTCCAAGTGATCGGTCCCCAGAGTCGACAATCCAACTAACCAGCAACCCACGCCAACCAAAGGAAGGGGCAGGAGGCCAACCAGAGGAACCTCGTCTGAGTGTAGATTTCATGGGACACCGAAGCAAGCAAAGCAAGCGGGCGCCCACTAATTTCTACTCTAATTCTAGGTGCACTCAAGCCCAGGTCCGGCTTATCTCTCAATATCAGAACACCCGTCACACCCCAAATACAGCAACAATAATCAATATATAAAGCTGAAAATACAAGGTTAGAACTATAAAATAACTCCATGCAAAATCCTCGACGGGAAAACAAGCGTTAGGATTGACTCTCTCAAGGGACGTTGGATCCCAAATGCATAAGGACCATCGCAGTCCTTAGCAGCCAGGGGACGTTGGATCCCCAGCAGAGTCGCCAGCTGTCGCTACTGCGAAAATCGGCGCCGGCTGAACAGAAGAGTCGCCACCGTGCGTTATTTATCCCACGGGAGGGAAAGGAAACGCTCAGAGTAAACCTCGCACAACATGGGAAAGGTATGGTCGTCGCAACCAAAACCTGGATTCGGGAGTCGGTTACGCAAGGGGAAGGTATTAGCACCCCTCACGTCCGTCGTACTCGACGGGATCCACGCTTGTCTTCGGATATGGATTGTTATTCTATTTACTATAGGTCAAGGGTTAAGAAGAAAAGAGAATGAAAATAAAATGACTCGGCAAAGTGTCGCACTTTATGCCTACGTATTCCCGTCTGGAACGAGAAATCAGAGTCAACGTAGTTCGCCTACCTACGGGAAAGGAGGGGAAGGTTGCTCGCTAGGATATCGCATCCTATGCCTACGTACTTTCATACAGCATGAAAGATCAGAGCAAACGTAGTTCGGGCCACGTACGACACAAGCTTGTCTTGGTTGATTTTATTCCTTCTGAAAAAGGTTTTCTGATCAACAGTCCCAGCGGACAAAAATGACGTCTTGATGAGTTCACATTCTTTTACGAAAGAAGTGTCTTTTATTGTGTTTGAAATCTTTATGTGTTTTTCTGTTTGTTTTGAGAAAGAAAGAGACAGAACTCTAACCTACGGTTGCGAAGGGAAACAAACTCACCTAATGTTATCATGCATGGGTTAAGACCTAGTGTCTATCATGCTCCTCTCTTGCACAGAGAGAAACAGAGATCCTACGGGATAGGCAGAAACAGAAACAATACCAGATATATACAGTAAAACAGTAAAATGCATGGATGCAACAATACAAGCGAGGCAAGGGAGTCCCACTCAACCTCGAACCTAGAAAACAATAGGCAAAAGTGAACAGGCTTCACTTTCAACCCAGCAGGGTAACCAGCAAACAATACAGTCTAGAAAACCAATCAATACATCAGCAATGAAATACAACAGCATCAGCAGCTTCAGCAGCTCTGAATCAACATCTGGCTTCAAGTAATCTCCACTCAGCTACAGGCTTCAACAAGCATCAATCTCCATCTTCATGGCCTTCAGGCAAGGGCTTTGATCATCAGTCTTCCATCTGCAATGGCTTTTCTTCAAGCTCAAACCTCCAGGATGAGGGATTAGTCACAAGAGTGAATTGGGTGTTAAGCAATCAGTTGACTACCAAGGGTGGTGAACAAACTGCTTCTAACACAAGAGACATTTTCTCTCAAGAGTTCTATCTCATAGACACTATCACCAAGCCTTCCAAAGGAAGGGGGTGAGTGTCTTAGAGAGACTCTGAATCACAGAGAAGAATGGATGCAGACAAGGCAATCCATGCTTGAGAAACAAATTTTCTAACCTAGAGCTCTGCCTAGTTCCTAAACCCTAATCTCCTCAGCATCTGCTAGCAAGAATCTTCTCTTCAACTCTGGAAGTTGATCTTCAATCTTTGGATCTCCAATGGTCTTCATCTCCTCAAATCTTCAGCTCTCCCAGGTCCCCAGACAAACCCAATACCCAAGCAAGCAAGCAATAATCCCCAGAGGGCACACCACACCAAACAATCAGATATACAGCATATCAATAGCAGTAGGGGAATCCTGACTTTTCCTAAGGGATCTAATAGCTACCCATATCCCTTATAGTCCCATAACTAATCTATTCAAACCCTAAGTCCTAAGGGAAATGAAATCAAACTTCCTAAGTCATCACCTAAAAAACCCTAATTTGTTCATGTTGTTCAAGCCTACATTAATCACCTAAAATTAATTCCTAAAAATGGGAACTAAATTGAATCTACAAGTTCAATATCTAATCTAAACACCCTAAAAAGAATGAACAAAAAATATGAAAGCATTTAATAGAACAAAAATCACTAAAATCATGCATGAAATGGATCTATTTAAAATGACATTTATTTAGAAAATATGGAAAAAATATGAAATAAAAATAAAAATGCAATTTTATTTAATGACAATTTTCTACACATCCTAAAGAAAATAGTGTAAAAAGAATGGATTAAAAATGAATTTTTATGAATTTATTATGAATTTTCAAAGTGCATAAAAATTAAAATGGAATTAAAAAATTAAATTGAATTAAAATGAGGGAGGGGGGTATGAATAGCAGGCGCCCTAGTTGAAAATTGGATGGGCCAGGCAGAGAGGGGGTGCGCGTAGCAATTGGTTAAGGCCCAGAACTAGTTCAGAAACAATAAAAAATAAGAAACAGCGCAGGGGGGTGAAAATAGAAGCAGATTCACGTTCAGAATTGATTTGGGCTTGGTATTGGGGGTGGGGATAACACTCTCACTCAGGCCCGCCCGTTTCAATTAATGAAACGGTGCGTTTAGGGCACCCAGGTCAGTTCCCTCCAAATCTGAATTGAATCTCAGCCACACGATGGCTTTCCAAGGTCAAAAGTCCACATGAAACGAACGGATACGATTATGTCTTCCTCATTGAACCTGTTAGAACTAGGGTTTATACTCCATGAAACCTCATGCACGAGCAAGCTTCTACCAATCTGTTCTCCCTCTCCAGGCCATGAATCAACATGATGTAAACATGAAAAATGTTCAGAATCTCCCCCTCTACACGTCTATGGTCTTAGATTGATTTGAAACTCAACAATTCATTCAACCCGAGTGCCAACAGTTCTGGTCACCATGAAAACACTCTGAGATGCACCATCACAATTCTCCATCAAACTTATCCTAATCTAATCTATGACTAATGGTGATCAACCTGCGCTAACAACCTAACATTCTAATGCACTAACCTAAGAGTTCTAGGTCCTAACAGTTTCTACAACCTGCTAATCATCATCACCAAACCACTCCAAATTCATCCTAATTATTCTACTAACATCCTACATCATATCTAAACTAACAAATCTATGCTAAACTAACTGAATTAAGCTGTTTGAATGAAAACGCACCTGGTGCAAAAGCTTGAAAACAGCTATGGAAACTTGTGAATCCACCAACACCAATGCTCAGATCTTGATCAGTGAGTGAAGCTCTTGCTTCTGTATGCAACACTTGAATGATTCTTGACTTGAATTGTGCTATCCACTTGAAATTTCACTTTTGATGTTGATGATGGAAGTGCTCGAAAATGGAGTAATCACACCTTGTTCTTGATTGAATTATGATCTATGATGATGAAACAGTATAATGAAGTTGATTTTGATGATGATTTGGTGAAGAATTTGAGGAATTGGAATGAAACTTCAATGAAAAAGAATGAGAGAATTTGGAGATTCTTGGTGAAAAAATGAGTCCAACCCTTAATCAATCTTCATTTCATGAATATATAGTGTTCACATGAACATTCTAGATCCCTCTTACACATTCCCTTGCCTTCCAACTTTGGTCCATTTTTGAAATGTTTCTTAAAATGCAAGTAACCATGAATATCTTTCTTTTTTCCTTCTAAACTCAAAAAAGTGTTTGAACCATTGTCTTTGAAATGTCTTTTCCATTCAAAATCATATATTGGAAGTCTCCATTTGGACTTATAAATCTCCCAAACCATTTTTCATTTTGACTTTATTCAAATTATAAGCCATTTTAGTTCAAAATTGGACCAATCATGCAACTTCATGTTATGAGCTTTTCCAACAATTTGCGACCTTCTTTCTAGACTTAAAATCCCATTTGGAGCAAGTTTGATGTTGTAAGTTTTTCCATTTGAGGCCTCCTTGTATGAGTTTTGGACATAGGTTAAAATGACCTGTAATTCACAAATGCCCAAAATACCCTTTGCTTGCCAAGACCATAAGTTGAGTTCCACACATCATATGAAGGCATGCTATACCATTCTAGAAAGCTAAGACAATGAGGAACAATTCTTATGTTGACCAACAATTCATTTGAAATCTCCTTGAGGGGTAAAAATTGCTTGGAAGTCAAGTCACTTTCACAGACAAAAATTCAGATACCTCAGATGACCTGTAACTTGCAAGGACCATAACTTGAGTTCTATAAATCTCCTTGATGTCTTCCACCACTCAAATTAAAGGTCTTGAGATCCTCTACAAGTTTCATGCTGGCCAAGAAGCCATTTGAAGCTAGCATTTTGACTTATCTTGCTTGGAAATTTGACCTAAACTAGGGGATTTTACACAGAAACCCTAATTTAGAAACTCCTCTTCTCCTTGATTTCTCTTGAATTCTCCTTGGCATATCTCCATATCCTTCTTTATATATCCAATGATGAACCCCACATCTCTCCAATAGACTTGAATGCCCTTTAAATCAGTCAATTGACCTAGGGTTGACCTAGGGTTGACCCAGATGAAACCCTAGTTGACTGCCTTCAGCTATAGCTCTTGTGCTCTCCTCAATGACTTGTCTCCTTCTCCAAATGACTTTCTAAGTCTTTCATAATGTCTAGATACTCTCCATGCCTTCAACTCACAGCTCACAACCCTCTTGTTGACCCTCAGATACCCTCAGCTAGGAGATGGACTCAAGGCTTGATCTGTTGAACTCTTTGCTTTCAAATTCTTCTCTGATGACTTGAATGAGATTGAGTTGGGATAATAACCTCTTGATAGGCTTCCAGAGATGAGAATAATGATTGGTCCCCTGTTGAATGACTTGCTATGCTTATGCTATGCAGATGGTTAGTCTATGTACATGACTCTATATGCAAATGCTAATGATAATGAAACATAAACCAAGTGAATACGGTTGGGCAAATTTTAGGGTGCAACACAACAATGCCTCCAACTCAGAACAAAAATAAAATCTAGCACACAAGCAAAACAGCTTTAACATCGCCTGTTTTTTTGGTAGAAATAGGTGTAAAAGGCAGCAAGGCAAAACATGTACATTTAACAGCATGTATGCAATACAACAGCAGTGTAAACAACAACATGCAGTGCATCAAGACAAATGCATATGAATTGGCATCAATCATGTACAATCATGTAATAACACAATACCCGGTATGCATCCAAGATTGATCAATCAATAATAAACATGTTCTATCACCAAGCATAATCATGCATCAAAAGAAAATATCAAAAGCATGCCTTCACATTTAAGCAAACACACATGAATTACAAACATAAACAAGCATCAAACAAGAGAAAATAATTCACATGTGTGGATAATTAAGCACGAACAAATAGGCATGAACAAGTTTCAACGGCATCACATACTTAAGCATTCATTAAAAGCATCATGAACAATTCAACAATTACTCACTTGAAACGAACATGCAATCATGGAATCTGAAACAAGCATGAACATGAATCATACTTCCAGCAATGTAAACACAAAGAACAAGCAATCACAGGAGCACAAAGGATTATGCAACATGGTTATCATGTCAAGAATGCCAAACAAACAATTGTGTACATGCATTATAGAATCCAAAAGTCGTGCGTCGAAGAATCACACACATGCTATCAAGAATGATGAAAATGATCAAAAACAGTCCACATATATGCATCATATCAATCCATGAAGATTAAAAATGGAAAGGAATCAAAATAAGCTTGAAAATGCATAAAAATCATATTTTGCAACAGTGTTAATCGATTAACCATTTATAGTTCAAATCTGGTTAATCGATTAACAACACAAAAATCAACAAATTTACACTGGTTAATCGATTAACTAGTTTTGAACTGTAATTGGTTAATCGATTAACCCTGTTCCACTAGCAGAAAATCAAGTTTTAAAAGCACTTTTCAGCAGCAACACACTTTTTCAAGCATCCAAATGATCAAGCAATCAATTATGCACAAAAATTACATTGAATTACAACAATCAAACAATGATTAGATCCAAACATTAACATCAATAATTAAATTCAAGCAAAAAAATCAAATTGTATCAAAAACCATGGATCTACATGGTATAAATTGAAATTAAGCTGGATCAAGTGTGGATATGAAATTTACCAACCTACAAAGCGGAAAATTGCTTTGGTTAATGTTGCAAATGAAAATGGACAGATCTAACACAAGAAATCCAAGTTCCTAGCAATAAACCCCAAGATCCAAGCAATGTGATGAAATTTCTTCAAAGCTTATTCAAGAATGGCTTCCAAAACTTGAACCTAGATCCAAACAAGCTTCAAATGCAGAATCGTAATAAGAATGATGATGTAGTGGAGGTTTAGCTCAAGAATTCACAAATTGTAATGCATAATTTGTGAATCTTCAAATATGGAGCTTTGGTGAAAGGTTGAAGATGAAGATGGAGAATGAAAAAGTGAGAGAATTGAGAGAAAACTTTGAAAATGAGGGTGAGAATGATAGTGAATCAGTGACGTTTGGAGTAAATTTGGTTAAGCAACCCCTAGGTTAGGGATAAAATTTGGTTTGGAGTGTGGGTTAGTGAGAGGAATTGTATTAGGAATGGGAATTTTAATTTTGGATGGAAATGAATTATGAAAATGAGTTAAAATGAACCCATTATAGATCCTTTCAATGATGCACATGTGAAATCAATTGGTGGAAATTGATTCAAATTCTGCAATGCAGAAAATTGAGGCATTTGGGCAAATTTCTTCTTGGTTAATCGATTAACCATTTGACAGTGAAAATGTGTTAATCGATTAACATAAGGAAAATTTTAATTTTGGCGACTTTTGGAGGGAATCTTGGGAAATCACCCGTTTCAACCCGTTCTGATCATTGTTTGGCCACTGAAACTTGTCTTTTGTCATTGCACTTATAAAATGCCTGAAATAACTTGTAAATTGTCTACGGCGCTCAAGATAACCTGCTAAAAAATGTGATCCGGTATACGAATGCTGGACAAAATAACTAGTGAAGCATCTGATGCGTACTGCTTAAAAATTTGCAATAAAAGAAAACCTTGAGTCATTGAAACACCCTGATCCCATGTCTCAAAAGCCAATGCCATGATATGCACAATGACGGTGCACAAAATGAACGAACTATAAGTTAGTTACAACTAAAATGAGAGGACAAATTTTTGGGGTGCTACACTTATTATATTCATAAATCAAAGGAAATTTCCATCTTTAATTTAAAAGAAATAGTTAATTGATTTTTTTTCAAGAATGGAAATCAAATAAAAATATCGTTTTGCAAGGCAGAATAAAAGTGAGAATTGCCAAAAGGCACAAAGGCTCAAATTTTCATTAATAGGATGGTAATCAGCCAAATGCGTGATTCCATTGAGCATTACAAAGTTAGAAAACGGTAACTTAAAGGGAATAGGCTACATTGAAATATAAGGACCACTATACTTCTAACATCTCTTAACTCTAAGTATTCTTGAGCTTCTGTTGAAAGTGACTTGATTGATGATTCTTTGATAGATGACGTTCGTCTGAGAGGATCCAATCCTTTTGGATGCAGTTACTCACCATAAATCCCTAACTTTTTCTTAAATTGCCTTTTCAAGTTTTCAATCTACTAGGATAATAATTTTTTTGCTTTGTTTTATGTCTCTAATTTTTTCCAGGACCGCCTTTTGGGTTTTCAATCCACCGAGACGCTCTTTTATGCCTAAGTCGCCCTTTTGGGTTTTCAACTTAGCGAGTTGTTTTTATTTTTGTTTTTAGGAAAACTATTTCTTGACTGCATCGATGTTTGTAGGTCGAGTGAATTCTTCACCGTCCATAGTTTTGAGTTTTAAAGCACCACATGAGAAGGCTTTCTTAACAACATATGGACCATCATAATTTGGAGTCCATTTTCCCCTAGAGTCGATGAGAAAATATGGGATCTTTTTGAGTACGAGGTCGCCATCTCTGAATACCGAGGTGAACCTTTTTTTCAAACACTTTCTTTATACTTTGTTGATATAACTGACCAGGGCATAAAATCATCATTCTCTTTTCTTCGATTAAATTTAGTTCATCTTATCTGCTTTGACACCATTCAACTTTTGTAAGCTTGGCTTCCATGAATAATCTCATTGACGGGATCTCAACCTCTATGGGGAGTACTGCTTCCATGTCATATACTAAAGTGAAAGGGGTTTCCCCTATTGAGGTGCAGATGGATGCGCATAACCATTAAGAGAAAATGGGAGCATCTCATGCCAATCCTTTGTAAGTCACAACCATCTTTTGGATGATCTTCTTAATATTCTTATTAGCTGCTTCAACCGCTCCATTCATCTTTGGCCGGTAGGGGGATAAGTTATGGTGTTCAATCTTTTATTCAACATATAATTCTTTCATCATTTTTTGTTCAGGTTTGATCCATTATCTACAATGATCTGGCTTGGAACATCATATCGGCATATGAGGTTGTTCTTGCTAAATTGGACCACCACTTGTCTAGTTACATGGGCGTATGATACTACTTCAACCTATTTGGTGAAATAATTAATAGCCACTAGGATGAAATGATGCCCATTTGAAGGTTTGGGATCAATCATGCCAATCATGTCATTCCCTATATGGAAAAGGGCCATGGAAAAGATACAATTTTAAGAAGAATTGGAGACACATGAACTTTGTCGACGTGAATCTGACATTTGTGACACTTCCTCTTGTATTTGTAGCAATTAGATTCCATTGTCATCCAATAATATCATGCCCTTAGAATTTTTCTTGACATTGTATGTCCATTGGCACGAGTGACAAAGGATCCTTCGTGAATCTCTTTCATTAGCATGTTAGCTTCGTGTCTATCCACACATCTGAGCAAAACCATGTCAAAGTCTCTTTTGTAGAGTACATCATTGTTCAGGAAAAAGTTACCAACCAGTCTTCTGAGAGTCTTCCTATCTTTTCTTGATGTCCATAATGGATATTCTTGTCTTTGAAGGAAAAGCTTGATGTCGTGATACCAAGGCTTGTCGTCAATGACTGCCTCAACTGCAAATATGTAAGCGAGCATGTCAAGGCACATTATGTCAATCTTGGGTACGTCGTTCCATTGATTCACAATAATCATGGAGGATAAAGTATCTAGTGTGTCATCTATGTTGTTTTCTTCACGAAGAATGTGATGAAAACCAATTTTGTTGAAGAAACAAAATAACCTTCTTGCGTAGTCTTTGTAAGGGATAAATCCAGTCTGACGTGTGTCCCATTCTCCTTTGATCTAGTTTATAACCAAAGTATAGTCTCCATACACTCCAAATTCTTTTTTCTTAAGTGAATGGTTTCCTTGAGACCCATGATGCAAGCTTCATACTCGACCTTGTTGTTTGTACATTTGAATGTAAATCTAGCTGTGAAAGGAATGTGGGTACCATGAGGTGTAACAATGATTTCCCCAATTCCGCTTCCATAAGCGTTGACGGCTCTGTCGAATACTAATCCCCATTGGGATCCTGGTTCTGGTCCTTCATCCTGTAGTGGTTCATCACAGTATTTCATCTTTAGGTATATCACATCCTCACATGGGAAGTCAAATCTAATTTATTTGCCATCGTCAATTAGTTAGTGAGCCAGATAATCGGCTAGAATACTTCCTTTGACAGCTTTCTGAGCATGGTACTCGATGTCGTATTCTGATAGCAACATCTGCCAACAAGAAATTCTTCCAATTCAAGCAGGCTTCTCGAAGACATACTTGATCTGGTCCATTTCGGAGATTAACCAAATGTATGACAAATCATATATTGGCGAAGACGTTTAGCAACCCAAGCTAAAGTGAAACAGGTTTTCTCGAGCATAGAGTAACGAGTCTCGCAGTTTGTGAATTTCTTACTCAGATAGTAAATGGCATACTCTTTTCTTCTCGTTTCATCTTGTTGACCCAGCACACAACCCATGGAATCTTCTAGGACTATTAAGTAGATGATCAGGGGTCTTCCTTCCATCGAAGGAGAAAAAATTGGTGGATTCAGCAAATATTCTTTGGTACTTTCAAAATCTTTTTGGCAATCTTTTATCCTTACACATCCTTGGTCCTTTTGAAGGAGCTTGAAAATCGGTGCGCATGTTGCTGTCATGAGAAATATGAATCTTGAAATGTAGTTTAAACGTCCCAAAAATCCTCTTGTTTTTCTGTTATGGGTGAAGACATTTCTTGAAAGGCTTTGACTTTGTCGAGATCAACATTAATTCCTTTCTGGATGACAATGAATCCCAAAAGCTTTCTTGAATGAACACCAAATGTACATTTATTAGATTCAAGCGAAGTTTGTATTTTCTCAGACGCTCGAATAGTTTGACAAATCTTCCACATGTTTTTCTTCTGTTTCAGACTTAGCAATCATGTCATCCACATACACTTCAACTTCTTTGTGTATCATGTCATAAAATATATTTTTCATTGCCCTTTTATAAGTCGCGCCTGCATTCTTTTATCCAAACGATATTACTTTGTAGTAAAAGGTTCCCTAAGATGTAATGAATGAAGTTTTCTCCATATCTTCTGGTGCCATTTTGATATGATTATAACTTGAGAATCCATCCATGAAGGAAAAGACTTTGAAATTTGCATTGCTATCAATAAACACATCAATTTCTGGTAAGGGAAAGCCATCCTTTGGACTGGCTTTATTTAGATCCTTGTAGTCCACACACATTATGACTTTTCCATCCTTCTTGGGAACAGGTACTATGTTGGATAACCATTGAGGATATCCTGATGTGGCAAGGAAACCTGTGTCGATCTGCTTTTGGACTTCTTCTTTGATCTTGATGGGCATATCTGAATGAGTCCTTCTCATATTTTGTTTGACTAGCTGACATTCTGATTTTAACGGCAAATGATGTTCCACAATGTTGGCATCCAACCCTGGCGTATCTTGGTAGGAACAAGCAAACACATATGGAAATTCTTTGAGAAGCTGTACCAGATTCTTTCTGACAGTTGGACTAAGCAGGGATCCAATTTTAACTTCTTTTCTTTCTTCTTCTAAACCCAAATTTACCGTTTCCAATGGTTCTTTGTGGGGTTGAATGGACTCTTCCTCTTGTTTGAGTATTCGAGAGACCTCATATGGAATTTCTTTGTCCTCTTCATCTTCGGCTTCAAATACCGAGAACTCAAAGTTGGGAGAAGGCATTGGATCATATATTTCAATGGGGTTTTCGAAAATTGATTCGCATAATGTGATTGATGATTCTTTTTAGGAAAGATAGAAAAATGCAAAAAATGGTGTGCAATATACTTTGAAAATGTTTGTTATTTTTTTTGTTTTAGGATTACCATTTTCTGAAAAAGCACAAAGCAAAACACACCAATAAATAAGGGAATTCAGAATGACATCTTTATTTATGATTTGTCGATTCTTGAAACACAAGCCCTATAAAAAAAATTTTCATCTGCCTTAGGCAAGGAAGAGAGGAAATATTTACAGGAGATCATGCCCTATAAAAAATACTTTCACCCGAGCATGGTAAGAGGTTTAAAATAAAGACGAGGAAATTACTTTGAGATGTGAACAACATTCGGGACATAAAAAATTATCCAATTGTGACGAACTCCTCTTGAATTACGAAGTCTAACACTTTTCTTCCAGGACTGTCTTCAGTAATGACACTGACTTCTGGCGGAGCTGGACTACTAGAGTCTTCTTCCCATGCAGAGTTATTAGCAAATAAAATGTCTTTTGTCTTTTCACATGTATCTTCTTGATCAGGAGGATCTCCCCATCCAGTTGGTTGGATGTCTTCAAACATGATGCGAGAGCTTTCAAGAGCAGTATATTTCACTAGAAAATCAAATTTTCTACTTGGTTGTCCTAAGGTATCCTAAGTTTCTAAGGGGTTTTCTTCCTCGATGACATTGACTTCAGGTAGTGAAATTTTTATAAATTCTTGTCCAGCAATTCTCGTGACTTCATTGAGACGATGTTTGACATGTTCAGGATTTTCTGAGTAAGGCATCCATGCTTCTGAAGGAAAAAATTAATCTTTTCAGGGTTATCTAGAAAATATACATTCTGGGTCTGACTTTGATATTCTGGATCTACCATGTAACACTTTCAAATAAGTAAATCATCCATGGGATCATCCAAGTTGTAGTCAAAATTATATTTCATCAGAGTATCAGTTTCTAATGATTTGGAAAGAGCACGACATCCTTCAGTATTGTAATCTCTTTAGATCATCTCGACATCTGATTTTGGTATATATCTAGAGTTTTGTTCTGGATAGCAAAATGGCATGTACATGTCTTCTTGTGATATATAACTTTCAATGTTGAAATATGATTTCCATTCTTCATCTTGGTCAGAAGAATTATCTTTGGAGTCATCTCCCTCGATGGTGTGGACTTCTTGGGAAGAAGGATGGAGAAAACCCCCATTATGGAATAAATCTTGAACAAGTTGAATGGATTTGTCCTTCTTTGTAATTTTGATAAATGCTAATGTAAAATGAAGGCTTTTCTTGTTCTGTTATCAGTAGGAATCACAACTTGTCCCCATCTTTCATACCATAATTTTTACCATAAGATACCCACATCATTTTCATCTCATACATACACTCTTATGCATCACTAACCCATTTTTAGAAAGTCAAGATTGTTGTTTGCTTCATTATGATATCCAATTAAGGTTTCTAAGCCCTATAAAGGATTTAGGCAAAGGGTCAATCAAGAATTGGCATTATTTTCAACTTCTCAAGTCCCTCAATCATCCATGGAGATAAAAATATCCCATTCACCAAGAATCAAGGACAAGATTGCATCATGACAAGCTCTTCAAGCACCAAGTTCATCTGGTGCACCAACTAGGGTTTTGGTTGATCATGGCCTCCAAAGTGAACTTTTCATATACAAATGTCCAAGACCTCAAGATATGATTTCAAGGACCTCAAATACATCGTAATAGTCCATTCACATGATTGGATTGATCCAGAGAACTTGATTCATAAGCAATGCAAGAATTCAAATCCATATGAGCCACAAACTAAGGTTTTGACGAACAAGTCAACCATACCTTTAACTTTTGGCCCAAACATGATCTAGAACCTTGAGATATGATTCAAAATACTCAAAATTTCCCTTGATGTCCATTCATAATTTTAAAATCCCCTGGGGACATCCATTCATTGAAAATCGGGAATTAGGGTTTCTCTGCACAAAATTCATTTGAGACGCAAAGTCAAAGTTTGACTTTTTGACCAAAAATGTTCATCATGAACCATTATACAAGAAAACATGATCCATTATTGAATTTGAACAATATTTGATCAAGAAATCAAGGTAACTTATAAAAAGGGCAATGTTGAGAAAATTCAAAATTTCACTAAGTTATGGAAACATATGATTTTTACCTAACTTTACAAGGTTGTAACTTGTGATCCAAGAAACCATTTTTTGCACTCTAAAGCTCAAATCATATACCTCATCACGTACAACAAGATTTCTAGACTGAACCATACACAAAAAATGCATAGATTTCAAGTTACAAGGCTATGAAGTTAGGGTTTCATGATGTTTTGAACTTTAACACTTAATGAAAATTCTACCAAGTTTTCAGGATGAAACATCAATTTTCAAGGACATTTTTCATTATGATCCATGATGAATCAAGTCCATTTATGAACATCAAAATTGAATTACATCATATGAGCTTTCTAAAGAGTACAAGAACATCATCAAACTCCACTTGAGCAAAGAGTTATGGATGGATCAATACACCCAGCTGCAAACTATTTTGCAAATTCAGTTTTGGTCATTTCTTGGACTACATGGTTTTGGAATCAAGTTCAATGATCATGATCATACCAATTCCACATTGATCAGAATAAGTCACCACAAACTTGCAAGATCAAGTGATGAGTCAAGAAAATTCACATGGTGGATTAATGAATTTTGTCATATATGCCTTGAATTTAAAATGACATTTATTTGGAATAGTGCACATTCAACAAAGGTACACTCCTCAGTTAAGATACATGCTTAAAAAACAATGAAAACATCTGAGAAATGTGGAGTTGGTCAAAAGTTAGTTATGCTACATATAGGTGACAATGTACCTTGGCATGGAAGTAATGGTATCTTGCCAAAAACATTGAATGAGCTCTTATCCTTCAAGCTGCAACTATTCATCCAAAAAAACTCACTCACCTATAAATATAGCACACTTCTGAGCATTTCAAACACACCAAAACAACACAACACTTGTTTTCTCTCCTTACATACATCATATATGACTGATCCAAACAATTAAACAACTTCTGTAACATTAGAATCATCAAGCCATACCCCATTTGCTCTAGATACATCATAAGCTGCAGTTGGATTCGAGCTCATTAATCCAGAATGTTTCAATCTATTCCAAGAACATTAATACATTCCTCGAGGTCTAAGGAAGTTGTCCAGGTCATCATTTCACATCTGTAATACCTACAAACGAGGATTTGATTTCCTCTTGCACAGGTAGGCCTGAACTTCCCAAACTCCATGAAACATGCATCATGTTTGATATTTCAAGTTACCAACATGTTTATGCACATATATAGAATATTTTCCCTTACTCAATTGCTATATATCAATCGTGTATAGGATTTCATAGTGTTCTTGCAAAAATTAGAGTTCATTTATTAATCACTTGATAACTCATTCCACACTTAAAAGAAATGAAATTAATTGGTACCATCGTGTTCCTTGTTAAAAAAACGAGCAACTTTCATGTTGACATCTTTTAAAATCATTGTGTATTGAGATAGATAAGTGAGGTTTTGCAAATCTGATGATGGGGTGGGGTGCGAGGAAGAAGAAGATGTTCATCGCACCATAATTCAAATTTTTTAATTTTTAAATATTTTTAATATTTTCTTAATATTATCAAAAATTATTTTCTACATCCAATTTTAATTATTTTCAAATGAATTTTTGCACAAATATCATCCACATATTTAAATAATTTATTCACCAAAAAAATCCAAAAAATATTTTATATTTGGGATATTTTTAATAAATTTAATATATTATTTTTAATTGTTTTAAAAATAATTTCAAATATTGATTTTTCTATCAAATCAATTATTTTTAATCCCATTTTTTCACACATGTCATTTACATACCTTATTTTTTTAATATATTATTTTAAATTGTTTTAAATATTTTAATATATTTTAAAATAATTTCTTTCTTTTAAAATTATTTTAATCCCAATATATTTTTGTATTTGATATATTTTTAATATATTATTTTAAATTGTTTTAAATATTTTAAAATAATTTCTTTCTTTGATTTTTCTTAAACCAAAATGATTTTAAATATTCATGTGGATAAAATACATTTTTCACAAACCTTAATCATTGTTTATAACATGATTAATGGATTCATTTGATAAATTATACATTTTTATTGATTTTTCTTTGAAAAATATCTTAAAAAATGAAATTAGGGTTTTACTTTGATTCTAATTTTCAAACTTCATTTTAAAAATCATTTGGGGCACTATTAAAGTGTAAGACCCAATCCTCTTTGTAAATAAACCAATCATCTTGGGCCTCTTCTATAGTATAAGTTCCATTGCGCTTTTCAAAATTGTGGTCCGATCATTGTTTTTCCAACACACTTGGGCCTCTAATAGAGTGTAAGTCTCATCTCTTTGTACATAAATAAACCTTTTTAAGGTCTCTATTATAGTATAAATCTCTCCTCTCATTGTTCAGAATTACTGTGCTTTCAAATCATCTTGGGCCTCTGCTAGGAGTGTAAGTCTCAACCTTTTTTTCTTTCAAAATCATCCTCTAATCTTTTCAAAACAAGATAATCATCTTGGGCCTCTGCTAGGAGTGTAAGTCCCATCCCTATTTCTATTTTCAAAACCTCCTTCATATTTTCAAAACTTCAATCTTTCAAAACTTTCAAATTCAATATAAACCTAACATCAATTCTCAACAAATCAATTGGGCCTCTCCCTGAGTATAAGATTTAACACCTTTTGTAAATCTTTTAGCCTCTTTCATCCTGGGCTTTATACAGGATGCAAATCACCTGGGCCTCTATCTAGAGTGTAAGACCCAACACCTTTGCTCTCCTCCTACTTAAGATCAAGTCATCTTCAAATTCAAATTCAAAATCTTTTCAAAATTTTCTTCAATTTCTAAAAAACCTAATTCAATCTTAAAGCAAAACATTTAATCAATCACAATATACTTGGGCCTCTATCCAGAGTGTAAGACCCACCACCTTTTCAAATTCAATTCATAATTGTTTATATACATGCTCATATATCTGTATATATACTTGTGCATATCTTGTTAAGTTTCTCTTAGAATTTAAACCATCTTTAGTTTAGACTAGTTCAAACAACAGGATCCTTATAACTTAGTTCAAACAACTAGTTCCCCCTTGTACAATAGATTTCTTCTCCCTAGTACAGTTAGCCTCTTCTTTGGCTTTATTCAATTTACTTAACCTTAGAACACTTCATGAAAGAGAGGATTATTTCTCTGTGAAACCTCTTATTTGAACCCCTTTTAACCCCGGAGCAGTTCAACAAAGAAAGGGTTATTTCTCGATGAAACCATTCTTGAACTCTTTTTAGACTTGGAAAGTCTCAATCCCCAGCCTCTTCATACAAGGACTCTCAAGCTCCCTAAAAGAATATGATAGATCCTAATCAACTTTATTAATACACAAAATCCTAAGAGATTGAAAGCCTCTAAGACATTAAATATCATCCTTTGAGCCTTTTCTAATCCTCAACAAGGGTGGATTTCACTTGATAATTCTTAGCCAGTGTCAGTTTACAATCAATAACTCCCTAGGAAGATTAAAGCCCTTGTGGCATTTAAATTCTCTTCTAATCTTCAGCAAGAGTTCGTCTCCTATTAAATTTTCTCAGCCTCCTCTTAGGCGTCATATAATGATTTTCTCCAATCAGCCTCAATCTTGGGCTTTGTACAAGATAGATATAGCACCCCCTAGTTGAGTCAGTTTTTAGCTCTTTCAGCTTTAACCTTGGGCTTTGATCAAGGCATAAAGGTCAACATCCCCATAGGTAAGACTATGAGTCCTCTCTGTAGGAGGATATCCCTTTTATACATCTTATTTCAAATCAAATCAAACTGTTTTACATAAAGGCGGATGTGGCATTGCTCTGGATATTTCAAATTCCAAGTTAAAAGCTTCTTTCCTTATGTTAAAACACATAAAGGAGGATGTGGCATTGCTCTGTATATTTTAAATTCCAAGTTAAAAGCTTCTTCCCTTATGTTAAAATTCATGAAGAAAGATGTGGCATTACTCTGGATATTTCAAAGTCCAAGTTCAAAGCTTCTTCCTTTGTGACATTTTAGTTCTCCTATAAAGGAAGATGTGGCATTGCTAGATTCTACACATCCCAGTTAAAGAAACTTCCCTTATAATCATTTATTTAATGATTCCAATGAATATGTGAGATATTTCTCTTTCGAGATGACGAATTCTCTCTCTGTCAAACCTTTAGCTTCAATCTTGGGCTTTGAACAAGATATAAATACTCCTTTAGCTTCAATTTTGGGATTTGAACAAGACACAAATACTCTTTTAGCTTCAATCTTGGGCTTTGAACAAGATACAAATACTCTTTTAGATTCAATCATGGGCTTCAATCAAGATATTAATTCTCTTTTAGCTTCAATCTTGGGCTTTGAACAAGACACAAAACAATTTCCTTCATAGATTCAGGAGGAACTATGAACGCTCTGATTTCTCAATTTCCTTTTTGAGAATACGTAGGCATAAGATTGCAAAATATTATCGAGCACACTAATAAAAAAAACCTTTAGGTCCAAGTACCTACCAAAAACGATAGAAAACCATAAAACAACAAAAACATTTCCTTAGTCTTCACAAAGGAGAAACTTTCATATTCAAACATCAAGACAAACATAAGCAAGCAAGTAATTCAACAGTAGAAATATGCAATAAAGGTTCCTATAGAGTACTATAGATACTCAGGGTGTTAATAGCTTCCCTTAGCATAACCAACCCTCGATTCCAAATCTCTTAGCATTTGTAATAGAATTTGTGAGCAGGTTAGTTTGAGATATCTTCTCCTTCCTTTTAAGCATCATAGGATAAATATTATAAATCATAAAGTAGCGTTGAATGCAGTAGTGGTTGTGTCACTAAAACCGGAGCTATAGAAAAATGGAAACTTCATTGGGGACCAAAATTCTGCCTTGAGGGTTAAGCCTTACATTGCATATATTTTACTATTTTAGTTGCTTTTTCTCGATTGCTTTCATTACTCGCAGAAACTTCCTAGAATTTCCAATAACTTCTTCTGGTTCCAAGTAGGAGAATGATGATAGGTTGCTTACAATTAAAGCTCGTTCTCCATATATTGTGACCAACTTGTTGTTCTATACAAACTTCAGCTTGTAGTGAAGTGTTGTGGTAATTACTCCTGCTTCATGGATCCAAGGTCGACCTAATAAATGAGTGTACGCTGCTCGAATATCCATTACTTGGAAGGTGACTTGGAAATTTTGGGGACCAATGGTTATGGGAAGGTCAACTTCACCGATAATGGTCTTTTTGGATCTGTCAAAAGCTTTGGCTATGATCTTGCTGCCTCTCATTAAAGTGCCTTGAAAAGATAGTCGCATAAGAGTTGATTTAGTCATGAAGTTTAGGGATGAACTGATGTCTACCAGCATGCTTGCTAGAGCATCGTCCCCGCAGTTGATGGTGATATTGAGTGCCATGTTATGATTTTTACCCTCTTCTAGGAGCTCTTCATCACTAAATCCTAAGTTATTACTAGAAGTTATGTTGGAAACAATGCTATCGAACTGATTTACTATTACATCCTGTTATACAAAAGCTTGTTATAGAACCATTTGCAGAGCTTCCCTGTGAGCTTCTGAGCTCAGTAGAAGGGATAATACAGATATCCGAGAAGGATAATGCAATAACTGATCCAAAAAGTTATATTCACTCTTCTGGATTAGCTTTAAAATTGCATTATTATTTTTCACCTGTTCTGTACCACTTGATTGGCCAATCTATTTATCAAGGACTTTAATTTGAGGTTATTTTTAATTTGTGGGATCTTTTATTCCTCTATTGAAGATTCGACCACTTTGGGTGACTCGACTTATATCAGCGATGTTGACAATGGATGGCAGTGGAACTTCCTACCCATTTATTTATGTGCAAGAGCAATGTGACAATCTAATGTACATGTTCTAAGCAGCAAGTAATGATTCAAAAATAATATATGAGACATATAGAGAGTGCTTACAAGCATCATACATCAATAAACAAGCTAATTCAATAAATGACATGTGTAGTGGCAAAAATAGCAAGCTTGTGCAAGAGCAAAGCAACAAACAGAAATGTACCAATTCAGCATCAACTAAATGATCAAACTTATCACATATGATTTATAAATTATGTTTACAAACACCAATCATCTATGCCTAACCAGAATCAACAAGTTGCATATTGAAATGTCACTTAAAGTAAACTAACAAGCCAAACCAAAGGAACAATCATGAATACCCAAGTTTATGAGCAAGAAATGGTTCAAACATGACCTATAAAGTGTATCTAGCATGTTCATAATCATTGTACATCAATATTCAACATGATCTTAAAAGTAGCAAGTTGGAACAGTTACCTCTTGTAGCTTTTTTCAATTTAACGCACCAAATAAGAAAACTAGTTGATGGATGATGATTCAAGTAGCTCCAATATGTTCCAAATAAGGTGTTCAAATGATGAGAACTCCTCTAAGATCACTGTCTTGACAAAATGCCCTCTTATGCAAGAAAACACCAAAATCTTCAAAGTGAAACTCTAAGAAATGGTGTTACAGAATTTTTACGATGCCAGGGACAGTTCAAAAAACTTATATGGAGAGTGTTTGAAATGTTAGAATGATTGGAAAATGGCTGATTTGGTTGTGGTCTATGAAGATACAGAAAAGTCAAACTTTTAAGGTATGAGAGTTGACTTTTGGAATGTGAGTTTTTCTGGTGAATGTGAAGGTTTGGATATCTTCAATGCATCATATGTGATGTTTTTGAGGTGTTGGTTCAAGTGTTTGGTGACTGTATTAAGTTGTGGCAGAGTTTTTGCAAGGCAGATTTTTCTTCACAAGGAAGCAACTTCTGCCACATGCAAGAACATGGTGATCAGAGAAATGAGAGAGATTCAACTTGGTTTCTAGTTAATTCTGGTATAGTTTGGATGTTAGGGTATGTTCTATTTATAGGCAAGCTTGGAGAATGAGAGGTATGGGCAGATTGTGCCAACTTGCCAAGTTTCCCTTTTTTGGAGGCAAAATGAGCAAATCGAACCTGGGATTTCTGTTCTGAGCATGAGTAACCTTCCTATGTGTTTCAAAATCACGAATAGTCTAAAAATAGTTGACATGAAGTGAAGGAAAGAGAGTAGCTGATACAGTAGATGAGGTGTAGCAGAAAATGCAAAAAGTTTCTCTCTCCTTGCCACTTGCATCCACTTGCTTGAATAAACAAATCAAATAATCCAATCTCTATGAATTTTTGGACATAAATCAAAATCTATGCATTTTTGTACATCAACCCTCTAGGACACTTTTGCAAGATTTCTCAAGAGATTTCCAACCAGCTTTGAACCACTCAATTTGGATGTGTGGTTTGAGAGTTATGACCATTCCAAATAAGCTTGTAATTAGGATCTTTCATAAACCCTAATTTCTTGGTTCACAAGTTATCCATCAATTCTTGATTAAATATCCACCAAAAGCACTAGTTTGGCATAAAATGATGTTGGAAACCTTGATTGCTTCAATTTGGGGTCAAAACCCTAAAAGTCAAAGAGTCGACTTTCCAGACAAACGAACCGAATAGTTGAGATCTTCAGAATCGATCCTTAGTGTTCTGGGTTTTTTTGAACCTTTCATACTTCTTGAGGGGACTTCAATAATTCATAGAAACACCATGGACCAAGGTTAAATCTTTGGAAACTCATTTAGACCAAAAGTCAAACTATAGTTGATGTTTTCAACTACAAACCCTAATCAGGGTTTTACACAACACTGATTCAATTCTCTTGGTAAAAACCTCAAATAACACTTGTTTTTGGTAAGATATAAACCTCTTCATGATATGAAGACTTGATATGTAGAAGATCAATCCAAAACCTTGATTGGTCAGTCCACAGGATTCCTGATTTTAACAGTGTGAAACTCTAATTCATCTGCATCTTAACAAAGACTAACTTGAAAGAGGTTAGGGTTAAATAACATATGCTTGATGCACCTAGAATGATAATTGAATATAGGGGTCAAAATTCGGGGTATGACATTTGCCCCTATTTAAATATCTTTGCCAGATGGCAGAGAGATAAATATCTCCAAAGAATCATGGTGAAAGGTATTTAAGTATAGCAAACCGAAAATTTTCCCTTATATACGATGGGATACAAAAGGAAAAATGATGATCATGAAATGAGTTCTAAGAATGATTCTTTATGATGTTTGAGTGCAAGAAAATGCTGACACACGAGAAAAATAAAAATGAAGAATAAAACAACGAGTAACCACTCACTGGGAACACATACACACTAGGGAGAGATCCAAAGCATACCAACCAATATTTTAGACATGACTAATGACGTACTTCAAGGGGATCCTTCACACAGGGGACAGGGGTAAAAACACCACCGGGGAAGACAAATCTCCACTGGGGAAATGTAAATCCAACTGGAAGATGCATCAAGGGAGACAAGGATAAGAAGCCACACAGGGGAACAAAAGTCAACAAACTCAGACTCCAATTGGGGTTTCAAAAGACAAGAGACATGGTCTCTATTGGGTAACAAACCAAATGAGGACTTTCCTTTCAACGGAGAGTTCAAACGGGATCTTCAGGAAAAGACTAGAAATAAGACCAGACTCACTAGGGATGCTAGTGACTACTAGACCTCCAAGACCTGCTGGGGACATCTATGAATGTTGGTCACAACCAACTATCCTAAAAGTACAAAAAAAAATCCTTGCCAATAATCATTGGGCTTTCAAAAGGGATGGGTGGCAAACACAACCTAAAAGTGACCATTGGGTTTCAAATGATGCCAACAAAACTACATGCCAATAATAATTGGAATTGTCAATTAATGTCAGTAACCACTGGACTTATAGGGGAAAGAAGATGTAGGTTACAACCACATTTCAATAACAATTGGGTTTCAAAAAATGCAAGTAACTATTGGACTTCATGGGGAGATGTTGGTAACAACCAACAATCAAAGAACACAACAGAGTTGGATGAAGTTGTCAATAACTATTGGACTTAACAATGCCAGTAACCACTGGACATCCAAGAAGAGACAGGTAACTACCAAACACTCCACTATCAATAACAATGGGTTTTCAATTAATGCCAGTAACTACTGAACTTTCTTGGGGATTGGTGACAACCAAAATAGTGATACCAATAACAATTGATTTTAAGCAATGCTAATAACTACTGGAATTCAAAGAGGATATGGTGACAACCAAATCAATGATACCAATAACGATTGGATTTTAAGTAACGCCAGTAACTACTGGACTTTCAAAAGATGTGGTGACGACCAAATCAACGATACCAATAACAATTGGATTAAAAAACGCCAGTAACTACTAGATTTTTAGCAGACAAGGTGACAAACAAATCAATGATACCAATAATGATCAAATTTAAAAAACACCAGTAAACATTGGGTCTCAACAGAGTCGGTTAACAAATGGGACATCGACTAGGGGATAGATTCAGGTAAACACCAGATCTTAAGGATAAGCTGCAACATTAGTAACGACTAAAATTTGGTAACCACCAATTAGCAGTATCAGATAGGGGTCAGCGATCGGCCTATTGCTAGTCACAACTAGACTTCCCGGGAATATAAGTATTATCACAATAATACCTAAGCCGGATAACTTGACAAAGTTAAGGTAACAACCAAAGGGTAAGCCCGTGACAATAGGTATAAAGCAAAGGAGTTTGGTAACGACAAAGGATCTCAACTAGATTCTTGACACCCGACAGATTCTTGACAAAGAAAATCGTTTCAACTAGATCACAATGGCCACAGCCAGAACAAACCAAAATAAGAGGTATGCTGAAAAATGCATATGTTAAAGGTATGATGCAAATGTAATGCCGAACGACTCCGCAGGAGAAGGAAACAAAAGATAGATAACGATCTATCAAACCAGAGGCAAAAAGAATCACACTGAATCCCAATGCTGGAGAATGGTCTTAATCCTCTAGAGAGGAAACGATACATGTTATTGCAAACTTGTCGGAGAGAGGTCACAACTTCAATACAGCAGACAAAATGACTAATTAGAGATATCGAAACTTCGTAGCACAGCGGCATGGGGAAAGAAATCTCTATAGACCTCATGTTGCTAAAATGATGGTATCAAGGTTTCAACCGTTCTATCCTTATGAGAGGAGTCTAATTTTACACCGTCATGTCACAATCAAAGTTATGACTTGCTTGTTAATTAACTTTCTCTAAAACAATTTTTGTTTCAAAAATGCTTTTGCCTTTAAAAATCATTATTAACGAATAAGTGATGTTTTTGCATAACAAAAAGGTAGGGAAATCAATAGAGCATAAACAAAGATTGGTCCAAATCTGATTTCATTCAAAGATGGAGACTTGAAAAAGGCAAAGTCCCATGGAACATTTACAATTTGGGAAAATGGTAATATGGGAAAAGGTTACAAAATCCAACGATAATCCAGTCCTAACTAGCTAAGAGTCCGTCTGAATCACTGCCTCTGATGGGAGTAGAGGAAAGTGAGCCTCTTTGACAACCTTCTACAGTAGTGAAAACTCCTGATGCAGTGAAATGCCTTTGTCTCTAACTTTTGTCTAAATCGCCCTTTCGGGTTTTCAATTCACCGGAACGTTCATTTTTGTCTAAGCCTCCTTTACAGGTTTTCGACTTAGCGAGCTTTTCTTTCTTTTATCCCTAATTTATTCCAGGATCTCCTTCATAGGTTATGATCCACTAGGATGCCCTTTTTTTTTTTCCTAAGTTGCCTTTCCAAGTTTTCAACTTAGCGGGTTTTTTAGGCATAATATTTCCTTACTGCATCTGAGTTCACGGGATGTTGGAGCTATTCATCGTACATCGTTGAAAGGATAAGAGAGCCTCCAAAAAGAATCGTCTTCACAACAAATGGGCCATCTTAGTTTAGCATCCACTTTCCACGCATATCTCGCTGCACGGTAGAATCTTCCTAAGTAACAACTCACCCTCTTTATATTCTTTGACCTGGACTCTTTTGTTGAAGGCTCTTTTAACTCTATTATGGTATAGCTGACTGTGGCACATTGCCGTCATCCTTTTATCGTCAATGAGATTCAGTGTATCAAACCTTTCTTTCATCCACTCAGCTTCTTCGAACTCGGCTTCCACTAAGACCCTTAACAAAGGTATCTCAACCTCAATAGGTAGTACTGCATCCATCCTTTAAACCAGGGAGAAAGGGGTTTCCCCTATTGAAGTGTGAACAGATGTTCTGTATCCATGTAAAGCAAATGGTAGCATTTCATGCCAATCTTTGTAAGTTACTACCATTTTCTGCACAATCCTTTTAATGTTTTTATTTGCAGCTTCAACAGTTCCATTCCTTTTTGGCCAGTAAGGAGAAGAGTTGTGATGTCCAATCTTGAATCTGTCACATAGCTCCTTCATTGTTTTATTGTTCAGATTCGTCCCATTATTTATAGTGATCTGGTTAGGGATTTCGTAACGACAGATAATCTCCTTTTTAATGAACCGGGAAATCACCTGCTTCGTTACATTCGCATAGGAGGCATCTTCCACCCATTTAGTGAAATATTCAATGTCGACTAGGATAAACCGATGACTGTTAGATGCTTTAGGCTCAATTGCCCCAAGCATATCAATGTACCATATTGATAATGGCCATGGTGACGACAATACATTCAGAGGATGTGGTGGCACGTGCATCTTGTCCGCATAAATCTGGCATTTATGACATCTTCGGGTAAATAGGATAGAGTCGGTCTCTAAAGTCAACCGGTAATAACCAGCCCTCAAGATCTTCTTTTCCATAGCATGGCCACTAGCATGAGTACCGAAGGCACCTTCATAAATGTTTGTCATCAACATGTCTGCCTCTCTACTGTCAACACATCTGAGTAAGATCATGTCGTGATTTCTCTTGTACAGAATATTATTGCTAATAAAGAACTTGGATGACAATCTTCACAAAGTTCTCGTATTAAGTTTAGAGGCATCGACAGGATATTCTTGACTCTGAAGGTAATTTTTGATGTCATAAAACCAAGGTTTTTTGTCAGACTCTTCTTCAGCCATTATGATGTACGCTGGCGTAGTCTTTCTTTAAATGCTAATTAGGGGAGCTTTGTTAACAAAGTGAACCTTCCACATAGCAGCCATCATAGCCAGAGCATCTACTATGTGGTTCTTTGTTGACAAACTGAACTTTCTTTCAATGCTAATTAGGGGAGCTTTTTTGAAAACTGAACCTTCCACATAGCAACCATCATAGCCAATCTTGCAGTAACAGCAGTGTAGCTACCAGCCAGATTTTCCAAAACAACACCAAAACCATGGCCTCTTTTGTTGAATGCACCATCGAACATCATTTTCCAATGGGAACCAGGTTTAGGAGCCTCCTCGGGGCCAGGCTCTTCTTTGGCTTTGTAAAGTAGCATTATATCTTCGTCGGGGAAGTCAAATTTGAGCGGCTGATAATCTTCAACAGGTTGATCAGCAAGGTAGTATGACAAGACACTTCTTTTTATTGATTTTTGAGCAACATATTAAATGTCATACTCAGCTTGGAATATAGTTGAACCCAAGTCAGTAAGAATTGGATGATAATTGGATTTAGCGGGTGATGGAGGTTCTCTGCATGTGTTAATGGGTTTTAAATGATCAAACACACACAAAGAAATGAAGATGATGAATTCTTTTTAGGTTTTCAAAAGATTGCCATTTTCCTTTTTTAAAAGAGTGAAAACAATGAACAACAAATGGAAGTTTAACAAAACACTCATTCATTAATTGATCTTTAATTGCAAAAGTGTGGCCCATACAAAATGGTATTTATTTGAATTCCGCCGCTCACAAAGGTTTCTTTCGGGGTCTTTAGGCGCTTGTCATCGATCTCTGATCCTTTATCTAGAGTTGGTTTGTAACCCAACCCTTGTCGATTGTTCTTTGCCCGAGCGTTGACTTCAATTACTTCTCCCCAACCTTGAGGAAGACCTTCCTTCATGGCACTTGTGATACTCTGAACAGAGACGAAAGATGGCCCATGTGTGACAACAGTGTCCTCAATCAATACATCGTGTGCAATTTATAAAGCCTGGAAAGTTGTTTCTAATGCATCGTCATCGGCTTCGATGTACCGAAAGGATGATAGATTGCTCACCATTAAATCTTCTTCGCTGTGTACTATGACCAATTGATCTTCAATAATAAACTTCATTTTTTGATGTAATATGGATGTGACAGCGCCCACTGCATGTCTCCATAGCCTTCCCAAGAAACAACTGTATACCGAATTTATACCCATTACTTAAAACGTGACCTCAAAGACCTGTGGTCCCACCATAATTGGCAAATCAACTTCTCCAATTATTGTTCTTCTTGACCCGTTGAAGGCTTTCACGATCAAAGATGTGGCTCTCATCACAACTTCTTTATATGCCAACTTGATCCGGTATCAACAAGTACTCTAGCGAGAGTATCGTCTTCACATTTGAAAGGTATGTGCAAGGCACGATTGTGCTTGCGACCTTCAGTGGTTAAGTCATCGTTGTTGAAGCTCGGCGTATTACAAGGCGTGATGTTAGCAACAACTGAATCGAACTGTCAAATAGTGATATCTTTTATTACGTGGGCCGGTGTCAGTATTTTTAGCAATGCTTATCAGTGAGCAGGAGAACTTAGTAGCAGAGACACGACTGAGATTTTTGACGGCGTCTGATTGAGCTGGTCTACTACCCTGTAGTCGCTCCGACCGATTATTCTCAAGAACTCTTCTTCATCTTCCTTCGCGACTTCTTTTCCTTTTGATTTCTCAACAATAACACGATTTTTTGAGATGGTTTCCATAGGAATAGTTCCTTTGTGAATGGTAACAATTGCTTTGGGTTGATATATATGACCGCTGCGGGTCATTTTGCTTTCCCCAACAATATTTGTTACTTTCTCATGCTTTCTCCCAGCTTTTATATCGTATCCTGAATAGTCATATTTCCAGGATACAACCTTTGGATTGAGACCTGGTCCTCTTCTTGGATCAGGACTTGGCTTAGGCTGGCTAATCATCGGTACTGGGTTGTTGTGGAATACAGGCCTAACAGCAGTAGGAGAAGCGGACTTGCTATTTGTAGTGTTGAATACCATTACTTTTTTAGACTTCTTTGGTAAATTGAATATAGGTTCAATCACCGAGATATCTTCTTTTCTCTTTTTCCCACATATGTGTAGCAGACCCTCGTCAATCATCAATTGAATACTCCTCCGCACTAAGTCACAACCTTGCGAATTATGATAACAATTACTACAATCCTCATGAGAGTCTTTGAGCATACCTACCTTTATCAATTTCTTGTGTAACTCGGTCAGTGGAGTTTTAACTTCAGAAAACCTAGAAATCAATGTCATATCAGAATCTTCCTCTACGGCGTGGGCACCGCAATGGTTTGGTTAAGGACAGTTTTCCATATTGGTTTGATTATCCTCGAAGGAGAGAATCTTCTTTTCAATCAACTCGCGCACAATATGCTCAAGTGCTATACAACCTTCAAGGTCGTCTCCTGCAGCATTTTCATGAAAGGCACAATGTGCGTTTGGATTGTAGAAATGTGTCAACGGATTTGGAGGAGGACCCAATTTCCTTGTCTGAATCAGGGCTTGTCGCACCATTAAGGGGTACAACTTAGTGTAACTTATAGGAATAGGCCGAATCCTTGGCCTTCTTTTTTGGAAAGCAGGCCTCAGAGCCAAAGCTCTTTGTTGCTGCTATGCTTATTGATTATGATTTTGCTGGTAGGCGTTGGGCGCCTGTTGTTGAAAGTTTTGTTGATTTGGCCGAGGTCGAAAAACTAGCGTGACTGCGGCCACATGCTGCTGTTATTGGTGTTGTTGATAGTTTTCTTGTGGTTGTAGATGAGATAGTTGTTGATTTTGTGGGATATTCCTTCTGCAATGAACCCTCCTGTCACACATTAAACATTAGTTTCCTCTTCTTTTTTTTTAATGAAAATTGCTCGGTGGCTTTTTCGTTGTACTAGTGCTGGTACTACTAGCCGAGCTTGTTATGTTGCCGTTCTTCAAACCTGCCTCCACTTTCACACCTACAACCACAATATTGGAAAAGTTCATTATGATGCTACTAATCATCCTCTCATAAAATTTAGGTTTGACTATATCTACAAACCAATCGTCCAATTCTTTCTCTGTCAAGGGAGGTTCCACCTAAGCGGCAGTTTCGCGCCATTTCTGCACATACTCTTTGAAAGATTTTGAGCTCTTCTGTGTCATGCTGAGGAGCTAATGACGGTCTGACGCTAAGTCTATGTTGTACTTGTATTGTTGAATGAATTCGTCGGACAAGTCTTGGAAGCAATAGATTTTTGACTGGTCTAGACTTAGGTACCATTTGGAAAAGGCACCCTTAAGACTATCCTGGAAGCAATGGATTAGTAATTTGTCATTTTCAATGTGCGCGACCATACGCTGAAAATACATGATCAAGTGAATCTTTAGGCAGGTTGCTCCTTCATGTTTTTCAAATTTTGGCATCGTGAACTTAGAAGGAAATACCAAACCCGAAACCAGGCACATGCCCTTAGCATCGGAACCAAAGACGTTGTTTCTTTCTATGGACCTCACCCGTCTTGCCATTATATCCATCTCAACCCTTAATTTTTTTGTGTTTCTCATCTTCGACCTCAGACCCGTCGGGTATCTCAAATATCTCCTGATGATTGTTAAATATCGGTCAGACCTGTGCCTGAGCACCTTCCTGAGTGTAGATAAGATTTTGGAATTCTATTATTAACAGAATAGTCTGCAGATTAGAGTGCTGATGAAGGTTGAATTGTTGGGAATTAATGAATGGTGGCATGAAATCCCTGGCGATACCAAATGGATGTTCAGTTGCTGAGGTCACTATCGGAGGAGGATTTGCCGCTGTTGTACTGATTTCAGATACCACTGTAATCTGCGTGTCCATTTTTGGTTTTATCACTTGAAGGACTTCCATAATCTGGCTAACGTCACCGCGTAACCCCTCAAGGTCATTGTCGATTTGATCGATTCTTTGATCTTGATCAACCATTCTTCTCTGAGCGCTAGCTCCGGTATTGTATCGGTGGGCATTCAGCATGATTTTTGACAGCAAAAGAGCACAAGATGAGCCAGAGAACCGATGCAATGTAATGCAAATGAAATGTAGGATGCAGATGCAAATGCAAGCCACACATTCAAGGAAAACTAATAGGTTTGTTTACGAACAAAATTAATGGATCAACGTTATACTTATCATTGACAAATGAAAGCATAACCAGATTCTTATTAACAAATGGAGTCTCACAAGCATGAAGTTTTCATTAACGAATGAAATTGTTACAACATTTTACAAAATGAAGGTTACACATTCCCAAAAACTAGGGGTACAAAATAAACAAAAGGAAATTAAAAGGCCAAGATCTTCTAACAAGATGATCATTCTCCTTCTTGCAGCCTTGTCCTCCTTTGGTCTTGACAAATTAGCTCCCAGAGTTCTTCATTTTCTCGTTCGGCTTTGACGAAAGCAAACCTCAACTCTCCTCTAGACAAGGGTTCTTCCAGGACTGGAGAAATGTCATAAGAGCGGGTGTAGATCATCTTCAGTGCTATCTCCTTTGACCAAAGCAGATATGCCCCTGAAGCGAGACAACTCGGGTTTTCCAAGGCAGTCATTCCTTGTAAGTTGGGATGACGCCAGGAAAATATGACTTGTGCTTCAAAATCCGGGTCACTACCTTTTTCACAGAAGCAAGTCTCAAACAAGGCTGGATCTGGTTCTTCCTCAGTTGGATATCCTAACTGGCGGCGGGCCAGGATAAGGCTGTAGCTGACACATCCTTTGGTGCCGATCAGAGGTACGTTTGGGAAATCCCCACAGTTATGTATCATTATTATTCCTCCGTGAGCAAGATCATACCAATTGATGTCATAATGAGAGAGTGAAGCCAAGTTTCTAACCCATGCATCACTATCTTCTAGGTTCCGTATAGAGAACGTCCTAGGCAAATGCGAAATAGACCACTTGCTTAAGAGCGTCGTACAGCAAGAAAATTGCCTGAGATCAGACACCCTCAACCGATGAATGGTGTAATAGGTATCAACCAATAAAGTAGGAGCAAGATTTCTGAGAATGAATAACTTGCTTCCATTCTAGTAAATCTACCTCTAATATCTGTTGCACCCTAAAATTTGCTCAACTTATTTCACCTGCTTTTATGTCTCATAGCTTTAGCATTTGCATATTGGGTCATGTACATAATTAATTCATCTGCATAGCATAGCAGGGGCAAGCCATCCAACAAGGGACCAAGTGCCATTCTTATCTCTATGAGCATATCAAGAGGTTCTTATTCAAATTCAAGCCTATCCAAGTCATCAGAAAGAAATTGAAGCTTTGTGAAGTTTAGAGGCCAAGCAGTGGGTTTCTCTCCTATCTTGAGGATATGTGAAGATCATCATAGAAGTTATGAGTTATGAATTGAGGGCATGGAAGACCTAGAGGGTCCTTTTGAAAGTGAGACAAGTCATTGGTGTGATTGCAAGAGCTGCAGTTGAGGACAGTCAACTAGGGTGTCATCTGGGTCAACCCTGGGTCAACCCTAGGTCAAATGCTTGATTGAAGGGCATCAAGGCCTTTTTGGAAGATGTGGGATGCCTCATTTGACATGTGGATATGTATGTGGTGATGTTCCAAGGAGAAATCAAAAGAAATCAAGAAGAAGAGAAGTTTCTGAATTAGGGTTTCTGTGTAAAATCCCCTGGTTTAGGTCAAACTTCCAAGCAAAGTAATTCAAAATGCAAGTCTCAAATGGATCTTTGGCCAACATGAAACTTGTATAGTATCTCAAGACCTTTAATTTTAGTGGTGGAAGGCATAAAGGAGATTTATAGAACTCAAGTTATGGTTCTTGCAAGTTACAGGTCATCAGAGGGCACTGAAATTTGTCTGTGAAAGTTACTTGATTTCCAAGCAACTTTTACCCCTCAAGGAGTTTTAAAATGGATTTCTGGACAACATGAAAGTTGTTCCTCATGATCTTAGATTTATAGAAAGGTATAGTATGCCTTCATCTGATTTGTAGAACTCTACTTATGATCTTGGCAAGCCAGGGGTATTTTGGGAAAGTGGAATTACAGGTCATTTTAAGCATATGCCCAAAACTCCTATTTCCAAACTTCAAATGAAGAAATGTTCAATATCAAACTTGCTCCAAATGACATTTTGAGTCTAGAAAAGTGGTTGTGGCAAGTTGGAAATGCTCATAGCTTAGAATTGCAAAATTGACCAATTATAAAGGGAAAAGTATATTTTTAAAGGACCAAATTTGGAGATTTTTGAGCTAAAGGAAAAACAAAGCATATGACCAACCAATTTGAAGGTAAATTGCATTTTAAGATCATTGGAAATATTAGTTTTTTGGTTTTAGGTCAAGAAATTGGAGTTATCATAAGTTGCTTGTAAGAGAAGATACACTTGCCAAATCAAGCTAGGACCAATGCACAAGGCAAGTAAGCATCCACACACTCTCTAATTGTCATGAAAAGAGAAATTCAAGGGATTTTGAGGGGCTGTAACAAGGCAATGCAGAACTGGTTTTGCAACTTGGCCAATTTCATTTTCTCATGCAATGATATAAACAATTTCTCATGGGATCAATCTAGCATCTTCCAGAACCTTCTATCCTCATCTATATAAACACTAGAGATGATCTAAAGCAGGGTTGGGCTTTCATTTGGTAGAAAATTCAGAATTGCATTTCATTTTGCTCTCTTGCAATTACCTTCGAATTCTCTCAATTCTTCACCATCTCTTCAATTTTGTGATTCAATTCCATTCAATAATCATCACTGAGTAGATTACAAGCAAGATCTGAAGAGGAAATTGCAAGAATCGTGTTCTGAGATTTTCATTTCTTCATCTGCAAGAAGAATTCTGTTACAAGGATCCAGGTGGTTTGAGCTCGAATTATTGCAAACAGAAGCAAGAGTATAATCCATTGATGGATCCTGGAGCATTGTAGGCTTTGAAGTGAAGAAAATCCCCATCTGTTTTCAACTTCTTACCAGGTTAGTAACTCTCACAATTTGGCTTGATCTAGATAGCATTAGGTAGAATTGCTAGGTTAAGCATGATCTATATGATTAGAGGATTGTTTCTAGAGATTTTGGCAAGATATGGTGAAGGTTGACATGTGAGCATGAATTCTGTTTGGGCATAGAACATAGTGAATAAACAGTTAGAATCTTAGATAATTAGCTAGTTTTAATCAGCATAGCATGAGGATTATTTTTGTACAAAGATTGGTGAGTTTGGTGAGGGTTGAAAGCTGATGAAATGTTGAGTTCATGGAGTTCCCCCTTTCGGTTTGGATGATAGAGGTTGCTTTAAGGCAAACCAACACCACAGTTGGATTCTACGTGAAAAATAGGGCAAGTTTGGTTTTTACATTGTGGATTTTGGACGAGAAATAAGGGAGAACGCGTGGGTGGAAAAGCTATGCATGAAGCTTGTGTTTCAATGGCTTTTCTGAAACCCTAGGTCCCAAGGAGGAAGACAATAGCATCTCCGTTGGATCACGTGGACTATTTGACCTGGGAAATCCATCTAACGGCCAGGATTTGAAACGAAATGGAGGGAAATCTGCCACCAAGTGAAACGCGGCGTTTCACTTAATGTACCATTCTGGGCTTTGTGCTCATTTGTTATTTCCACCCCCAAGCGTGGCCCAGTTCCGTTTTACACTATAATTATATGCTATTGGCACCGCGTTTTCATATTTTTTTCTTTTCATTTTAATTTGATTTTTCTGAATACCATGGGCCAGGCGCGCTTTGCTATTCGCCACCCCCAACCTGGGCCCATCATCATATTGAACTGGATTTTATTTCTTCATGCACCCATCTCATCATTTCTCTTATTAATTTTACTCCAAATTTTATTTCACTTAGAAAATTCATAATAAATTGGAAAATCCATATTTTTTAATGGGACTTTTTTTCCCACTTTCCATTTTCTGTCTAGAAAAATATAAAATCATAAAATAGCCATTTTATTTCATTTTTATATTTTTTTGCATATTTTTACATTTAATTGCTTTTTTTAATTCTTTTAGTTGATGCTATCATTTGTAGAATTTAGTTTAGGAGTTTCCTTTAGGATTTTCACCCCATTCTTTTTAGTACAACTAGATATGGATATTAGGTGCCCCTGGTGTTTATACCACAATTTATAGGATTTCATTTTAGGTAGTTTAGTTAGAAACTATTAGGCTAGTTAATTAGGGTTTTGAATAACATAGGTATAACAAAACAAATTTCTATCTGGGTATTTTAGGACAAATTAGAAGATGGGACTATAGGGGTATTAAGGGTAAGCATGATAGATCCCTTAGAAAATGTTAGAATTCCCCCTATTATATTAATACTCTTAGTATGTTTTTATAATTGATTGATTGTATGGTGTGCCCTTTCTAGGGTTATTGTTTGATTGTGTGGGTTATTGGGCTTGCTTGGGGTATGGGTTTGAGTTGAAGACTTTGCTGATGAAGCCCCTTGAAGACCAAAGGAGTCAAGTTCAATTTCAAGAGTTGATGAAGAGTGTAGCTTGCTTGCAGCTGTTGAAGATTATAGGAACTAGGAGCTAGGTAGAGCTTAGAGTAGAAACTTGCTTCATAAACATGGAAGGTCTTGTTTGCCTCCATTCTTTCTCTATGATTCAAAGTCTCTTTTAAATACCCACCTCCTTCCTTTGGAAGGATTAGTGAATGTATTTAAAAGATAGAACTTTTGAGAGAAAACTGTCCGTATCATGTTAACAGTCAGTAGGCCACCCTTGGTAGGCAACTGAATGCTTAACATCCAATTCATCTTGTTAACTGCTACTCATCTTGGAGAGTGGGACTTGAAGAAAAGCCATGAAAGATTGAAGATAGAGACCTTGCTGTTGAAGCTGTGCATTTGATTGCTGCTATTGGAACCCTGCTGTTTGAAGCTGTTGAAGGGGTTTACTGCTAGAGCTTTTTTTTCTTCCTTGAAGATTGATGCTTGCTTGAAGCTTGTAGATGTTGTGAAGATGACTTGCAGATAGATGTTGATGGAGCTTTCTGTGCAGAGTTGCTGTTTGCTGTTTATTTTTGCTGTTTAGAAGCTTTTGATGTATTGTTTGAGTTTCCCGGACTGTATTGTTTGCCAATTAATCTGTTAGGTTGAAAGTGAATTTTGTTCGCTTTTGCCTATTGTTTTCTAGGTTCGAGGTTGAGTGGGACTCCCTTGCCTCGCTTGTATTGCCGCATTCATGCATTTTATTGCTTTACTGTATATATGCTGTTGCTTTTCCGTTTATCCCTTAGGATCTCTGTTTCTCTCTGCACAAGAGAGAAATATGACAGACATTAGGTTCTCATCCATGCATGACAACATTAGGATATATTTTGATTCCCATTTTAACCATAGGTTTTAGAGTTGCTGTTTCTCTTCTTTCTCAAAACAACCAGAAAAATACAATAAAAGGATAAACACCAATAAAAGACAGTTCTTGCGTAAAAGACTGTAAACCAATCAAAAACGTCATTTTTGTTCGCTTGGACTCTTAATCAGGAGAAACCCTTTTTCAGAAGGAGATAAAAACAATCAAGATAGACTGGTGTCATACGTGGCCCGAACTACGTTTGCTCTGATCTTTCATGCTGTATGAAAGTATGTAGGCATAGGATGCGATATCCTAGCAAGCAACCTTGCCCTCCTTTACCGTAGGTAGGCGAACTACGTTGACTCTGATTTCTCGTTCCAGACGGGAATACGTAGGCATAAAGTGCGATACTTTGTCGAGTCATTTTATTTTCTTTTAACCCCAGACCTGTAGAATAGATAGAATAACAATCCGTACCAGAAAACAAGCGTGGATCCCGTCGAGTACGACGGACGTGAGGGGTGCTCATACCTTCCCCTTGCGTAACCGACTCCCGAATCCAGGACTTAGTTGCGATGACCATTCCTTTCTCGTCTTTGCGTTAGGTTTACTTTGAGCGTTTCCTTTCCCTCTATTGGGATAAATAACGCACGGTGGCGACTCTTCTGTTCAGCCGGCGCCGATTTTCGCAGTAGCGACAGCTGGCGACTCTGCTGGGGATCCAACGTCCCCTAAGCGATTCAATCCTAGCGCTTGTTTTCCCGTCGAGGATTTTGTATGGATTTACTTTTTCTGTATTTTACTTTCAGCATTATATTATTGTTATTATTGCTGTATTGGGGTGTGACGGGTGTTCTATGATTGAGAGATAAGCCGGACCTGGGCTTGAGTGCACTTAGAATTAGAGTGGAAAGTAGTGGGCGCGTGCCAGCTTTGCTTGCATTAGTGTCCCGCAAAATCCACACTCGGACGAGGTTCTTCTGGTTGACTTCTTTTTCTACCCTTTGGGTCGAAGGGGTTGTTGGTTAGTTGAATTGTCGACTCCGGGGACCGATCAATTGGAAGTTAGCTAAGTGAGGCCTCTTCTGGATTTGATGATGCCACTCCTTCTGGGAATCGTATCATCAACCCTGAAAGTCTGTGACGCCGACGACCGCATAGGATGCCATACCATTGTCAGTTACTAGGACACCTACCTGTGAGAGGGTTTGGGGCTATGCAGGTAACTAGACCTTCAGATACCGGTTTGTTTCTTGATTTGAGATTCAGGGTATTTATGGACAGTTGAGGGGTCTATCAGAGACCAGGTGGAGTTATGTTATGGGGTCTATCAGAGACCAGAGTTGAAGCTTTGTATTGGGTCTGTCTAAGACCATGGTTTGAGGAATTTTGGATGGTCTATCTGAGACTTATGATGTGGTTCAGGCCTCTCAGCCATGGCATTTGGTCCCTGTTGCATCTATTTGCATTGCATTGTTCGCATAACCATTATCATGTGCATTTCATTAACGTGTGTCTGTGCTGCAGGTGCATTTGCATATTCCCTGATTCTAGTGTCTGGACTTCTGATTATTGGTCATGGTTGGTTTGAGAAAGACAGTTGCATACAAGTTACCTACACCTGACGTTACTCCCCTACTTGGTCTGATGTCCCTTGCTGATGAGGAGGTCAGGAGAAGTTTCAGGATGAGTTATGGAAGACTGTTGAGACTGGTCTGCAAGCCAACTGCTGTTGAGATGAATGGGCTGTATACATTGATGCAATTCTATGACCCTGCCTTGAGATGTTTCACATTTGCTGAATTTATTTTGGGGCCTACCATGGAAGAGTACGCAGAGTTTATCGAGCTGCCGGTGCAAAATAAGGTTCCTTTCGTCCATTGTGACACTAAGCCCCACCTGGAGGACTTAGCTAAGGCCTTACACATGAATGCTTTTGAACTATTAGTGACTTCTTGGCTCGGGGTTCCAGGCTTCTCCCTCGGTTTTCTGGTTGGCAAAGCCCAAGAATATGCCAAGAGCGGATGTTGGATAGTCTTTAATGCTATTTTGGCTCTGTGCATCTACGAAATAGTGTTGTTTCCCAATTTACCCGATTTTGTGGACTTTGACGCCTTTTATCTGTTTGCTGCTGGCAACCCTGTACCCACCTTGATTGGAGATCTCTATCATTCATTGCACTACAAAAATGAAAATAGGAGAGGAAAGACTGTTTACTATTGTGCGCCGCTGTTGAACATGTGGTTTAAGAGCCACCTCCCCCTAAAGGGACCTTGTGTAGATGGTGCAACTACAGCTGACTGGCCAGAGCGCCTGATGAGACTATCTTCTGAAGACATCGAGTGGTTTGACCGAGACTTGCTGGGGTCTGAGCTTATTTTCAGTTGCTCTGGGTATCCGAATGTGCCCTTGATAGGAAGGAAAGGATGCATCAATTATAATCCATCTCTGTTTGTTCGCCAGTTTGGATACGCGTTGAAGAACCCGCCTAGGGAGGAAGAAGTACAGGAATCTCTGTACTTCACCGGTGACTTGAATGGAGAGTTACTAGCCAAGCTTCAACATGCTTGGATGCGTATCAACAGAAGAGGGAAACCACTATTGGGGAAGAATGATTGTCAGGCTTATGTACCATACAAAGCTTGGATACAAGAGAGAGCAAAACAATTGCTAATGCCGTTTCCAGCTGCACCAGTCCATGTTCATATTCCAGTAGAGGAACCAACCACCGTTACTATGGAGGTCTACGAGCGAGTTGTAAAAGAGAAGGAAGCCTTGATGAAGATCAATGAAGAGTTAGAAAAGGAACTGGCTCAGATGCGTAGTGAGAAAAACAAGGCTGTGCATTCTTTCCAACAGCAGACTGAGTTAGTAAACAGGCTAGGTGCTGAACTGACCGAAGAGAAAAAGAAGCGTGAACGCCTGGGGAAAGAATTCAGAAGCTCTCATGATATGTTGGAGTCCAAGAAGAAAGCACTCGACGCTGCCCACCGGGAAATCTCTTCTTGTAACAAAATGTGGAATGCTACGCTAACCAGCAACAAAAAGAGGGAAGACAAATTGAAGCAGCAAATTTCTGAACTCGAAGAACAGTTGAAGGCTAGCAATAAAAAATATGAAGAGGAGGTGATGGCAAGATATAGTCTTCAGAGCGCATTGAACAAGGCCATCGAAGGCAAGAAAGAGGCTGTGTCCCAAAAACGGAAGCTAGAGGATCGCTTCGGAGAAGGGGCATGGGAGGAATCTGCTGGTGATTTACGACGTGTTCTCAAGCGAAGAGATCTACTTGTTGAGGGTCTGCTTACCCGACCAAGTCATCCAGAGACTAAGAGGTTATTAGAGGAGTACCAGGCATATGGGAGCACTTGACCGTTTCATGTATTAATGTGTATGCTTTATTTGCATTGTGCTGACCATCACCAGGGTTGTTGGTTGAGGTCATGCATTCTTATTGTACACTCCTTGATATTATATTCCTGACTTGATGGATTTCTATGCAATATATGAGGTGTTTTCTATGATTCGGCTCCGAACTTCGTATTGATGTCACTGTCACCACACTGACACATTCACACTAGAATCGGGGAGTGATACGCCCTAATGCACAGGCACATATTGCATTGAATTCGCATTCATATTACATTACAGGTGATTATTGAACTGTATCTCATTTCCTGCACCGTACAGGTCTTTTCAGGATTGAAAGTCAACGCCCGCACCGATACTCCACTCGTACCAACTGCAGAAGAGTTATGGATCAGATGCAGAATGAAATGCAGGACATGCGTGAGAAGCTGGCACTATTCATGCAGACAATGGAGACCATTGTGAAAGGCCAGGAGAACTTGCAAGCTTTGGTGCAGCCTTTGCTGATGAGAAATGCTGGGCACGGAAACGAAGACCATAATTCTGTGCGAGTTGACACTATTCACGGGGATGGTACTCCTACACCGATAGCTCCACCTGTGGTGAACATACCTGCTGTCAATGTGAACAACGGCGCTGCCGCCGGGAACGGTAACGCAGGAATCGGTAACGAGACTGTCGTCAACAACGTTGGGTTCGGAGATATCAATCTGGGTGGTGATAATATGGGAGGTAATGGCTTCGGTAACAACGGATCTGGCTTTAATGACCAGGGGTTTGATCATGCTGGGAAGTACGGCTTCAACGCTCAGGGCTTCGGACAGGATGGATTTGGTAATACCAATCAGGGTTATGGCGGATTCGGTAATGGGAATGGTGCTGGAATAATGTCTTTTGGGCTTGCCGGAGTCGCTCCAAGGTATGGTAACAGGGGGCGGGGCCCTGTAATGAATCAGACTAGATTTGGCCGTAACAACGGGTATGACGAATACGGAACTGGGAACGGTAATTGGCTAGAAGATCAGCAAGAAGATGCTTTCTCTGGTGGAGGTTTTAAAGGTCCTATAGATGACTCTCAGAGAATCAGGATGCTCGAGGAGCAGATGAAAGGTGTTGTGAATCAAAGTGCTGTTGGTTTAGATATGACCACAATGGGTCTGGTGCCTGGCCTGAGGGTACCACTAAAGTTCAAAGCTCCCACATTCGACAAATATAAGGGGGATACCTGTCCAAAGGTGCATGTGCGATCATACTATAGAAGGATGTCGGCGTATTCAAACGATGAGAGGATGCTGATGCATTTCTTTCAAGACAGCTTGTCTGGTCCTTCCCTTGAATGGTACATGGGGTTGGAGCCAACTCAGATAAAAACTTGGAAGCAGCTGGCTGAAGCGTTTGTGGCTCATTATAAGTACAATAGTGACTTGGCACCCAACTGGGTCCAGTTACAGGGGTTGTCCCAGAAGAAAGACGAGAGCTTCAAAGAATATGCGCAGAGATGGCGCGACATGGCTGCACGAGTTCATCCCCCTTTGGATGACAAAGAAATGAATGATATGTTCATAGGAACATTTACTGGTGTGTTTTATGACAAGCTGTTTCATACTTCCTTGGGCAGTTTCTCGGACCTAATCTTGATGGGTGAGAAAATTGAAAGTAATATTAAACTGGGGAGATTCCAAGCTGAGGAATCCACTTCAGCTGGCAGTAACAGAAGGGCTTTTGGTGGGCGCCGTCAAGGTGATGCAAGTGCAGTATTCGGGGGCCGAGGCCGAGGCCGGGGCAGAGGTCGAAATCAGTACAATCATCTGTAACAGGTGGCAAGTGTCATAATTCCATTTCATCAACAACCAATACCACCGCAGCAACAGCAGCCACAACAAGGGGCACATCCTGCCCAGCGCAGAATCCAGGGGGGCAAACCAAGGAGGGTGTTTGAAACGCCTCCTTCAATGTATGCAAAATTTCTACAGACGTTACTGGGTTTGAACTTGGTGGAAAAGAGGACTATGGCGCCAGTAACAGGCACTCCTCCGTACGGCTTTGACGCGAACAAGCACTGTGAGTTCCACTCCGGGGCTCCGGGCCACGACATAGAGAGTTGCCACGCGTTCAAGCATGTGGTACAGGATCTGTTGGATAGCAAGGCCATCAATTTTGGACAAGCAGGCCCGAACATAGTACAAAAGCCCATGCCCAATCATGGGGCAAATGCTATTTTAACTGAGGAGGGTTTGAACTTGATCATGAATGTTGATGACCTAAAGACACCGTTGTGTGAGATAAAGAGCAGATTATTGAAAGGAGGTGTGTATCCGGGCTGCGATGAGTTTTGTTTAGAGTGTTGGACCAAAGTTGGGGGTTGTGCTGAATTGAAGAAGGGTATTCAGACCTTGATAGATGGAGGCACCTTACAATTCGACAGAACGACAATTGAGGAACCTGCAGAGTTATCAGCGGATGAGCAAAGTGATGTAGCTACCGTGACAATCCCCCGAAAAACAATAACCATAACAGCGCCAGCCAGGCGACCGCCGATCACTATCACCAAGGCAGGACCAATCCCTTATGAGAGCACTAAGGCAGTACCCTGGACCTATGGGTTGGAAGCATACTGTGATGGGGTGAATATTGATATTAGTAAACAGCCAGTTAAGGTTGTAGACAACGTCGTTGGGACCGGAGGGATGACGAGAAGTGGGAGAATTTTTATATCGCCCGAGGTAGAGGTTGAACGACTGGCGAAAGGAAAAGGAAAGATGAATGAGGATGTCCCTGTGCAGAGGAATGAAAAAGAAACATCGTTGAAGGATGTAGAAGAGTTTATGCGCCTTATTCGTAAGAGTGATTATAAGATTATTGAGCACCTTCAACAGACGCCATCGAAGATATCCATACTGTCGTTGCTATTGTGTTCCGAAGCTCATAGGAATGCATTGTTGAAAGTTCTGGATACGTCATTCTTACCCCAAGATGTTTCTGTGAATCAGTTGGAGGGGGTGTTGGCGCACGTGAACGCAGGCCATAGCTTGAGATTTACAGATTTTGATTTGACCCCGAAGGGGAGAGAGCATAACATGGCGTTGCACGTCTCAGTTGAGTGTAGGGGCTCAGTCATGTCCCATGTACTGGTAGATACCGGATCTTCCTTGAACGTGCTGCCAAAGAAACCAATGATGAAATTGGACATCAGGGGAATCCTTTGTATGCCTAGTGACTTGGTGGTCAGGGCATTTGATGGTACGCGAAGGACATTCTTTGGATCCATAACATTACCTCTACAGGTGGGGCCGGAGGTTTTCAAAACTGAATTTTACATTATGGACATCCAGCCAACATACAGCTGTCTTCTCGGACGACCATGGATCCATGGTGCTGGGGCAGTCACATCTACCTTGCACCAAAAGCTGAAATACATGGTAGGGGACAGTGTGGTCACGGTCTGTGGAGAAGAAGATATATTGGTTAGCCATCTGTCATCATTCAAGTACGTAGAAGTCGACGGCGAGATTCATGAAACACCTTGTCAAGCCTTTGAAGGGTTGCGCATCACAGACAAAGTTCCAGGGCCGAGTAAAGCGTCAGAGGTGGCCGTCTCGTCATACAAGGAGGCTTAGGCTCTAGTGAAGACTGGTGAGACAAAAGGCTGGGGCAAGGTTCTGGATATTCCTATGAAGATGGACAGATTTGGGCTGGGATATCAACCGTCGTCATCAACGCCTGCTGCTGGGGCACCCCGTTTCAAAGGACCAATAACAATCACAGCTAGTGGAGTGTATCACGAGGCCATCAACGCTGTTTCAGATTCCGAAGAAGGAGACAATGACTGCGACATGGACGCCTGGATTCAGCCGAGCGTGCCGGGACAAGGATTATGCAATTGGTCTATTCAGGAGATTGTTCCTGTGACTACCAAACAGTAATACTTTGTTTTCTTAATTGTTGAACAATCTGGTGTCTTACCCCGGGCATCGTGATTTTGCTTAGGGTCGTGCTGTTATGTACATTGCGTTGTTTAATCATTAAATAAAAGGCGTCTTTTCATGTACAAATGTTGCGATCTCTGTTTTTCCTGTTTTTGTGTTTTACAATAAAATGGCAACGTGGTTATTCGCTTTATACATATTTTGAAGCATTTAACCATTCCTTTTGCAGGATAATATTTTCAGATGACATCATTGGACCGCCTATGACTCATTTCGACTTGAGCACCCGGTATTTCAGGCCGAAGAAGAGAGTGTTGAAGATGGCGACGTTCCCGAAGAGTTGTCTTGGTTGGTAAAGCAAGAAGAGCGAATCATTCTGCCTCATGAGGAGGTCATTGAAATTATTAACCTGGGGTCGGAAGGGGTTGAAAGGAAGATCCGTATAGGAGCCACGCTGCAGAGCGACGTCAAGCGGAGACTGGTTGAAATGCTCAGAGAGTACAGTGATGTGTTCTCTTGGTCGTATGAAGACATGCCTGGGCTGGATACGGATATGGTTGTGCACCGTCTGCCGCTAAAAGAAGAATGCCCGCCGGTTAAGCAGAAGCTTCGTAGAACTAGACCTGATATGGCAGTGAAATTAAGGAGGAGGTCCAAAGCAGTGGGATGCTGGTTTCCCAGCTGTTACAAAATATCCCTCATGGGTCGCTAATATTGTACCAGTGCCAAAGAAAGACGATAAAGTGAGAATGTGCGTAGATTACCGTGATTTGAACAAAGCGAGCCCGAAAGATGATTTCCCGCTTCCTCACATCGATGTGCTGGTTGACAACACTGCCCAATTCTCCGTATTCTCCTTCATGGATGGCTTCTCGGGCTATAATCCGATTAAGATGGCGCCAGAAGACATGGAGAAGACTACCTTCATCACGCCTTGGGGAACATTTTGTTACAAAGTGATGCCCTTCAGATTAAAGAATGCTGGGGCAACGTATCAGCGTGCCAATGACGACTCTCTTTCATGACATGATGCATAAAGAGATCGAGGTTTATGTCGATGATATGATTGCCAAATCCCTGATGGAGGAAGAACATTTGGTGAATCTGCTGAAGCTATTCAAAAGGCTTAGGAAGTTCAGGCTGAGACTGAACCCTAACAAGTGCACCTTCGGGGTGAGGTCGGGTAAACTGCTGGGGTTTATCATGAGCGAAAAAGGAATAGAGGTTGATCCTGCCAAAATAAAAGCAATACAAGAGATGCCGACGCCTAAAACAGAAAAAGAGGTGCGCGGGTTTTTAGGGAGGTTGAACTACATCGCTCGGTTCATATCTCACCTAACGGCCACGTGTGAGCCGTTATTCAAGATGTTAAAAAAGGACCAGGCTATAACATGGAATGAAAATTGTCAGAAGGCGTTCGATAAAATAAAACAGTATTTGCAGGAGCTCCTATTTTGATACCTCCAGTGGCAGGGAGACCTTGATTAAGTATTTGACGGTTCTTGAGGGAAGTATGGGTTGTGTTCTCGGTCAACACGACGAGACAGGAAGAAAAGAGCATGCAATATACTACTTGAGTAAGAAGTTTACTGAATGTGAATCTCGATACTCAATGCTCGAAAAAACTTGTTGCGCGCTAGCCTGGGCCGCCAAGCGTTTGAGGCAATACATGTTGAACCATACAACCATGCTCATCTCGAAGATGGATCCTATCAAATATGTATTTGAAAAGCAGGCCTTATCGGGGAGAATTGCTCGTTGGCAGATGGTTTTGACCGAATACGACATCCAGTATGTCTCACAGAAGGCTATAAAGGGGAGTGTATTATCTGAGTACTTGGCAGAGCAGCCTATTGAGGACTACCAATCATGAGGTTTGATTTTCCTGACGAGGATATCATGTACCTAAAGATGAAAGATTGTGAAGAACCGTTGCCGGACGAAGGACCAGAATTGGGTTTCCAAATGGAAGTTGATTTTTGACGGAGCTGTAAACTCCTACGGTAGCGGAATAGGGGCAATCATCACTACTCCACATGGGTCGCACATCCCATTTACCGCTCGATTGACCTTTTCAGTTACCAATAACAAAGCCGAATACGAAGCTTGTATCATGGGGCTTGAAGAAGCCATTTGATTTGCGAATCAAAAATCTGGATGTATACGGAGACTCAGCTTTGGTGGTGAATCAAATAAAAGGAGAGTGGGAAACACGTCAGCCCAATTTGATACCATACATGAATTACGCGAGGAGATTGTTGCCCTTCTTTGACAAGGTTGAGTTGCATCATGTACCGCGAGCAGAGAATCAGATGGCTGACGCCCTGGCCACATTGTCTTACATGTATAAGGTCAACTTCTGGAATGAGGCTCCCAGCATTGTTATCTCTCGGCTTGACAGACCTGCTTTCATATTTTCCATTGACGAAGCATCTGATGATAAACCCTGGTATTTTGATATCTATAATTTCCTGAAGAAACAAAGAATATCCGGCTGGGGCATCCAGTCACGATCAGAAGACTCTCAGGAGATTTGGCGGGTAATTTCTATCTGAATCCAGATGGTGTCCTATACAAAAGAAATCACGGCTTGGTGCTACTACGTTGTGTAGACGAGAAAGAGGCGAAGTTGCTCATGGAGGAAATTCATGAGGATACATTTGGTACGCATGCCGGGGGGCATGCCATGATGAGGAAGCTGTTGCGGCAGGTTATTACTGGCTAACTATGGAAACCTGACTGTTTCAAATTTGCGAAGAGGTGTCATAAGTGCCAGATAGCATTATGAGAAGATCCATGTGCCTCCGAGTCCTCTGAACGTGATGTCGTCGCCATGGCCATTCTCAATGTGGGGAATCGACATGATTGGAAAGATCGAGCCGACGGCATCTAACGGACACCGGTTCATTCTGGTAGCAATCGATTATTTTACCAAATGGGTGGAAGCGGCATCTTATGCAAATGTGACCAAGCAGGTGGTAGCCAGGTTTATCAAGCGAGATATCATTTGCAGATATGGAATCCCCGAGCGGATAATTACCGATAACGGTTCGAACCTGAATAACAAAATGATGAAGGAGCTGTGTCAAAGTTTTAAGATCGAGCATCACAACTCTTCCCCTTATCGACTCAAGATGAATGGCGCCGTTGAAGCGGCCAATAAGAACATAAAGAAGATTGTTCAGAAGATGGTGGTGACCTATAAGGACTGGCATGAGATGCTACCTTTTGCTTTGCACAGTTATCGTACGATGGTACGCACATCAACCGGGCAACCCCTTTCTCGTTGGTATATGGAATGGAAGCAGTATTACCACTGGAAGTTGAGATTCCTTCCCTGAGAGTATTACGAGATGTCCAACTAGACGAGGCAGAATGGGTGAAAGACAGGTTGAACCAGCTGAGCCTAATGGATGAGAAGAGGTTAGCTTCTCTAGCATATGGTCGGTTGTACCAGAGCCGAATGAAGAAAGCATATGATAAAAAGATACACCCTCGGAGCTTTCAGACGGGCGACCTTGTGCTAAAGAGGATTCTCCTGCCACAGGCAGATCACAGGGGAAAATGGACCCCAACTACGAAGGGCCATACGTTGTCAGAAAAGTCTTTTCAAGAGGAGCTTTATTGTTGTCCACCATGGACGGTGAGGACTTTACGTCGCCTGTGTATTCGGACGCAGTTAAAAAATACTTTGCTTGAAATTGACCCGCTGGACAGAAAAAAGAGAGTCCAGGCAAAAATGGGGTATCCTGGCGAACCAAAAATAGAATGAAAGGTTCGGGCAAAAATTAGGGATAAAATTGAAAAAATGTACACCCGCGAAGTTGAAAACCTACACTGGGCGGCTTCGGCAAAAAAGGGTATCCGGTGAACTGAAAACCCGTAAAGGGCGGTTCACGCAAAAGTTAGGGATTTGAAAAGCAAATGA
>OZ012735.1:277990784-278027367 GCA_963859935.3 Lathyrus sativus
CTGCTGCAAAGATAGGCAGAAGAGCTGTATCGGAGTTATTTTCCCGCAGTGGTGGCGGAGTTATTTCCCGTAGTGGTGGCAGAGTGTACCCATAGAAGAGGCGGAGTTATTTTCCTGTATTTGACAGAGTGTACCCGTAGCAGAGGCGGAGTTATTTTCCTGTATTTGACAGAGTGTACCCGTAGCAGAGGCGGAGTTATTTTCCTGTATTTGACAGAGTGTACCCGTAGCAGAGGCGGAGTTATTTTCCTGTATTTGGCAGAGTATTTCCCGTAGCAAAGGTGGAGTTATTTTCCTGTATTTGGCAGAGTATGTACCCGCAGTGGTGGCAGAGTCATTTTCCCGTAATAATGACAAAATTTTCCCGCAGTGGTGGCGGAGTGATTTCTCGTAGTGATAGCAGAGTGATTTTCCTGTATCGTTGGCAGGGTCATGTTTTGTTGACAGAAGTACTTCTCCCAGTGAAGTCAATAAGTTCGTTCCAGTATTGATAAGATAATGCTGAAATCATATTTGTAGATTGTGTTCCCCAAACAGTTGTGCAGTTTATTTCTGCGGTTGGCAAATTTCCAAGTTCTTAGTGTTCAACCGTCTCGTACCTCGAATGTTTGAAGGCCGTTCGCTCTTCACCCAGTCGGGTCCAAGTCGTTTGAATAGGGGCAGCTGTTGCACCCTAAAATTTGCTCAACTTATTTCACCTGATTTTATGTCTCATAGCTTTAGCATTTGCATATTGGGTCATGTACATAATTAATTCATCTGCATAGCATAGCAGGGGAAAGCCATCCAACAAGGGACCAAGTGCCATTCTTATCTCTATGAGCATATCAAGAGGTTCTTATTCAAATTCAAGCCTATCCAAGTCATCAGAAAGAAATTGAAGCTTTGTGAAGTTTAGAGGCCAAGCAGTGGGTTTCTCTCCTATCTTGAGGATATGTGAAGATCATCAGAGAAGTTATGAGTTATGAATTGAGGGCATGGAAGACCTAGAGGGTCCTTTTGAAAGTGAGACAAGTCATTGGTGTGATTGCAAGAGCTGCAGTTGAGGACAGTCAACTAGGGTGTCATCTGGGTCAACCCTGGGTCAACCCTAGGTCAAATGCTTGATTGAAGGGCATCAAGGCCTATTTGGAAGATGTGGGATGCCTCATTTGACATGTGGATATGGATGTGGTGTTGTGCCAAGGAGAAATCAAAAGAAATCAAGAAGAAGAGAAGTTTCTGAATTAGGGTTTCTGTGTAAAATCCCCTGGTTTAGGTCAAACTTCCAAGCAAAGTAATTCAAAATGCAAGTCTCAAATGGATCTTTGGCCAACATGAAACTTGTATAGTATCTCAAGACCTTTAATTTTAGTGGTGGAAGGCATAAAGGAGATTTATAGAACTCAAGTTATGGTTCTTGCAAGTTACAGGTCATCAGAGGGCACTGGAATTTGTCTGTGAAAGTTACTTGATTTCCAAGCAACTTTTACCCCTCAAGGAGTTTTCAAATGGATTTCTGGCCAACATGAAAGTTATTCCTAATGATCTTAGATTTCTATAAAGGTATAGTATGCCTTCATCTGATTTGTAGAACTCTACTTATGATCTTGGCAAGCCAGGGGTATTTTGGGAAAGTGGAATTACAGGTCATTTTAAGCATATGCCCAAAACTCCTATTTCCAAACTTCAAATGAAGAAATGTTCAACATCAAACTTGCTCCAAATGACATTTTGAGTCTAGAAAAGTGGTTGTGGCAAGTTGGAAATGCTCATAGCTTAGAATTGCAAAATTGACCAATTATAAAGGGAAAAGTATATTTTTAAAGGACCAAATTTGGAGATTTTTAAGCTAAAGGCAAAACAAAGCATATGACCAACCAATTTGAAGGTAAATTGAATTTTAAGATCATTGGCAATATTAGTTTTTTGGTTTGAGGTCAAGAAATTAGAGTTATCATAAGTTGCTTGTAAAAGAAGATACACTTGCCAAATCAAGCTAGGACCAATGCACAAGGCAAGTAAGCATCCACACACTCTCTAATTGTCATGAAAAGAGAAATTCAAGGGATTTTGAGGGGTTGTAACAAGGCAATGCAGAACTGGTTTGGCAACTTGGCCAATTTTATTTTCTCATGCAATGATATAAACAATTTCTCATGGGATCAATCTAGCATCTTCCAGAACCTTCTATCCTCATCTATATAAACACTAGATATGATCTAAAGCAGGGTTGGACTTTCATTTGGTAGAAAATTCAGAATTGCATTTCATTTTGCTATCTTGCAATTATCTTCGAATTCTCTCAATTCTTCACCATCTCTTCAATTTTGTGATTCAATTCCATTCAATAATCATCACTGAGTAGATTACAAGCAAGATCTGAAGAGGAAATTGCAAGAATCATGTTCTGATATTTTCATTTCTTCATCTGCAAGAAGAATTCTGTTACAAGGATATAGGTGGTTTGAGCTCGAATTATTGCAAACAGAAGCAAGAGTATAATCCATTGATGGATCCTGGAGCATTGTAGGCTTTGAAGTGAAGAAAATCACCATCTGTTTTCAACTTCTTACCAGGTTAGTAACTCTCACAATTTGGCTTGATCTAGATAGCATTAGGTAGAATTGCTAGGTTAAGCATGATCTAGATGATTAGAGGATTGTTTCTGGAGATTTTGGCAAGATATGGTGAAGGTTGACATGTGAGCATGAATTCTGTTTGGGCATAGAACATAGTGAATAAACAGTTAGAATCTTAGATAATTAGCTAGTTTTAATCAGCATAGCATGAGGATTATTTTTGTACAAAGATTGGTGAGTTTGGTGAGGGTTGAAAGCTGATGAAATGTTGAGTTCATGGAGTTCCCCCTTTCGGTTTGGATGATAGAGGTTGCTTTAAGGCAAACCAACACCACAGTTGGATTCTACGTGAAAAATAGGGCAAGTTTGGTTTTTACATTGTGGATTTTGGACGAGAAATAAGGGAGAACGCGTGGGTGGAAAAGCTGTGCATGAAGCTTGTGTTTCAATGGCTTTTCTGAAACCCTAGGTCCCAAGGAGGAAGACAATAGCATCTCCGTTGGATCACGTGGACTATTTGACCTGGGAAATCCATCTAACGGCCAGGATTTGAAACGAAATGGAGGGAAATCTGCCACCAAGTGAAACGCGGCGTTTCACTTAATGTATCATTCTGGGCTTTGTGCTCATTTGTTATTTCCACCCCCAAGCGTGGCCCAGTTTCGTTTTACACTATAATTATATGCTATTGGCACCGCGTTTTCATATTTTTTTCTTTTCATTTTAATTTGATTTTTCTGAATACCATGGGCCAGGCGCGCTTTGCTATTCGCCACCCCCAACCTGGGCCCATCATCATATTGAACTGGATTTTATTTCTTCTTGCACCCATCTCATCATTTCTCTTATTAATTTTACTCCAAATTTTATTTCACTTAAAAAATTCATAATAAATTGGAAAATCCATATTTTTTAATGGGACTATTTTTCCCACTTTCCATTTTCTGTCTAGAAAAATATAAAATCATAAAATAGCCATTTTATTTCATTTTTATATTTTTTTGCATATTTTTACATTTAATTTCTTTTTTTAATTCTTTTAGTTGATGCTATCATTTGTAGAATTTAGTTTAGGAGTTTCCTTTAGAATTTTCACCCCATTCTTTTTAGTACAACTAGATATGGATATTAGGTGACCCTGGTGTTTATACCACAATTTATAGGATTTCATTTTAGGTAGTTTAGTTAGAAACTATTAGGCTAGTTAATTAGGGTTTTGAATAACATAGGTATAACAAAACAAATTTCTTTCTGGGTTTTTTAGGACAAATTAGAAGATGGGACTATAGGGGTATTAAGGGTAAGCATGATAGATCCCTTAGAAAATGTTAGAATTCCCCCTATTATATTAATACTCTTAGTATGTTTTTATAATTGATTGATTGTATGGTGTGCCCTTTCTAGGGTTATTGTTTGATTGTGTGGGTTATTGGGCTTGCTTGGGGTATGGGTTTGAGTTGAAGACTTTGCTGATGAAGCCCCTTGAAGACCAAAGGAGTGAAGTTCAATTTCAAGAGTTGATGAAGAGTGTAGCTTGCTTGCAGCTGTTGAAGATTATAGGAACTAGGAGCTAGGTAGAGCTTAGAGTAGAAACTTGATTCATAAACATGGAAGGTCTTGTTTGCCTCCATTCTTTCTCTATGATTCAAAGTCTCTTTTAAATACCCACCTCCTTCCTTTGGAAGGATTAGTGAATGTATTTAAAAGATAGAACTTTTGAGAGAAAACTGTCTGTATCATGTTAACAGTCAGTAGGCCACCCTTGGTAGGCAACTGACTGCTTAACATCCAATTCATCTTGTTAACTGCTACTCATCTTGGAGAGTGGGACTTGAAGAAAAGCCATGAAAGATTGAAGATAGAGACCTTGCTGTTGAAGCTGTGCATTTGATTGCTGCTATTGGAACCCTGCTGTTTGAAGCTGTTGAAGGGGTTTACTGCTAGAGCTTTTTTTTTTCCTTGAAGATTGATGCTTGCTTGAAGCTTGTAGATGTTGTGAAGATGACTTGCAGATAGATGTTGATGGAGCTTGCTGTGCAGAGTTGCTGTTTGCTGTTTATTTTTGCTGTTTAGAAGCTTTTGATGTATTGTTTAAGTTTCCCAGACTGTATTGTTTGCCAATTAATCTGTTAGGTTGAAAGTGAATTTTGTTCGCTTTTGCCTGTTGTTTTCTAGGTTCGAGGTTGAGTGGGACTCCCTTGCCTCGCTTGTATTGTCGCATTCATGCATTTTATTGCTTTACTGTATATATGTTGTTGCTTTTCCGTTTATCCCTTAGGATCTCTGTTTCTCTCTGCACAAGAGAGAAATATGACAGACATTAGGTTCTCATCCATGCATGACAACATTAGGATAGATTTTGATTCCCATTTTAACCATAGGTTTTAGAGTTGCTGTTTCTCTTCTTTCTCAAAACAACCAGAAAAATACAATAAAAGGATAAACACCAATAAAAGACAGTTCTTGCGTAAAAGACTGTAAACCAATCAAAAACGTCATTTTTGTCCGCTTGGACTCTTAATCAAGAGAAACCCTTTTTCAGAAGGAGATAAAAAACAATCAAGATAGACTGGTGTCGTACGTGGCCCGAACTACGTTTGCTCTGATCTTTCATGCTGTATGAAAGTACGTAGGCATAGGATGCGATATCCTAGTGAGCAACCTTCCCCTCCTTTCCCGTAGGTAGGCGAACTACGTTGACTCTGATTTCTCGTTTCAGACGGGAATACGTAGGCATAAAGTGCGATACTTTGCCGAGTCATTTTATTTTCTTTTAACCCCAGACCTGTAGAATAGATAGAATAACAATCCGTACCAGAAAACAAGCGTGGATTCCGTCGAGTACGACGGACGTGAGGGGTGCTCATACCTTCCCCTTGCGTAACCGACTCCCGAATCCAGGACTTGGTTGCGATGACCATTCTTTTCTCGTCTTTGCGTTAGGTTTACTTCGAGCGTTTCCTTTCCCTCTATTGGGATAAATAACGCACGGTGGCAACTCTTCTGTTCAGCCGGCGCCGATTTTCGCAGTAGCGACAATATCCAAACAGATTGGAAGGTCAGTGGGTTCTAGGTGTAGAGCCTCAGCAACATCTCTCATGTTTGGTCTTCTATCTCTTCCATAGTGAGGTGTAAAAGTCATGCGAATTTTCAGATGCGCAGAGTATTCTTCCAAAGTCGGCAGCAACTGAAAGTCCGGAAATGTGAAGCAATGGTGAAGAGGATCAAAAAACTTTATAAGAGCTAACAACATTTCCTTATTTACTTGTATGTCTAGTAAAGATAACAGGTCTCCATACTTGGCAACGAAAGCAGCAGAGTTCCTTACTAGGCCTCTTAAGATCCTCAAGTTGTCTAACCTCAGGCTTGGGAATGTGAACCTGTTTCTTTGATCCATTACTATGTTTGCAAAAACAGATTTTAATTTCCTTAAATGGTTAGCATGATGCAAAATGCAATGCAAAGATGCTAGATGCAAATGGTTTTACAAAACTCAGAAGATAAATTGAAGCAAAACCCTCATTTCATTTATATTGGGAAAAGTTACAACTTTTGAAATACAATACCAGAAACGTGAGGTTACATCAAAGGAGAAGACTAGGCCCTATGGTCAAGAAATCTGACGAGAGTTTTATCCGCGTGTCCTCTTCAGTCTTTTCAGCACAGTGTTCTCCATCACCAATTTATCTACTATTCCTTTCCAAGCGCCAGAAGTTGGTGGGACATTTGAATACTCATGAGTACTTTGCGTAAGCTTGATGCTAGAGAAAAATAAATTCTCCTTCATCACATCTTCACCAATCAAGCAAATTTCAAGCCACTCAATCAACTCATCCTTGTCTTTTAGCTCTCTCTTCAATTTTGTCATTTCAGAATGAAGAGTATGGTACTTGACCTCCCAAGTGTCCCTTTCAAGCTTGGTTCTCTCAAGGATATCTTGGTATTCTTCCATCATTTCAATAGAGATGGCAGAAGATGATGTGATGACAATTTGTGTATTCTTTTCAGGAAGGTAGGGCATCTTGAGATCACAGGCTCTAGATTGAACCCACTGAGTGAATGGCTCAAAGGCTACACAATTCCTTTTCCCAAGGTCAACTTTAGTTTTCTTCTGGATGTTCTCCCAAGCATCAATCATATTGTTCCTTGAAATCTCCTCTTCTTTTACATTAAGCTAGAAGAAACCAGACAGTAGGATGTCGCTAGGTTTATCCTTCATCGGGAACCCAATTTGACGTCTGGCCAAAGTGGGATTGCAGTTGATTCCCCCTTATACTCCCAGGAGTGGTACATTTGGAAAAGAACCACGAATGTCAATGTAAACTCCTCGATCATAGGCGGGATCTTATTAGTGATTATCTGGTTGAGTTAGAGACATAATCCTTTGAGACCATCTCCAACCATTAGGATTTTCCTTGAAAGCGTCCGTCCTTGGTAAATGATTGACAAACCATTTGTACAAGAAGGGTGCACAACAGAGAATAGTTCCTCTTCCATGAAGAGTCATATGATGAATGGAATGATAAACATCAACTAGCAAAGTGGGCATCAGATTACCATTGAAGAACACGGTGATAGCAGTTGAATTGACAAATTCTTCTACCTCAGGGAACCACACCAACCCATATATGAATAGATCCAAAACCTTTTCAAATGCGTCCATACTACCCTTCTTGGCAAGGTAAGTAGCATTCTCCAATAAGTAATCAGAATGAAAACCTTAAACTCCATTCTTTGCAGTATAATTGGCTTTGATCTCAGATGCTTCTAGATGAAGTGCATCAACAATCTCTTTCGGCGAGGGTAACTTCTCCAAACTGCTGAACGGTTTTTTATCTGTCATAGGAATTCTAATGAAGTAAGAGTATTCTTCTAGTTTCGGCATCAATTGGTAATCTGGTGAAGCAGTGGTATAGTGGATCGTAGAACTGAACCAAAGTGCTAAGGACCCCTTCTTCCATTCTAGTCTTCACAATACTCATGAGTTTCCCGTATGTTTTCCTAAAATCTTCGGATACCATCATTCCTATATCTCTCAACTTTGTTGTATCACACTTCTTGAAGTTGTATTTCTTACTGTTTCTTTTCCCAAAATCCATGATATCTAGGGTTTTACAGAAAGAAGACAACTGAGTTTCACAAACCAGTGCAACAAGATGAGATGCCCTGATGATATGATGACATGATGCATACATAGCACATATAAAAGTATACACAATGCACAAATACATATGCTAACAAGCAAGGGTCCTAGGTTTGGGGTTATGAGCATGAAGCCAAGGTATACCCTCCCAAAGGACATGTACTAAGGTGTTCATTGTACCTGTAGAGCGGGTTCTATCAAGAGTTCCCAGAGTCAGGGATAAATCCTTTGAATATTATCAACTAAAATGTCTACTCATGTGGGTCAAAAATATTCTCAGGATAAACTCATCTGAGTGTAGTATCGCATAACAACTATTTCGGAACTACTCCTTCATAGTCACCAAACTACGTCCTAAAAAGGCCAAGTGGGGTATGTGGGTAACTAAAGATCCTCAGTTTCACGGACTCTCAGGTTGAAACAACTAATGAAATGCATGACTACTCATACACCATTAATTATCTCAAGGAGGTCTCAGCTGAGCATGGTTACATCATATGTCAAACATGTTAGAACTACTCCCAACAGTCAACTATTGATCATACCACATCCTATCATATGTGTGTGTTCAAGTCTGGGTTAGGACTTATCTCACCATTCAAGATATCACCCAAATGATCCAATGCAAACATACAGTTATATATTCACAAATATACATGTATAGACAAACATACAAAGATAGAGCATACAAGCACACAAAGTGGGTTAAACCCTCAATATATCCCTAGTGAAGTCGTCATTCCTGTTGCAGTGAGAATCAGATATCAAGCTATTGATTAACTTGAATCTTAATTCATTGAAATTCACCATCGAACTTTGATTTATCCAAAGGAAAGGTTAAAAAAAGAAAAACCTTTTGCGCGATGTATCAACAACGCTAGTGTTTTGGGGACTGGGGGTTGGTTATGCCTAGGGTAGTTATTCACATCCCAAACATCTGTAGTACTCTACAGGAACCTTTTGTGTATATGTATTCTAAGTTATCTAAGTCGTTGTTTGCTAGGGTCATGAGATCAAGGTGAAGGTAAAGTTTGAGGTAAATACCTAATGATAATTCTATGTTTCCTTGCAAATATATCGCATGTTATGCCTATGTATCCTTACTAGGATGGAATCAGAGCAACCGTAGTTCACCTTGCTAAGGTTGAGGAATACTTGACTATGGTCAAGACTCTAAGGGGGAACAAACATAACAATGTTTGTATAGAGTTTAACAATACTTTCTAGATCTAAGTTTAACACTAAAGGGGATTGACTTTGACAAAGTCCAAGAGGGGAGTAAGTAATCATGACAATGATCCTTACATAGAGTTAACACATTATATCTTAAAGTTATAATTGAAGGATACTCCTAACAAGGGGTAGGTCTTTAGACTTAAAACAAAGTCTAATAGATATAGGTTCTAACTTAACTAAGTTAAAGGGCTTAATGACTTAACCAATTCAAGGGGAGGGGTAATGATTTGTCTATGACAGTGAAGTCAATAGAGAGACTTTCCTTTAGAATAAGGGATAACAAGGCAACTGGATGACAGCTAACAAGCTACATCACTTGTGGAAACTTAACAAAGCCTAAACACACATATGCATTCATTCAAACATGATGAAGATATAAATTCATGGTAACAACCAAAAAAGATAAGGGCAAGCCTGTGAGAACATTAAGCAAAGATGATAACAAGGCAACTTGATGAGAACTGACAAGTTCCATCACTGAGGAAACAAACTTGAAAAAGATAAAGATAAAAAAGTAGGATCAATTAACAAATTGAACACAAAATTCATGTTAACAACCAAGGTTTTATTATTTAACATTACAATGTTCAAAGATCATGAACGTAACAACCAACAAGGACAAGCATGAAACATGTGTAACAACAACATTTTCATCAATGGTATTAAAAAAAACGCATACAAACAAGTTACAACTTGAATCAAACACGGTATGTGAATCAATTAAATACAAATGTGACACATTTAATCATATTTAATTCATATTGACGATAATCAATCATGGATAGGTAAGAAAAGTAACAACCGTTCAAGCATGGATTCAAACTTCACAAAGGGAAAGATAAACAAGACTCATGGTAACTTTCAAGGCAAGAAACAACCCTAAACATGTTACGGTTCTAACAAGAAACATAAACAAGTAAGATGGGGGTGAAGGATCATGTTCATGAGGTTACAACATCAAGAAACATATCATGGTTCACAAAGAAGTTTCAAGGCATACTTTTCACATTCATGCATTAACAAACGCAAGTATAATCATGGTAAAGCAAAAAATAAAATTGTTTTCAAACATATAAACATGTTAGACATTAAAAAATGATTCATACAAGATCAATCTTACAAGAAAAATCAAGTACTATGTCATGAAATTTCATGAAAACCAAAGAAAACCCTAAAAAGGACCATGTCATTCAAGTGGACCAAAGTGTTTCAAAAATAACAATTTTTGAATTATTTCTTCACATATTGAAACTAGACATGTCAAGGAGACTAGTGAAAAAATAGTGGCATCAATATGATAAAAATCAAAGAAGTTATGCACATTTGAAAACTAGGCAACTAAGGCAAAAAAACAAGGCAAGGCAAATTTGGCAAGATGGGTCATAACTCACTCAAAACTTAATCAAATTGGATGAAATAAAAAATAAAATTGTGTAGTTTTTCACAAGGAATCCAATTGTGGTGGTGGTTTTACCAGATCATGCCCCATGTGAAAAACGCGATAGCATTATTGAAAAAGACTTGTTATGTGCAAGAGCAATGTGAAAGTCCAATGTACATGTTCTAAGCAGTAAGTAATGATTCAAATACAACATATGAGACATATAGAGAGTGCTTACAAGTATCATACATCAATAAAAAATAAAATTCAACAGATGTCATGTGTAGTGGCAAAAATAGCAAGCTTGTGCAAGAGCAAAGCAACATAGATAAATGTACCAATTCAGCATTAACTAAATGATCAAACATATCACTTATGACCTATAAATGATGTTTACAAACACCAATTGCAACAGTCCAATTTTAATTAATTAATTACTCATATTAATTAATTGATTTATTTGGATGATTTTAATTATTGGTAGATATTTTGAGAGAAGAAATATGATGGAAGGAAATAGAAAGACATATAAGCAAGAGTGGAAAGAAAAGGGAAGAATACAAACATAAGGGAAAGAGTAGAGAAAGAAAGAGGAAGAAGCGAAAAGAGAGGAAAGCTTGGATTCTTCAAGATCAACTCTTAGGAATCGATTTAATCCAGGTAAGGGTGTGAAATCTTATTATTCTATCAATGTGTATGACTATGTATGTGTGTGTTGGATTGTTTGGATGTTTTCCATATTTTTCCATTTAGGTCGAAATGAGTTTAATCGATAGAAATCGATGATTTAACGGTCAAAATCCAGAATTAATGGTGTAGTTTAGTCGAGGAATGTTAGGCTAAGACTACTGGAACTTGTTGGAATTGAATCGGGTGATTTTGGAAGTTTCGAAGAGTTTTGGACAGTTGGGGTTTTGGAGTACGCAGACGTTCGCTAGCACGTTCGCTGGGCGAGCAGGATAGCGAGTGTTTGCTAAGCGAGCTGTAGCGAACAAGTAGCGGATGGTCCCAGACTTGGGCAGAATGGAAATAACCATCTTCTCTAGTTGCGAGTGTTGTAGCGATTTGTTCGCTAGGCGAGGTTGTAGCGAGCCAGTAGCGAAACCTTCCAGTAGCTTAGGTTTGCCTTTGCGAGCGTGCTCTCTAGGCGAACCAGTAGTGAGTGTTCACTAGGACCTCTCTAGGTGAGTGGTCCAGCGAGTGTGACAGTGTTTGATTTTCTTGCAGTTCCATCCAAATGTTGATTGTTCGGCTCGATTATGATCGATCTTTCTGAATGCATAGTTGTATGCTGTGATATGTTATGCCGTGGGTAGCCGTATGGCGTGAATCCTAGATTGTAGAATTGATTGTGAAATGTGGCCTTTTGGCAAATATATGCATTGTTTAAATTGATTAAAAATGCATGGTGATTGTGATGAATTATTTGAATATGCATGAGATTAAGATGCGAGAACGGTCTTAAGTGCCTATGAGTGTTTTATGAAAATATATGTATGTGCAAAACTCGTACTCACTGGGGTAGAATGAAAAGATGTTCCTAGTGGAGTAATCACTGGGGTAGAATGACAAGATGTTGTTCCTAGTGGAGTAATCACTGGGGTAGAATGACAAGATGTTGTTCCTAGTGGAATAATCACTAGGGTAGAATGACAAGGTGTCGTTCCTAGTTGAGTAATCGCCGGGGTAGAACGATCGAGATGTTGTTCCTGGTGGGGTATAAGTGATGTATCCATAATTCTAAATGGGCACTGATGAAAGTTGTTGAGTTTTATGTGAGTCACATGGCTTAGATAGGATTGTTATATGAAAGTATGTATGTGTATAATTGTGAATGATAGTAATTGATGAGGATTGAAGTGTGAGAATGTGTATTTTATGTTTATACATATATAAATTATGTGCATTGATTATTATGATAATATTTCTCACCCTTCTGCTATTTTATAATGCTCTATGAGGCATTGTAGATTAGGATTGCTGGAGGTCTTTTGTGATGTGTAACTTCATTCTTTTGGTCGGTTAGCTCTGATATGTAGCACCGGGTAGTTAGGATTGTATAGCATTCTTTTGTGATACATTTTTATATGTATCTGCTGACAAATGTTTATCTAAACATGAATGATGTGGTGAATCAAACTGGATGATATGTATTTATATGATTACATGTTTAAAGTGATTCAATGTTTAGATTTTCCGCTTTTAATTCTAAATATTGAGATGTGGGTGTAAGGACTAAGTCCTAGGTTGAAGGCTACCCCACTGTTGCATGTCTTCTATAGAGCATGTGTTGTATGTTTTAATTTCGTATATGATGTGACATACCTCTTTTATACCATGTTTTATTTTTCTCTGATGAAATTTTAATATGTGCTTATATGATTTATTTGATTACTTGGGGGTTTAGAAGGGGGTGTTACATTAAGTGGTATCAGAGCAGGTCGGCCAGTTAGCCAAGTTGTTAATGTGTTTATTCCCTATATATATCTGATTGTGTGTATGACACTATCGATATTGTTTGATCTTATGATGTTCTGTTGTTGGGATTCAGAATGATGGTCGTCGGTAGGAATGATGAAGCGATTGCTGAGGCTTTGACGAGGTTGGCTCGGGCGATTGGATAGAATCCTCAAGCCAATGTGAATGCTGGAAACAACGCTGATGATGAGTTTCGTGCTTTGGGAAGGTTTCAAAGGAACAATCCGCCAATTTTTAAGGGAACCCATGAACCTGACAAAGCACAGGTATGGATGAAAGAAATTGAGAAGATCTTTTGAGTCATGAACTGTTCGGATGCGCAGAGGGTGCAATTTGGAACTCATATGCTTGAAGAGGAAGCTGAGGACTGGTGGGGTAATACTCGCCAAAGGTTTGAAGAAGATGAGGTTGTGGTTGCTTGGGATGTTTTTAGAGAGACATTTTTGGAGAAGTATTTTCCAGAAGATGTGCGTGGTAAGAAGGAAATTGAATTCCTTGAGCTGAAGCAGGGTAACTCAACTGTATCCGAGTATGCGGCAAGGTTTGAGGAGTTGATTAAGTTTTCCCCCCATTACAACACTACCAATGCTGAGATATCCAAGTGTCTTAAGTTTGTGAATGGTTTGAGGCCTGAAATCAAGCAAGCCGTTGGTTATCAGGAAATTAGGCGATTTTTTGAGTTGGTGAATTAGAGTAGAATTTATGATGAAGATAGTAGGGCTCGATCTAGTCACTACAAGAGTTTACATGATAAGAAGGGAAAAGGTCAATTCAGAGGAAAGTCGTATGTGACTCCTGCTAATAAGGGGAAACAGAAAGCTGGTTACGGCAAGAAGCCGAGTGGGGGAGGAGCTTTCACTCCAGTGAAGTGTTTTAAATGTGGTGTTGAAGGACATCGTGATCCTGAGTGCACGAGTGTTGAGCATAAGTGTTTCAAGTGTGGGAAGCCATGCCACAGGGCTTTTGAGTGCAGAAGTGGTGCAAATGTGACTTGCTACAACTGTGGTGAGCAAGGGCACATTAGTACCAAGTGTGACAAGCCAAAGAAGACTCAAGGGAATGGGAAAGTGTTTGCTCTATCAGGATCAGAGACTGCTAGTGAAGATCGATTGATCTGAGGTACGTGCTTTATTAATGGTATACCTATGGTCGCAATAATTGATACTAGAGCTACACATTCTTTTTATTTCCTTTGATTGTGTTAAGAGGTTAAATCTTGAGTTGTCTATTATGAGTGGAGGTATGGTTATTGTTGCGGTGAAATTTGGATGTTAAGCTATTGGTTAACTTGAATCTTAATTCATTTAAAATCGGTCTTTGATTTATCCGAAGGAAAGGTTAAAGAAATGGGAAAACCTATTTTGCATTGTAAACACAACGCGGGGAGAGATCTAGGGTTCGGGGGTTGGTTAAGTTTAGGGAAGGTATTAGAATCCTAAACTTCTGTAGTATTATACAGGAACCTCTTGTTTTAAATATTTGTTATAGTTATCTGCTTAAGGGTATTGCTAAGGGTTAAGAGTGAAGAGAAGAACCTAAAGGGGTTAGTCCTAAGTATACTCGCCAAGACTCACATCTTGTACCTACGTATCCTGGGTAGGGGATGGAATCAGAGTATTCGTAGTTCCCCTCACAGAGGGATATGAGGAACTTCTTGACTGTGGTCAAAGTTCCTGGGGGAAAATAAACGTTCATAGGGAAGCGCTTATTTTGGAGTACGGTGACTCCTATTCTACATTATAAAGTTAAGTTGAAAGGGTGAGGAATAAGTATTCCACAGCGGGAAACTTATATGGAGTGCGGCGACTCCTAATCCTAAGGCTAGAATAAAGGGTTTGAATGTCCACGGCGGGACGCCTAAGCATGAGTACGGCGACTCGGGTCCTAAGGCTTTAAATGGGTGAAGGAAAGGCTTTCCACGGCGGGATGTGAGAAATGGTGTTAGACCGATTAATCTTAGATTAAAAAAATAAAAGAGTTAATTGTTTATTTGTTTTTAGATTTTATGATTTAAGATTAAATAAATTCTAGGAAAGGCTCCTAAGTTGAATTAACTAGTTGATAAAAATGTTCTTTTGATTTTATTAGATATATATATTTTTTGTTTTTAAGTTATATATAAAAAATAAATTAATTTTATTGTTGGATTAAAGTTTTTAAAAAAACTCCCTAACTAAACTAAATTTATTTGTCTTTATTTCTATTATAAAATAAACCAAATTATTATTAAATCTAAAATTAATCACTTACCTATAAATTTTAAATAAAACATTTCTTTTTTTTTTTTATAAATATTTTAAAGATTTTTGAATTTTTATTTAGTTAGTTAATTAGTGGTTAATAGTTAGTAATCTTCATTAATAATTATAATTACAAGATACAGAAATTAATAAATAAAAAAAATAAATAAAAAAAAATAAAAAATAAAACAAAAAAAGAAAGAGATTGGATTGGGCCGGTGGTGATGAACCCACCGGACCCGGGTCGGTTCGGACACACAACAAATAAATGGGGAAGAGTTTCAATCTGAAACCCTAAATCCTCCCCCCAATCCCCAACGGCGGCCAACATTCCTCACTCTCAAATCTCTTTTTCCTTCCTTTCTCTCCTTCTCTTCTCCTTCCCTGGTTTACTCTTCATCTCTCCTTTTCTTCGCTTTGGACTCTGTAAGTAAACAAAATAAGAAAACAAAACAACGATTTAACAGCTGGTAGACTACCTACAGTAGGAGGCGATGGGCTCTCGGAGTTCAAGCGGTTGATGGTCGGTGATGGCGTGAAGGCTCACGGTGATGACGGAAATGGTGACGCTATCTCACCGAAGGTTGGTAGTCGAAGGGTCGTGGCCACGGATCATGGTGATGACGAAAGCAACAGATAAGTTCACCACTCCCTTGTTTCCTGAATGAACTCTTAGGGTTTTCGATTTTGTGATTTTGTATTTGGAAATGTGGGAATTTCAGTGTGATGTCGTGAATATGTGTTGATCTCCCCCCTATTTTTATACGTGATTTTCTCAAAACCGAATTGAAGAAGAAAATTAAGACTTTCCGTGTTAACCCAAACATGTCTGAAACATATGTGAATTTTCGGTTTCTGTTTTGAAAGGTTTTCATGAACTCTGATTTCATTTTGATGGTGGTTTTCAATACTAATTGAATGCCTTGATTTTTGACAGCTAGACTTCGATTAAATCCTATACTGCAAACAAACTTGGAGTTTCTGCTACATATCTCGTTACAAAGAACTTAGTTGCTGCAAACCCATTTGTTGTTGCAGCTGTGCAGGCTGATTGTGAATCTTCGACATTAGCTGCTGCTGTGAGGCTTGTGGCTGTTGCAACATGTGTGAAGAATGATGGTTTGTTTGGATGTTGCAGGTGATTCTTGATTGTGGCGAATTCCTTCACAATGCATCATAAAAAAAAACTCAAGGTCTAAACTGTGATTTCCATACTTGTTATCATGATATGCCTCCCTTCATGTACCAATTCTGATGATGAGTTCTGTTTTAATGTTAACAGGTGTTTATACCTTCCTTCGGAGACACGTAATGTGCAGCATTCTCATAAATGTCGTTCCAACATTTAAGAAAGACCCTCCCTGGCTCTTGCTGAAGGTTCAAACTTCTTAAAGTTTCTACTCATTATCCGGTAAATGTCTTCCCATACAATGACTTCTTCTTATACCTTTCTTATTAGATCAGTTAATTGAAACTCTAACATCAGACTCTCGTATTTGCAGGTTACATTCAAGCATTGGCGACTTTTGAACGTGTCAGCACATTCGGACATCATATACGTTCTATTACTTCCGATGATGGTCTAAAAGCAATATTGTAAAGGAGGTCCATGAATCTCGTGTGAAGCTTGATGTTCTTGGTAGGAAAGAGTACGAGCTGTTGTCTTTGAGTAATATAATGGTTCCTGCAGCGTGCTTTAAGACTGTCGGTAAATGTAAGGCTCTTTCACCGATTTCACAAAATGCATAAAAAAATTTAAAACACATTTTGATTCAGTGTTGTTTTTTTATCTTTTGACAGGTCTTACATTCTCTTTGTGTGGGAATTATTTCTGAGTTATATTGGCATACTTCCAAGAAAAACCGACAATCCCGTAAGTTTGAAATATTTCTCTTCTTTTTTATTCCTTTTTCATTTCCATTCTTGCTTTGATGCTACATTTGTATTGGTGATGTAGGTGTGTTTCTAGGGAAAAATTGGTTTGATTTTAGCAAATAATGGGAGTTATTGTTATGCTCAGGTTTTCCTCATGGGTGGAATCAGTTGAAGGCAACATAACAAGTTCAATCCCCATTAATACTTGCGGAGGTCTTTGGCTTGATCTCAACCTTTCCGTGTCATCTTCAAATGGACAGATTTGCGGCACCATTACCGTTTCCTGATACACTGTTATTTAATGCAGGAGTAGCAATTTGAAGCAAAAGATGGAGCTCGGTGACTTCGCCGGATTTGCAAGCAAATACCGGAAAATAGTATTGTGGTGAGCTCTTTCTATTAATTTTCTGAACTTTCATTCTGTTACAAAGTGCACTTCATCTCCTCCTGACTTTGTCTTGTATTCTTTGTGTTCAGATTATGATGTGGTTACGAGAACCGACCTAAAACTCCAACCTTACAAGGAACGATGTTTTGTGATTGTGGCCAAGGCTTCTCATGTGAGTATTCTGCAAACTCATAATCAGGCGTACGATGAGAACAAGAAAAAAACTGTAGCCGGTGAACTATAGTAACGGTGCAGGTCCAAGATTTGATATCGTCGGCGTATTATTTCGGCAAAGTATTGAATGTTACTTCTACCTTTACTGACCATGTTCGAATGTTTGTTCTATTTTGACGAACCATAATATGAACAAGACATCTCTGAACTGACTGCTGTTTTTTCTTTATGATTTCCTCCAGGGTTTAACTTGCTAAAACGGCACATGAGGCTTACTGAGGGTGAGGTGCTTCTACCACATACACAAGCAGCGTAAACCGAACTAATCCCAACTAATGAATCACAACACGAACAACCATCCAAACCGTACAATGTCCTGATGAGGCTATGTCCAGCTTTTGGCCATGTTAGTCTTTGCAACATCGTGAGCTATGTCTTGATGACTTGTGTAAACAATTTTTGTAGAATAGGATGTAATGTATTTTAGTTTTCTATTTTGTCTTCAAAACGCTACTGTTCAGTTACCACAGGTGGAATTACTTTTAAATAAATGTAACCATCAAATTATGTGCTTGCTTGAGTTTGGAGAGAACTTTATTATGGGGACTTTTGAGTCTTGCAAATAAACATGAAGGAAGCAAAACAAATTGGAGCTATATTAACCTTTATGAAGAAAATGGATTAGAAATCCTCTAGCAAACCTTGCCCTCCCGTGACATTAGCCCAACGTCTAGTGAGCTCGATTTCTTCAAACGAACTACAACGCATGTGACCACTAGTCAAAAGTATATCCCTTTTACAGAACAAAATAATATGAGGTATTCATCCACCGTGCCAAGAAATGGCACATTGAAATTTCAATACCGGTTTTAGCACAACAACCAAACAATATGATTCGAATTCCCATCTTGCAATTATCAATCAAATTCTTGCAAATTGTGTCTTGGCAATGATTGGTACATTTTGAAATTTGCATTAAATATGATAAAGATATTCATATGAGAACTAATATGTAAATTCTTTGTAACTTCGACATGGAGCTTAAAATGGGCCATGGCGTCTCACATCGTTTTCGAGCGTATAGTTTACAACCTGCCAAAAATTCAAGTTTTCCTTTATGACGATTGACAATCCAAACTCCACGAGTGAGACTAGTTACGCCTTGAGAAATCTCTCGAAAATTAAAGGCGTCACTTGTAACTCCTCTTATCATGAAAATTTGACTGATCGAGTTCGAGGCCAAATGGACCGACAACGGACACCAATCTTCCCTGGAGGGAGTCATAAGAAATCTTTGATGGAGAACCTAGTTTCATGCCACAGAACAAACAACTGGTTAAAACTGGTTAGCTGAAACGAAAAATGATAGAAGATGAAAAAACTAGTGAATCTAAGGGTAAAATTTGGGGTATGACAGTTGCCCCTATTTAAATAACTTCACCGAATGATTTGAACACCGAAGGCTTGAGAAATCACGGTGAAAGGGATTTAAATACAGATAACCGAAAACTTTGCCCTTAGATGCAGTGATATGCAATGGTATGGACAAAACGACAATGTTGACGATGCCATGAATCTAGAATGATGCATATGATGTAAATGATAAATGCAAGGATGCAAGCAAAACAACGACGCAGGGGAAGACGACGCACTGGGGAAACAGCGCGGAAACTGGGGAAATCTAAAGTGGTAGACCAACGAGTTCAAGCATGACTAAATGTTCGCTTTAGAAAGACAAACAAGAAGGGATCCTCAATGGAGATGGCACCGGCGAGACGACCTCCACTGGGGAAAATAAACAATAAGATAAAGCCTCAACAGGTTCAGGCATGACCGGCTGACACTTTAAAGTGATGGACCAACAGGTTCAGGCATGACCAATTGACACTTTAGAAACTAGATCCTTAATGAAGAAGGCACCGGCGAGACGGTCTCCACTGGGGATTATTTGAGAGTACGGCTCAACAGGTTCGGGCATGACCGGCTGATACTCTAAGATAAAGGGTAAGCTTTCATGATCAAAATATGATTTAGCTTCTTCTTTAACTAAATGATTCATTTAGAAAGGGTTAATAAACTTCTCCACTTTTCAAGGTCTGCTGCTCCCTGAAATGATTCAGTTTCTTCTTTTACTAAAGGGTAAAATAAACCTCCCCCATACTTCAAGGTCTGTATTCCATGAATGGGTCTCAGTTTCTTCTTTTACTAGAAAAGGGTAAAAATTATCCATGGCGGGATGCCCAAGAATGAGTAACAGCGACTCAATGTCTTACGATTTAAGGTAATGATATGTCCACGGCGGGATGCCCAAGAATGAGTACGGCGACTCAACGTCTTAAGGTTCAGGAGAATGACATGTCCACGGCGGGATGCCCAAGAATGAGTACGGCGACTCAATGTCTTAAGGTGTACGGTAACTTGTTGCTAGTCATAATAGGGATAAACTTCTCAGGCGAGAACTGTTGCAAATCTTTGTTGTAATAGGGATCTTCTTGAAAGATAGTGAAAAATAAATGCACGTCCAGGTAGGGTCGGCGACCGACAGAGACTGAAGTTCAATCTTGGATCGAGCTAGAAAGGAATTGTCAAACAAGACTCCATTGAGGGAATGAACTCGAATGGGGATTGTCTTATCCTAGGCGCGAACAAGATAACCGAAATAACCGTCATCCACGAGGGTTGAACTCTGTGGGGAAACTTAAGCATAGTAGGTATTCTATGCTTAGGGTTGACGACTCTATTTTGGAGAGAACGGACAAACCCTGTTATTTGGCGGCAACCATGACCAAAGTAACGACAAAGAACACAAGGAGGATACCAAACATGCAGATGCTAAAGTGTATGTCAATGCGTATGAATATGCAAAAAATGCAAATGAGTATGCAAAATGTTTATGCTCGAGCGCAATGCCGACGAGATAGATGAACGGAGGAGCAGACAGGAGATGAAATAAACATCTCGACAGGGGTACCCGACGAGCTCTGCAACAATACATTTATCAAGGGATAGGAACATTGATGGCGGAACTAAATCTTCAAAGTTCCGAATTCTCTGGGGAGAACAAAATTCCACTTGGGGATAAGATATCATGACTTCACTGGAGGGATTCATCTTAGGATTGGAGACTTCCGGGGATAAAATAAATATCCGCTTCATTGTGGAAGTGTGGGGCTAGGAAGCTTCATGGAGAAAGTAGCAGCTTCCTGGAGAAGTACATCAGCTTCCCTAGGGAACGTAACTTGACTTCTTGGGGAGAGCATGGCAATCTCCTGGGGAATATTTCTGGATCTGTCCAAAAGTGTTGTCAGCTTATAGTCTCTCTGGGGACTGCTCTGAGGCAATGGTTTAAAAGTGCTTCTGCAACAATGAGACTTACCAGGGAAAGGAAGATATCCTTAAGGGATTTCCACAAGTCAAAGAAACTTTATATGTTCCAAAAGCATCTTCAAAAACAGTTTTAAGTTTAGAAAACTTTTCACCTTCAAAATTATTATCAACAAATAGCAATTTGAATAACAAAATGAAAACAAAGATATTATAATAGACAAAAATTGAATTGCAAAAGGGTTTTAATTTATTAAAGAATGGTAGTTTGCTATAGGCAAAGCTCCATGGGAAATTACAACTGAAATTGGCAAGTAGGGAAAGGCTACATTGAATCCAACGACCTTTACTGACCCTAATAACTGAGACTACCCAAAATCCTGCTTCTGACAAAAGCGATTGGATTGGAATTTATCTTCTGTAAAATGTTCTTTGATGCTCGGCGTCATCTAATGCAGTGAAATGCCTTTGTCCCTAACTTTTGCTTGGATCGCCCTTTCGGGTTTTCAATCCACCGGGACACTCTTTTTTTTCCTAATCCCCCCTTTCAGGTTTTCAGCTTAGCGAGCTATGTATTTTTTTTGTATTTTTTTATCCCTTATTTTTTCCTGGATCTCCTTCAATAGGTTATGATCCAACGGGATACCCATTGTTGCCTAAGTCGCCTTTCCAGGTTTTCGACTTAGCGGGTTATTTTAGGCATTATATTTTCTAACTGCATCAGAGTTCACAGGATGTGCAAGCTCTTCACCATCCATAGTTGTAAGAATTAGTGATCCTCCGGAGAAGACTGTCTTCACAATAAATGGGCCTTCGTAGTTGGGCATCCACTTCCCACGCATGTCTTTGTGAACTGGCAGGATTTTCTTGAGTACGAGTTCTCCTTGACGGAACTCACGGATTCAGACTTTCTTGTCAAAGGCTCTCTTCATCCGTTTCTGGTATAGCTGACCGTGGCACATAGTTGTCATGCGCTTCTCATCGATAAGATTCAACTGGTCAAATCTGTCTTGAATCCATTCGGCTTCATCAAGCTTGGTTTCCCTCAATACCCGTAAGGAAGGTAACTCAACTTCGATGGGAAGGACGGCGTCCATTCCATACACCAATGAGAAAGGGGTTGCCCCTATTGAAGTTCGCACTGAAGTTCTGTATCCGTGCAAAGCAAATGGTAACATTTCATGCCAGTCTTTGTAGGTCTTGACCATCTTTTGCAAGATTTTCTTGATGTTCTTATTCGCAACTTCAACAGCTCCATTCATCTTAGGACGGTAAGGAGAAGAATTGTGGTGTGCAATCTTGAAACCTTCGCATAACTCCTTCATAGTCTTATTGTTCAAATTAGTACCATTGTCTGTTATGATCCGACTTGGAATTCCATAACGGCAAATAACCTCTTTTCTGATGAAGTGGGCAACCACTTGCTTGGTCACGTTGGTGTAGGAAGCAGCTTCTACCCATTTGGTGAAGTAATCGATAGCAACCAGAATGAATCGGTGACCATTGGAAGCTTTCGGCTCAACTGCCCCAATCATGTCAATGCCCCACATTGAGAAAGGCCACGGTGAAGATAAAACATTCAACGGTGTTGGAGGTACGTGGACCTTGTAAGCATAGATTTGGCACTTATGGCATTTCCTGGCATATTGGATGCAATCGGACTCCATGGTTAACCAGTAATATCCAGCTCTCAGAATCTTCTTAGACATAGCATAACCATTTGCATGAGTTTCAAAAGTTCCTTCATGAATCTCTTGAAGTAGCATGCCGTAGTTCTCTTGTATAGCACATCATTGCTGATAAAGAACTTGGATGCTAGTCTTCTCAAAGTCTTCTTTTCAAGAGTGGTAGCATCGACTGGATATTCTTGCTTTAGCAGGTAGTTCTTAATGTCATAAAACCATGGCTTATCATCAGATTCTTCTTCAACCATTTGACAATAGGCAGGCTCAGTCTTGCATTCAATTCGAATAAGAGTAGCATCATTAACAAATCGGACTTTCCATATTGAGGCTAACATGGCTAGAGCATCGACAATGTGATTTTCAGATCTCGGAACATGTTTTAAAGTGATCTCATCAAAGTACTCGATCATTTCAACAATGTAGGCCCTGTATGGGATTAACTTCTCATGTCTGGTTTCCCATTCACCTGTAACTTGATAAATAACCAAGGCTGAATCTCCACTCACTTCAAGAATTTTGATTCTGAGGTCAATTGCTACTTCAAGGCCAAGAATGCATGCTTCATATTCGGCGATATTGTTGGTACATTCAAAGTCTAACCTGGCTGTGAATGGGGTATAACCACCTTCTGGATTCATCAACACGACACCTATGACATGCCCACTGTAATTAGAGGAACCATCAAACATCATCTTCCAACAGAGACCCAGTTCGGGACCCTCATCAGGACCTGGCTCTCCATAATCTTTTACTAACATAATGTCTTCATCAGGAAAGTCAAACTTGAGAGGCTCATAGTCTTCAACTTGTTGATCTGCAAGATAATTTGACAAAACACTACCTTTGATAGCTTTCTGAGTCACAAACTGGATGTCGTATTCTGATAACAACATGTGCCAATGGGCGAGTCTTCCAGTCTGAGCAGGCTTTTCAAAAATGTACTTTATTGGATCCATTTTCGAGATCAACAAGGTAGTGTGACAAATCATGTATTGCCTGAGGCGCCTAGCAACCCATGTTAATGTGCAACAAGTCTTCTCCAAAAGTGAATATCTGCTCTCACAATCAGTAAACTTCTTGCTCAAGTAGTAGATGGCATGTTCTTTTCTTCCAGTCTCATCATGTTGACCATGTACGCAACCTATAGACTTCTCAAGAACAGTAAGGTACATGAACAGTGGTCTTCCAGGAACAGGAGGAATCAAGATAGGAGGTTCTTGCAGATAACCCTTGATCTTTTCAAATGCTTGTTGACAGTCAGAATTCCAATCAACAGTCTGAACCTCGCAGAGTAATTTAAAGATCCGCTCACAGGTTGCAGTCATATTAGAAATGAATCTAGAGATATAGTTTAGTCGTCCAAGAAAACATCTCACTTGTGCTTCAGTTTGCGGAGCAGGCATGTCCTGAATGGCTCAAACTTTATCGGGATCTACTTCAATTCCTTGTTGGCTGACGATAAAACTGAGTAGTTTTCCAGATCTAACGCCAAAGGTACACTTAGTAGGATTCAATTTCAACTGGTACTTCCTCAGTCGTTCAAACAGTTTCAGCAAATGATCCAAATGGTCCTCTTCATTTTGAGATTTGGAAATCATATCATTAACATAAACTTCGATCTCTTTATGCATCATGTCATGAAAAAGAGCGACCATAGCTCTTTGATATGTTGCCCCTGCGTTCTTCAAACCGAAGGGCATAACTTTGTAGCAGTAGGTTCCTCAAGGAGTAATGAAAGTGGTCGTTTCTCTGTCGGCAGGATCCATCTTGATCTGATTGTAACCGAAGAAACCATCCATAAAAGAGAAAACTGCAAAACTGGTTGTATTATCAACAAGTGTATCAATATGCGGCAGAGGGAAGTCGTCTTTTGGGCTCGCCTTGTTCAAATCCCTGTAGTCTACACACACTCTGACTCTACCATCCTTTTTTAGCACTGGAACAATGTTGGCTACCCAATCAGGATACTTTGCGACTGTAAGGAAACCTGCATCAAGTTGTTTCTTAACCTCATCTCGAATTTTCAAAGCCATGTCAGGTCTTGTTCTTCGAAGTTTCTGCTTGATAGGTGGACATTCTGGCTTAAGTGGCAGCTTGTGAACTACAATATCAGTGTCTAAACCGGGCATATCTTGATACGACCATGCAAACACATCAGAATAATCCTCTAGAAGCTTTACCAATCTCTGCTTGACCTCGGCCCGAAGTGTTGTACCAATCTTGACCTCTCTCTTGTCTTCATCAGTGCCAAGATTAATCAAATATACCTGCTCTTTGTACGATTGAAGCTCGGTGTACTCATACTCAACCAATTTTGCCAGTTCAGCGGGTACTTCAAAATCTTCATCACCCTCATCTTCAGCTTGATAAATGGGTGAGTCCTAGTCAGGAGTGAAAGCAGGATCGTCGGATTCAACAAGGTTTTGGATATCACTACAATGTTTGGGCTTATTTTGTTAAATGCACCAAGAAAATGCGGAAGAAAATGCTTTTAAATTTATATTTTGTAGTTTTTGAAAAGGTTTGCCAATTTCATTTTAAAAGTGAAAACAAAAAACACAAGTGAAATAAATGGGATTTAACAAAATGCATTTATTAATATAATTTTAGAAAGTGAAAAGGCGGCCCTACAAATTATCCAATAGCTTCGGGCATAGCTATGGCATTTTTGAAAATAGCAAATGAAAACATTAAATTACTTTGAAATGGGAAAAATCACGGGGATCTCTATAGCTTCCCAGTTGCTCAAAGCTGCATCGCTCTTGAATACCAGGTTGCTCAGGTTTTCATCATCATCATCATCATTGATAGCATTGACTTGGAAACCTCCGCTGACAAACACTTCTTGGACAGTCTTCGGACGCCCTTTGACAGTTGTAGAAACTTTACCATGAGTTGGTTTGTAACCCAACCCATGGCGATTAGTCTTGGTCTTGATGTCGATCACTTCTCCCCAACCTTCAGGAATGCCCATGTCGATCGTTGATTTTGTGCTTTTGAAAGATGCAAAAGATGGATTACTCTGACCCCCTGTTTCCTCAACTTCCAATAGGACAGCATTGGCGATCTCAAGTGTTTGGAAAGAAGTTTCCAGAGCGTCTTCATCGGCCTCAATATAACGGAAAGATGATAGGTTGCTGACCATCAGATCCTCTTCACCATGTATGATAACCAGCTTTTCATCGACCACAAACTTCATCTTCTGATGCAGAGTCGAAGTTACTGCCCCAGCGGCGTGGATCCAAGGTCTTCCAAGTAAACAACTGTAGTTAGGATTGATGTCCATTACTTGGAAAGTGATGTTGAATACATGCGGTCCAATCAAGATTGGTAGCTCCACTTCTCCGATCACGGATCTGCGAGAACCATCAAAGGCTTTGACAATCAAGGAAGTATGCTTCATCACCGTCTTTTTATAAGCCAACTTAGCAAGAACTCTCTTGGGTAGGACGTTTAGTGATGAACCAGTATCCACAAGTACCCTTGATAAGTTATCCTCCAAACACTTTACTGATATATGTAAAGCACGGTTGTGATTCTGACCTTCTCTTGGTAACTCCTCGTTACTAAAACTGAGAGTGTTGTAGGCAGTAATGTTGGAAATCACACTATCAAATTGTCCGGTGGTGATGTCCTAAGCGACATGAGCTTGAGCCAATAACTTTTGCAAAGCATTTCTGTGAGCAGGTGAATTCATTAGCAGAGATAAAATTGAGATCTTGGAAGGAGTCTGATGAAGCTGATCAATAACTTTGTAGTCGCTCTTTTTGATGATCCTCAAAAACTCAACATATTCATCATTAGTAACTGCTTCTTTATCTTTGTCTTTGGCAGGCACGACAGCAGTAGTAATTTCTTTTGGCGGAGCCTGGTTGAATTGGGGAGTATAGATACGGCCACTGCGAGTCATCCTGCTTACCCCAGCTATATTTGTCACATTTTCATTATCAGTCTTCAATTCTTCCCTCGGAATAACTTTCCCAGATTCTTTGTCAATCATGGTCACATCATATTTCCAGGGTACAACTTTAGGATCACTGAAATGAAACGGACTTGGCTTCTGAATAATCACCGGCTTCGGCTGATTCACCGCAGGAGTCACAAGCTTTGGTATGCTGAACACGGGCTTTGCAGCACTCGACCTCGGCAAATTAAACACTGGCACTTTAGTATTTGGCTCTGGTAAATTAAAGACGGGCTCAACCATAGCAACTTCATCCTTTTTTACCTTACCAACCACTTGTAAGAAACCATCATTGATCAATTTCTGAATATCATTTCGAACCCACAAACAGCCCTTGATACTGTCATCACAACTTGTACAAACAGCATGAGAACTAGGCACTAAACCGGCTTCAAACAGCTTAGAATGAAAAACACGGAGAGGAGTCTTGATCTGAGCAACATCAAGTATAAGGCTTTCATCATAGGAATTGTCAATAGCATTAACAGCCCCATGATTAGGCAAAGGATTAATCTTGACATTTGGCTGAGGATCATCAAAAGACAGGATCTTCTTTTCCATTAATTCTCTAACAAGATGTTTAAGAGCATAATAGCCTTCTAGATCATGACCTGGCGCACCCTCATGAAATAAACAATGAGCGGCGGTGTTGTAATTAGCTGGTAGCAGATTAGGAGGTGGACCCAAAGCTCTGGTAGTAATCAAACCTTGTTGTACTAATGAAGGGTACAACTTAGTATAAGTCATCGGAATGGGAGGACGTTGTTTGTATTGTCTCTTGTTGGGACCATTCTGACAAGGAGCCTGATTCTTCGAATGATATGCAGGAGCGTTGGGCGCTCGTTGATAGTTGGCAGAAGCTTGTGCAGGTTGATAACCAGGAGGTTGTTGATATACCGGAGGCGGATAAATAGGAGCCAGTTGCACAGGCTGATAAGCAGGAATTTGCTAGTCAAATGCGGGAGTAATAGCGGCCACATAAGGTTGTTGAGCATACTGCACAGGATAACGTTGTTGTTGAACATAACTCGGCTGATGTTGATAAGGCTGATTTCTTCGTCTGCCTACAGATACAACATTAGTTTCACCCTCTTTCTTCTTCTGAGAACTGAACGAAGGTTTCTTGGCATGATCTTTGGAACTTGAACTACCAGTAGCACTTGACGTCTTACCACTTTTCAGGCCCAATTCCACTTTTACACCAATGGCAACAATGTCAGAAAAATTAGAAGTTACACTACCAACCATTCTCTTGTAGAATTCTGGATGCACCGTGTCAACAAACCAATCCGCTAATTCCTTCTCGGTCAGAGGAGGTTCCACTTGTGAAGCAATCTCTCTCCACCTCTGAGCATACTGTTTGAATGATTCTGAACTCTTCTGGGACATACTAAGCAGTTGTCTTTGATCGGGAGCCAGATCCATATTATAATTGTAGTGTTTAATGAAAGCATCAACTAGATCTTGAAAACATTTGATACGGGACTGATCCAAAGTTAGGTACCATTTTGAGGCAGCACCTTTCAGACTGTCCTGGAAACAATGTATCATTAGCTTGTCGTTCTCAACATGAGCAGCCATTTTACGGTAATACATTATCAAATGACTTTTCGGATAAGTAGCACCTTCATATAGGTCAAAGCTCGGAGTTTTGAACTTTGGGGGAATAGTCAATCCAGATACCAGGCAGACATCTCTGGCGGCAGCACCAAAGATTTGGTCACCTTCCATCATCCTCAGCCTATTGTCAATGATTTCAACATTCTCACGCAACTTCTCATGTCGCTCATCTTTGTCATCCTTCATGCCAGGAATATCATAAACAGGCTCATTAAAGTAAGGTTGCACACAAGTATGAACAACAGCTGGTGTAAAGGTCAGAATCACTTGAGGAGCTTCAGAAACCAGAGGAATAGCTTGAGGAACCGATTGAGCGATAGAAACCACAGGAGGAGGAGGCACAAAACCAAATGGAAGACCATAGGGAGGTACACTCGTGGTAGTAACAGGAGGTTGAGGATCCACCACATTATTAGTAATCTCGGACACAACAGTGGGCTGAGTATCCATCCTTGCGTTAATGACTTGAAACATTTCCATTATCTGCCCAACACTTCCACGAAGGTCTTCGAGTTCGTTGCTAACACGGTCAAGTTCTTGATTCTTTTCCGCCATCTTTTTCCGAGCTCGAGCTCTGGTGTTGTATTGATGTAGAGGACTCAGGGTGACAGAACTGGAAGCGAGAGAATGAAGGATGAGAAACCGGGGGGAAAAATGCAAATGCAAAAACAGGATGCAATGCAATGCATTGGTTTCAAGGATTTCAACGGTCGATTGCAAACATTTTCGAGGAAATCTTGAAAACGTTTTAGACTTTGAAATGTAGGATTTTGTTTATATTTTTTTTTTGAATTTGCATAAGGACAGTTGAATTCCTTGAAACCAGGAATGTTATGATGTTGGATGCAATGCACAAACACGCAAAGCACACAAAGGTCCTAGGTTAGAGGAACATGAGTGGAGCCAAGGTCTACCAATCGCAAAAGGCAAGTACTACGGGTTAATTGTACCTGCAGAACAAGGGTTCTAAAAAGGTCCCCAAAGTCATTATCCTATCCTTCGGATATTATCAACTTCCCAACTAACTTGGGGGTTAATAATATTCTCAAGAGAACTTCTTTTGAGTGTAGTATCGCGTAGCACTATTTCGGGACTACTCCCTCATAGTCTCTCACTACGTCCTAATAAAGGCCAAAGTGGTGTTTAGGTAACTACGATCCTCAATATCATGGACTCCAATCAAAAATAGTAAAAGTTTTCACGACTATACTCGTTCAACCGAACCATTTTCGAAAGGGTCTCAACTGAGCGGTGATTCTCGAGTCAACTTGGTCGGAACTCACTCCCTATAAGCCTCGTCGAATATATCATCATCCTATCTTAATTTCACTCAAGTCCAGGTGTAGGGATTTGTTTCACCACTCAAGGATCATCCCAAAAAGCAATAAACAGATAAGCAAAATAAGCAAGTATATAACAAATGTAATAAACAAGTTAGGGGAACCCACTAAAGAAGTCCCCAGTGAAGTCGCCATTTTCTGTTGCAGTGAAATTTAGATGTCAAGCTATTGGTTAACTTGAATCTTAATTCATTTACAACCGGTCTTTGATTTATCCGAAGGAAAGGTTAAAGAAAGGGGAAAACCTATTTTTCATTGTAAACACAACGCAAAGAGAGATCTAGGGTTCGGGGGTTGGTTAAGTTTAGGAAGGGTATTAGCATCCTAAACTTCTGTAGTATTCTACAGGAACCTCTTGTTTTAAATATTTGTTATAGTTATCTGCTTAAGGGTATTGCTAAGGGTTAAGAGTGAAGAGAAGGACCTAAAGGGGTTAGTCCTAAGTATACACGCCAAGACTCGCATCTTGTGCCTATGTATCCTGGGTAGGGGATGGAATCAGAGTATTCGTAGTTCCCCTCATAGAGGGATATGAGGAACTTCTTGACTGTGGTCAAAGTTCCTGGGGGAAAATAAACGTTCATAGGGAAGCGCTTATTTTGGAGTACGGGGACTCCTATTCTACATTATAAAGTTAAGTTGAAAGGGTGAGGAATAAGTATTTCACGGCGGGAAACTTATATGGAGTGTGGCAACTCCTAATCCTAAGGCTAGGATAAAGGGTTTGAATGTCCACGGGGGGAGGCCTAAGCATGAGTACGGCGACTCAGGTCCTAAGGCTTTAAATGGGCGAAGGATAGGATTTCCACGGCGGGATGTGAGAAATGGTGTTAGACCGATTAATCTTAGATTAAAAAAATAAAAGAGTTAATTGTTTATTTGTTTTTAGATTTTATGATTTAAGATTAAATAAATTCTAGGAAAGGCTCCTAAGTTGAATTAACTAGTTGATAAAAAAGTTCTTTTGATTTTATTAGATATATATATTTTTGGTTTTTAAGTTATATATAAAAAATAAATTAATTTTATTGTTGGATTAAAGTTTTTAAAAAAACTCCCTAACTAAACTAAATTTATTTATCTTTATTTCTATTATAAAATAAACCAAATTATTATTAAATCTAAAATTAATCACTTACCTATAAATTTTAAATAAAACATTTCTTTTTTTTTATAAATATTTTTAAGATTTTTGAGTTTTTATTTAGTTAGTTAATTAGTGGTTAGTAGTTAGTAATCTTCATTAATAATTATAATTACAAGATACAGAAATTAATAAAAACAAAAAAAACAAAAAAAAAATAAATATAAAACAAAACAAAAAAAGAAAGAGATTGGATTGGGCCGGTGGTGATGCACCCACCGGACCCGGGTCGGTTCGGACACGCAACAAGCAAATGGGGAAGAGTTTCAATATGAAACCCTAAATCCTCCCCCCAATCGCCAACGGGGGCCAACTCTCCTCACTCTCAAATCTCTTTTTCCTTCCTTTTTCTCCTTCTCTTCTTCTTCCCTGGTTATCTACTTTTCATCTCTCCTTCTCTTTGCTTTGGACTCTGTAAATAAACAAAATAAGAAAACGAAACAACGATTTAATAGTTAGTAGACTACCTACAGTAGGAGGCGATGGGCTCGCGGAGTTCAAGCGGTTGATGGTCGGTAATGGCGTGACAGCTCATGGTGATGACGGAAATGGCGACGCTATCTCACCGAAGGTTGGTAGTCGAGGGGTCGTGGCCACGGATCACGGTGATGACGAAAGCAACAGATAAGTTCACCACTCCCTTGTTTCCTGAATGAACTCTTAGGGTTTTCGATTTCGTGATTGTGTTTGGAAATGTGGGAATTTTTGTGTGATGTCGTGAATATGTGTTGATCTCCCCCCTCTTTTTATACGTGATTTTCTCAAAACCTAATTGAAGAAGAAAATTAAGACTTTCCATGTTAACCCAAACATGTCTGAAACATGTGTGAATTTTCGGTTTCTGTTTGGAAAGGTTTTCATGAACTCTGATTTCGTTTTGATGGTGGTTTTCAATACTAATTGAATGCCTTGATTTTTGACAGCTAGACTTTGATTCAATCCTATACTACAAACAAACATGGAGTTTCTGCTACATATCTCGTTACAAAGAACTTAGCTGCTACAAACCCATTTGTTGTTGCAGCTATGCAGGCTGATTGTGAATCTTCGACATTAGCTGCTGCTGTGAAGCCTGTGGCTGTTGCAACATGTGTGCAGAATGATGGTTTGTTTGGATGTTGCAGGTGATTCTTGATTGTGGCGAATTCCTTCACAATGCATCATAAAAAAAACTCAAGGTCTAAACTGTGATTTCCATACTTGTTATCATGACATGCCTCCCTTCATGTACCAATTCTGACGATGAGTTATGTTTTAATGTTAACATGTGTTTATACCTTCCTTCGGAGACACGTAATGTGCAGCATTCTCAGAAATGTCGTTCCAACATTCGAGAAAGACCCTCCCTGGCTCTTGCTGAAGGTTCAAACTTCTTAAAGTTTCTACTCATTATCCGGTAAATGTCTTCCCATACAATGACTTCTTCTTATACCTTTCTTATTAGATCAGTTAATTGAAACTCTAACATCAACTCTCGTATTTGCAGGTTACATTCAAGCATTGACGACTTTTGAACGTGTCAGCATATTCGAACATCATATACATTCTATTACTTCCGATGATGGTCTAAAAGCAATATTGTAAAGGAGGTCCATGAATCTCGTGTGAAGCTTGATGTTCTTGGTAGGAAAGAGTGCGAGTTGTTGTCTTTGAGTAATATAATGGTTCCTGCAGCGTACTTTATGACCGTCGGTAAATGTAAGGCTCTTTCACCGGTTTCACAAAATGCATAAAATTTTTTAAAACACATTTGGATTCAGTGTTATTTTTTATCTTTTGACAGGTCTTACATTCTCTTTGTGTGGTAATTATTTCTGAGTTATATTGGCTTACTTCCAAGACAAACCGACAATCCCGTAAGTTTGAAATCTTTCTCTTCTTTTTTATTCCTTTTTCATTTCCATTCTTGCTTTGATGCTACATTTGTATTGGTGATGTAGGTGTGTTTCTAGGGAAAAATTGGTTTGATTTTAGAAAATAATGGGAGTTATTGTTATGCTCAGGTTTTCCTCATGGGTGGAATCAGTTGAAGGCAACATAACAAGTTCAATCCCCAGTAATACTTGCGGAGGTCTTTGGCTTGATCTCAACCTTTCCGTGTCATCTTCAAATGGACAGATTTACGGCACCATTACCGTTTCCTGATACACTATTATTTAATGCAGGAGTAGCAATTTGAAGCAAAAGATGGAGCTCGGTGACTTCGCCGGATTTGCAAGCAAATACCGGAAAATAGTATTGTGGTGAGCTCTTTCTATTAATTTTCTGAACTTTCATTCTGTTACAAAGTGCACTTCATCTCCTCCTGACTTTGTCTTGTATGCTTTGTGTTCAGATTATGATGTGGTTACGAGAACCGACCTAAAACTCCAACCTTACAAGGAACGATGTTTCGTGATCGTGGCCAAGGCTTCTCATGTGAGTATTCTGCAAACTCATAATCAGGCGTACGATGAGAACAAGAAAAAAACTGTAGCCGGTGAACTATAGTAACAGTGCAGGTCCAAGATTTGATATCGTCGGCGTATTATTTCGGCAAAGTATTGAATGTTACTTCTACCTTTACTGACCATGTTCGAATGTTTGTTCTATTTTGACGAACCATAATATGAACAAGACATCTCTGAACTGACTGCTGTTTTTTCTTCATGATTTCCTCCAGGGTTTAACTTGCTAAAACGACACATGAGGCTTACTGAGGGTGAGGTGCTTCTACCATATACACAAGCAGTGCAAACCGAACTAATCCCAACTAATGAATCACAACACGAACAACCATCCAAACCGTACGATGTCCTGATGAGGCTATGTCCAGCTTTTGGCCATGTTAGTCTTTGCAACATCGTGAACTATATCTTGATGACTTGTGTAAACATTTTTGTAGAACAGGATGTAATGTATTTTAGTTTTCTATTTTGTCTTCAAAACGCTACTGTTCAGTTACCACAGGTGGAATTACTTTTAAATAAATGTAACCATCAAATTATGTGCTTCCTTGAGTTTGGAGAGAACTTTATTATGGGGACTTTTGAGTCTTGCAAACAAACATGAAGGAAGCAAAAAAATTTGGAGCTACATTAACCTTTATGAAGAAAATCGATTAGAAATCCTCTAGCAAACCTTGCCCTCCCGTGACATTAGCCCAACGTCTGGTGAGCTCGATTTCTTCAAATGAACTACAATGCATGTGACCACTAGTCAAAAGTATATCCCTTTTACAGAACAAAATAATATGAGGTATTCATCCACCGTGCCAAGCAATGGCACATTGAAATTCCAATACCGGTTTTAGCACAACAACCAAACAATATGATTCGAATTCCCATCTTGCAATTATCAATCAAATTCTTGCAAATTGTGTCTTGGCAATGATTGGTACATTTTGAAATTTGCATTAAATATGATAAAAATATTCATATGAGAACTAATATGTAAATTCTTTGTAACTTCGACATGGAGCTTAAAATGGGCCATGGCGTCTCACATCATTTTCGAGCGTATAGTTTACAACCTGCCAAAAATTCAAGTTTTCCTTTATGACGACTGACAATCCAAACTCCGCGAGTGAGACTAGTTACGCCTTGAGAAATCTCTCAAAAATTAAGGGCGTCACTTGTAACTCCTCTTATCATGAAAATTCGACTGGTCGAGTTCGAGGCTAAATGGACCGACAGCGGACACCAATCTTCCCTGGAGGGAGTCTTAAGAAATCTTTGGGTAAAATTTCACGCCACAGAACAAACAACTGGTTAAAACTGGTTAGCTGAAACGAAAAATGATGTAAGATAAAAAAACTAGTGAATCTAAGGGTAAAATTTAGGGTATGACAATTATTGATACTCCTGTTATGGGTTCGGTAACTACCCCGTATGTGTGTTTGAATTGTCCATTGAGTATTTTTGGTAAAGACTTTGGAGTTGATTTAGTGTGACTTCACTTAGATCAACTTGATGTTATTCTTGGGATGAATTGGTTGGAACTCAATCGTGTCTATATTAACTGTTTTGACAAAACAATTATTTTTCCTGAACCTGATGATGAAGGAGATTTGTTTATGACTACTAAGCAAGTGAAGGAATCAATGCAAGTTGGTGCGAAGGTATTTATGTTGATGGAAACTTTGAACATTGGTGAAAATGGAGCAAGTGATGCTTTACCAATTGTCTGTGATTTTCCGGAAGTTTTTCCTGATGAGATAAGAGATTTACCGCCGGAACGAGAAGTGGAGTTTACGATTGACTTAATTCCTGGAACTAGTCCGATATCGATGGCTCCATATCGTATGTCCGCATCAGAATTGAAAGAGTTGAAGAGTCAACTTGAAGATCTACTTGAGAAGAGGTTTATTCGTTCGAGTGTGTCACCGTGGGGTGCACCAGTTTTGTTGGTTAAGTAGAAAGAAGGTTCTATGAGACTCTGTGTGGACTACAAACAATTGAACAAGGTGACTATCAAGAATAAGTATCCACTTCCGAGGATTGATGATTTGATGGATCAGTTGGTTGGTGCAAGTGTGTTCAGTAAGATAGATTTGAGATTTGGGTATCACCAAATTCGTGTGAAGGTCGAAGATATTCAGAAGACTGCTTTTAGAACGAGGTATGGCCATTATGAGTATTTTGTGATGCCATTTGGTGTGACGAATGCGCCAGGTGTATTTATGGAGTACATGAATAGGATTTTCGATCCTTATTTGGACAAGTTTGTGGTTGTGTTCATTGATGATATTTTGATTTATTCGAAGAGTGAAGAAGAACATGTCGAGCATTTGAAGATTGTGCTATCTGTGTTGAAAGAGAAGAAGTTGTATGCTAAAAATTCTAAGTGTGAATTTTGGTTGAGGGAAGTGAGTTTCCTTGGTCATGTGATTTCGAGTAGAGGTATTGCAGTTGATCCATCAAAGGTTGAAGCGGTATCACAATGGGAGACTCAAAAATCAGTTTTTGAGATTAGATGTTTTCTTGGTTTGGCAGGTTATTATCGGAAATTCATTGAAGGATTTGCCAAGTTATCATTACCGTTGACGCAGTTGCTAGGAAATGTCAAGCTTTTGTTTAGGATGCAAAGTGTGAAGGAAGTTTTCAAGAGCTTAAGAAAAGATTGATAAGAGCTCCTGTTTTGATTTTGCCAAATCCGACAAAACCGTTTGTTGTGTATTGTGATGCTTCTTTGATGGGTTTAGGAGGTGTGTTAATGCAAAATAAACAAGTTGTAGTTTATGCTTCGAGGCAACTCAAAGTGCATGAGAGGAATTATCCGACGCATGACTTAGAGTTGGTCGCCGTTGTATTTGTGCTGAAGCTTTGGAGGCATTATTTGTTTGGTTCGAGATTCGAAGTATTTAGTGATCATAAAAGTTTGAAGTATCTCTTTATTCAGAAAGAATTGAATCCAAGGCAGAGGAGATGGTTGGAACTTCTGAAGGATTATGATTTTGGTTTAAATTACCATCCGGGTAAAGCAAATGTGGTAGCTGATGCATTGAGTAGGAAATCGTTGCATATGTCGATGATGATGGTGAAAGAGTTGGAAATGATTGAGCAATTTCGCGATTTGAGCTTAGTGTGTGAGGAAACTTCTTATGGAGTTAAGCTTGGTATGTTAAAGCTTACTAGTGGTATTCTTGACGAGATTCGAGAAGGACAGAAGTCTGTTTTAGGTTTAGTTGATCGGTTGACTTTGATCAATCAAGGTCAAGGTGGTGATTTTCGGATTGATGAAAATGGTATCATGAGATATCGTGATAGGGTTTGTGTTCCTGATATCGTTGAGCTGAAGAAGAGTATTCTTGATGAAGGGTATCGTAGTGGATTGAGTATTCATCCGGGTGCTACTAAGATGTATCAAGATTTGAGGAAAGTATTTTGGTGGCCTTGTATGAAGAAGGATATTGTCGAGTTTGTGTATTCTTGTTTGACTTGTCAGAAGTCAAAGATTGAGCATCAGAAACCGTCAGGCTTGATGCAACCGTTGTTTATTCCTGAGTGGAAATGGGATAGCATATCTATGGATTTTGTGTCTGGTTTACCT
>OZ012735.1:278032867-278057867 GCA_963859935.3 Lathyrus sativus
CACGGAAACGATCATAACTGGAGTTTTGGGAATCCGTTTGAGGCGTTCTAAAAATCGCCAGAAAGCTAAGAGAGAGAGAGCTACGACTTTCGTGTTGGAGTCGAAGTCAGATTCGGAGCCAAAAATTCCAGAATTCCGTTTGAAGTTACTGCATTAGAATTTAATTTTAGTGTTGGGTCATGTATTGGGCCTGGGTTATGTTTTCGACCCAGTTGGGTTATGACCCAAATTTGCTTTCTTTTTAAAGGAAAAATACTCGTGTTACTGTTCACCGTATTACATTTTCACGAAAAATACATTCGGAGCTTTGAGAGAACCATGGAGAGCTAATTCCTTAGAGTCATTCTGCTGTAATCGCGTTCCAACGCTTTGAGGTTTTTACTTTATCAATCTAATTCGTTTCTCTTTCAACACTATTCTATGAATTGCTTTTGCTTAATCTGTTATTTTATAGAATTGTTTTGATTAAATTCGTATGTGTTGCACCCTAAAATTTGCTCAACCTATTTCACTTGGTTTATGTTTCAATTACATTAGCGCATATAGAGTCATGTAGATAGTCTAATCATCTGCATAGCATAGCACAGCAAGTCATCCAACAAGGGACCAAGTACTATGCTCATCTCTATGAGCCTATCAAGAGGTTATTATGAAAATTCAATCTTATCCAAGTCATCAGAAAGAAATTGAAATCTAAGAAGTCAGTGGATCAAGCAGTGGGTCTCTCTCCTATCTTGAGGGCATTTGAAGATCATCAAAGAAGTTGTGAGCAAGGAATTGAGGTCATGGAGGGTATATAGACATCATGGGAGACATGGAGAGTTATTTTGAAAGTGAGGCAAGTCATTGATATGATCACAAGAGTTGCAGTTGAAGACAGTCAACTAGGGTTTCATCTGGGTCAACCCTGGGTCAACCCTAGGTCAAATGATTGATTGGAAGGCATCAAGGTCTATTTGAGAGATGTGGGGTTCATCATTTGACATGTAGATATGGATATGGTGTTGTGCCAAGAAGAAATCAAGAGAAATCAAGAAGAAGAGGAGTTTCTAAATTAGGGTTTCTGTGTAAAATCCCCTGATTTAGGTCAAACTTCCAAGCAAGATAAATCAAAATGCAAGCTTCAAATGGATCCTTGGCCAACATGAAACTTGTAAAGGATCTCAATACCTTTAATTTTAGTGGTGGAAGACATCAAGTAGATTTATAGAACTCAAGTTATGGTCCTTGCAAGTTACAGGTCATCTGAGGTATCTGAAATTTTGTCTGTGAAAGTTACTTGTCTTCCAAGCAACTTTTACCCCTCGAGGAGATTTCAAATGAATTTCTGGTCAACATAAGAGTTGTTCCTCATTGTCTTAGCTTTCTAGAAAGGTATGGTATGCCTTCATCTGATTTTTGGAACTCTACTTATGGCCTTGGCAAGCAAAGGGTATTTTGGTTATTTGAGAATTACAGGTCATTTCAAGCCTATGCCCAAAACTCATACAAGGAAGCTTCAAATGAAAAACATCACAACATAAAACTTGCTCCAAATGACATTTTGAGTCTAGAAAAGTGATCATGAAAGTTTGGAGATGCTCATAGCTCAAGGTTTCAAATTTGGTCATTTAAAAGGTGAATTTAATGAATAAAAGTGACCTAAAATTGAGATTTTTCATAACATGGCCAAATGGGATGAAATTATAGGTCATTTTGATTGGAAAAAATGTTTTAAGAACATTGGAAAAAGTAGATTTTTGAGTTTGGTTCAAAGTTTGGAAGTTATGCTAGTTGGCTTACAAAGGAAGTAACACATCCAAATCCACAAGGGAATTGTGCACAAGAAGTTTCTACCAAGTTCTAGAGTGTTCTATGAGTGTCTATATATTGAGTAGAGTGGATTCATTCAGGGGTTGGTGATTCATTTTGATCAAAATACCAAGTTTCATCCCATTCTTCAATTTTGCAAATCACATAAGAACTCTATCAAATCTTCATCATTCTCCACAATTCTTGATCCTATCATCATCTACATCCATCATAGATCAAGTTTCCATCAAGATCTGGCTGAATTGAGGTAGAATTCGTGTGCTACCAAGTGCATCATCCAAATTGCAAAAGGAAGTGGTTATGGCAATCCAAGGGGTTTGAGCAAGAACTACTGCATACAGAATCAAGAACCAAGTTTATTGAGCAAGTCCCAAGCATTGCAAGCTGTGCATCCAAGATCTACTCCATCTGTTTTCAACTTTGAACCAGGTTAGTGTTTTCATCGATTTGGATAGAATTAGTTAGAATAATGTAGAATTCTTAGGTTAGAATTGTTAGGAATAGTTAGATGAATGATTCTGATGAATTTGAAGGCATTTCATGGAGGTTACCATTGGAGTACCAAAACTGTTGTGGCTTAGAACACCTAGGATAGGGCATGATAATCTTAGATAGATAGCTCAGAATAACCAGCATAGCATGTAGATTGTATTAGTGTAAGAGTTAGCAAGAATTGGCATGGTTGATATCAGTGTAAAATGGTGGAATCTAGGTCTTCTACCTATCGGGTTTGGTTATTGATTGAGTTTTAGAGAAAACCAAGGCCATGGTTGTGTAGAGGAGAAGAAATGGAGCATTTTTGCTTTTTACAGATGTGAGTTTCATGGAGAAATGAAGGTGTATGAATATGTGGAATTCTGGTTCGTGCGAGCTTACACCAGGTCCATTAATGGCGAAACCCTAATGCTGTGGAGAAGACACATGAGGATCGTTGGATCCTTCACAAGCTGTTGACTGAGTAACCTATCCAACGGCCAGGATTTAAACTGAAACGAGAGGGAATCCAAAGATGCAAAGCGCACCGTTTCACTTAACCTTTCTGACTGGGCTTTGGTTGCATTTGCTATTCGTACCCCTAGTTTCCAGGCCGAACATAAAATGAACTAACCTTTCTACTAATTGCACCGTTTTCCTTTTTCATTTTATTTTTGTGTTTTCTGGTTAGCTGGGCCCAGACGCGCCTTGTTATGCGCACCCCCAGTCTGGGCCTATTGTCCATTTTTAAATGATTTTAATTGCTGATTGCACCCCGGCCAACTTAATTCATATTAATCTCATTCAATTTTTTTTATTTCTTTAAAAATTCATAACAAATTGGAAATTGCATATTTTTAAATGGTTGTTTTTGCATCTTTTTCATATTTTTGTTAAGAAAATTGTCATATAATAAAATTAGCATTTCATTTTATTTTTGTATTTTTAGTACATTTTTCTTTTAAATAGGTTTTAATTGATTTTAGGTTTATACATGATATTGTTGATTTTAGTTTAGTTAGATACTTTTATATTTTGGGCCTATTTTTTTTTAGGGTATTTCACTTAGAACTTTAGCTTGTATATAAGATTTAATTCATGATTTTAGGACTTAATTTTAGATGGTTTGTTTAGGTGTGATTAGGAGAATCAAAACTAGGGTTTAGGGATAACATAGGTGTAGTAAATCATTTCTTTTAGGGGTTGTAGTTTGAATTTTGGGGTATGGGACTATAGGGGTATTATGGGTAGATAATAGACCCTTAGAAATTACTAGGTTTCCCCTATTCTATTATTACTATTAGTATATTGCTTGTGCCTGATTGACTGTGTGGTGTGCCCTCTCTAGGGTTATTATTTGACTGTGTGGGGTATTGGGCCTGCTTGGGGCTTGGGTTTGAGCTGAAGACTGTGCTGATGAAGCCCATTGGAGACCAAGGAGAATGAAGACCAACTTCCAGAGTTGATGAAGAGTATCTCTTGCCGGCAGCTGTTGAAGGTTATAGAATCTAGGAGTTAGGCAGAGCTCTAGAGTAGAAAACTTGATTCACAAGCATGGAAGGTCTTGGTTGCCTCCATCCCTCTCTATGATGCAGAGTCTCTCTAAGACATTCACCCCCTTCCTTTGGAAGGCTTGGTGATAGTGTCTAAGAGATAGAATTCTTGAGAGAAATATTCTATGTGTTGTTAGCAGTCTGTTTGCCACCTTTGGTGGTCAACTAATTGCTTAACACCCCAGTTCATTCTTGTGATTGGTGCCTCAGCTGGGAGATTGGGACTTGAAGAAAAGCCCAGAAGACTGATGATAGAGACCTTGCTTGAAGGCTTGAAGATGAAGACTGATGCTTGCTTGAAGCTTGTAGCTGTTTGGAGATGACTGGAAGACAGATGCTGATGAAGACTGCTGTTGCTGTTTATTTTTGTTGTTTATAATTCTTGATGTATTGATTGAATTTCCCTGACTGTATTGCTTTCCATTTCACCTGTTAGGTTGAAAGTGAATTCTGTTCACTTTTGCCTGTTGTTTTCTAGGTTCGAGGTTGAGTGGGACTCCCTTGCCTCGCTTGTATTGTTGCATCCATGCATTTTACTGCTTTATTGTATATATGCTATTGTTTCTGTTTCCGTCTATTCCCTTAGGATCTCTGTTTCTCTCTGCGCAAGAGAGGAACATGATAGACGTTAGGTCTTAACCCATGCATGATAACATTAGGTTAGTTTGATTCCCTTTTTAACCGTAGATTAAGGTTTTGTCTCCTCTTTCTAAAAACAAACAGAAAAACACAATAAATCTTTCAAACACAATAAAAGACACTTCTTTCGTAAAAGAATGTGAACTCATCAAAACGTCATTTTTGTCCGCTTGGACCGGCAATCAGAAAAAAAACCTTTTTCAGAAGGAATAAAAACAATCAAGACAGACTGGTGTCGTACGTTGCCCGAACTACGTTTGCTCTGATCTTTCATGCTGTATGAAAGTACGTAGGCATAGGATGTGATATCCTAGCGAGCAACCTTCCCCTCCTTTCCCGTAGGTAGGCGAACTACGTTGACTCTGATTTCTTGTTCCAGACGGGAATACGTAGGCATAAAGTGTGATACTTTGTCGAGTCGTTTTCTTTTCTTTTAACCCCAGACCTTTAGCGTAGATAGAATAACAATCCATACCAAAAAGCAAGCGTGGATCCCGTCGAGTACGACGGACGTGAGGGGTGCTAATACCTTCCCCTTGCGTAACCGACTCCCGAACCCAGGTTTTGGTTGCGATGACCATTCCTTTCCCCATTTTGCGGTAGGTTTACCTCGAGCGTTTCCTTTCCCTCCGTTGGGATAAATAACGCACGGTGGCGACTCTTCTGTTCAGCCGGCGCCGATTTTCGCAGTAGCAACAGCTGGCGACTCTGCTGGGGATCCAACGTCCCCTGGCTGCTAAGGACTGCGATGGTTCCTTATGCATTTGGGATCCAACGTCCCTTAAAGAGAGTCAATCCTAGCGCTTGTTTTCCCTTCGAGGATTTTGTATGGATTTATATTTCTGTCATTTACTTTCAGCATTATATTATTGTTATTATTGCTGTATTAGGGTGTGACGGGTGTTCTGTGATTGAGAGATAAGTCGGACCTGGGCTTGAGTGCACCTAGAAGTAGAGTGGAAATTAGTGGGCGCGCACGTGCTTTGCATGTCCTAGTGTCCCACGAAATCCACACTCAGACGAGGTTCTTCTGGTTGGCCTCCTGTCCTACCCTTTGGGTGGCTCGGGTTGCTGGTTAGTTGGATTGTCGACTCTGGGAATCGATCATTTGGAAGTTGGCTAAGTGAGGCCTCTTCAGGATTTGATGATGCCACTCCTTCTGGGAATCGTATCATCAACCCTGAAAGTCTGTGACGCCGACGACCGCATAGGATGCATTTCATTTGTTTGCTGCTAGTAACCCTGTACCCACATTGATCGGGGACTTCTACCATTCGATGCACTACAGAAATGAGAACAGGAGAGGCAAGAACGTCTCTTGTTGTGTGCCTTTGCTGTACATGTGGTTTAAGAGCCATCTTCCCCTGAAGGGACCTTTTGTGGATAGTGCAACTACAGCTGACTGGCCAGAGCGCATGATGAGGCTATCTTCTGAAGACATTGAGTGGTTTGACCGAGACTTGCTGGGGTCTGAGCTTATTTTCAGTTGTTCTGGGTATCCTAATGTTCCGTTGATAGGAAGAAAAGGGTGCATCAATTACAACCCATCTCTGTTCGTTCGCCAGTTTGGATATGCGTTGAAGAATCCACCTCAGGAGGAAGAAGTGCAGGAATCTCTGTACTTCACCGGTGATTTGAATGGAGAGTTACTAGCCAAGCTTCAGCATGCCTGGATGCGTATTAACAGAAGAGGGAAACCACTGTTGGGGAAGAATGATTGTCAGGCTTATGCACCCTACAAAGTTTGGATCCAGGAGAGAGCAAGACAGTTACTGATGCCATTTCCAGCTACACCAGTCCCTGTTCATATTCCGGTGGAAGAACCAACTACTGTTACTAGGGAGGCCTACGAGCAAGTTGTAAAAGAAAAAGAAGCCTTGATGAAGATTAATGAAGGGTTAGAAAAGGAACTGGCTCAGATGCGTAGTGAGAAGAACAAGGTTGTGCATTCTTTCCAACAGCAAATCGAGTTAGTAAACAGGCTAGGTGCTGAATTGACTGAAGAGAAAAAGAAGCGTGAGCGTCTGGGGAAAGAGTTCAGAAGCTCTCATGACATGTTGGAGTCCAAAAAGAAAGCACTCGATGCCGCCCACCGGGAAATCTCTTCTTGTAATAAGACGTGGAATGCTACGCTAACCAACAACAAAAAGAGGGAAGACAAATTGAAGCAGCAAATTTCTGAACTCGAAGAGCAGTTGAAGGCTAGCACTAAGAAGTATGAAGAAGAGGTAATGACGAGATACAGTCTCCAGAATGCGTTGAACAAGGCCATCGAAGGCAAGAAAGAAGCTGTGTCTCAGAAGCGGAAGCTAGAGGATCGCTTCGGAGAAGGGGCATGGGAGGAAACCGCTGGTGACGTGCGACGCGTTCTCAAGCGAAGAAATCAACTTGTTGAGGGTCTGCTTACCCGACCAAGTCATCCAGAGACTAAGAAGTTACTAGAAGAGTACCAGGCATATGGGAGTACTTGACTGTTTCATGTATTAATGTGTATGCTTTATTTGCATAGCGCTGACCATCACCAGGATTGTTGGTTGAGGTCATGCCTTCTTATTGTACGCTCAGCGATATTGTATTCTTGGCTTAATGGTTTCTTTGCAATATATGAGGCGTTTTCTGTGATTCGGCTCCGATCTTCGTATTGCTAGCACTGTCACTGCACTGGCACATTTGCACTAGAATCGTGGAATGATATCCCCTAATGCACAGACACATATTGCATCGCATTTCCATTCATATTGCATTACAGGTGATTATTGAACTGTATCTCATTTCTTTCTCTAAACCAGGTCTTTTCAGGATTGAAGATCAGCGCCCGCACCGATACTCCACTCGTACCAACTGCCGAAGAATTATGGATCAAATGCAGAATGAGATGCAAGACATGCGTGAGAAGCTGGCGCTCTTCATGCAGACAATGGAGACCATTGCGAAAGGACAGGAGAATTTGCAAGCTTTGGTGCAGCCTCTGTTGGTAAGAAATGCTGGGCACGGAAATGAGGATCATCAGTCTGTGCGAGTCGACACCATTCAAGGGGATGGTACTCCCACACCAGTGGCTCCACCTGTAGTCAACATGCCTGCTGTCAATGTGAACAACGGCGCTGCTGCCGGGAACGGTAACGTTGGAATTGGGAACGAGACTGTCGTCAACAACGTTGGGCTCGGAGATGTCAACCTGGGGGATAATCTGGGAGGTAATGGCTTCGGTAATAATGGATTCGGTTTCAACGACCAGGGGTTTGATCATGCTGGGAAGTACAACTTCAATGCTCAAGGCTTCGGACAGGACGGATTTGGTATGACTAATCAGGGTTATGGCGGATTCGGAAATGGAAATGGCGTTGGGTTAATGGCTTTTGGACCGGCTCGGGTCGCCCCTGGATACGGTAACAGGGGGCGAGGCCCGGTAATGAATCAGACCAGAGTTGGCCGTAATAATGGATACGATGGATACGGAGCTGGGAATGGTATGTGGCAAGAAGATCAGCAAGAGGATGCTTTCTCCGGTGGAGGGTTCGAAGGTCCTATGGATGACTCTCAGAGAATCAGGATGCTCGAGGAGCAGATGAAGGGGGTCGTAAATCAAAGTGTTGTTGGCTTAGATATGACAACAATGGGTCTGGTGCCTGGCCTGAGGGTACCAATAAAGTTCAAAGCTCCCACATTCGACAAGTATAAGGGGGACACCTGTCCAAAAGTGCACGTGCGGTCATACTACAGAAGGATGTTAGCGTATTCAAACGATGAGAGGATGCTAATGCATTTCTTTCAAGATAGCTTGTCTGGTCCTTCCCTCGAGTGGTATATGGGATTGGAACCAACTCATATAAAGACATGGAAGCAGCTGGCTGAAGCATTTGTGGCTCACTATAAGTACAACAGTGACTTGGCACCCAATCGGGTCCAATTGCAAGGGTTGTCCCAGAAGAAGGGCGAGAGCTTCAAAGAGTATGCGCAGAGATGGCGCGACATGGCTGCTCGAGTTCATCCTCCTTTAGAGGACAAGGAAATGAATGATATGTTCATAGGAACATTCACTGGCATGTTTTACGACAAGTTGTTTCATACGTCTTTGGGCAGTTTCTCAGACTTAATCCTGATGGGAGAGAAGATTGAAAGCAACATTAAGCAGGGAAGATTCCAAGCTGAGGAATCCACCTCAGCTGGCAGTAACAGAAGGGCTTTTGGTGGGCACCGTCAGGGCGATGCAAGCGCGGTGTTTGGGGGCCGAGGCCGAGGCCGGGGCAGAGGTCGAAACCAGTACAATCAGCCGCAGCAGGTGGCAAGTGTTACTATTCCGTTTCAGCAACAACCAATACAACAACAACAGCAACAGCAGCTACAACAGGGGGCACAGCCTGCCCAGCGCAGATTCCAGGGGGGCAAACCAAGGAGGGTGTTTGAAAAGCCTCCTTCGACGTATGCAGATTTGCTACAGACACTACTGGGTTTGAACTTGGTGGAAAAGAGAACTCTGGCGCCAATAACAGGCACTCCTCCGTATGGTTATGATGCAAGCAGGCACTGTGAATTCCACTCCGGGGCTCCTGGCCACGATGTAGAGGGTTGCCACGCGTTTAAGCATGTGGTGCAGGATCTATTGGATAGTAAGGCTATCAATTTTGGAACGGCGGGTCCGAACATAGTGCAAAAGCCCATGCCCAACCACGGGGAAAACGCCATTTTAACTGAGGAGGGTTTGAACTTGATTATGCATGTTGATGACCTCAAGACACCGTTGTGTGAGATAAAGAGCAGATTATTGCAAGGGGGTGTGTATCCAGGTTGCGACGAGTATTGCTTAGAGTGTTGGACCCAAGCTGGGGGGTGTACTGACTTAAAGAAAGGTATTCAGGCCTTAATAGATGGAGGCACATTGCAATTTGACCGAGCAGCAATTGAAGAACCTGCAGGGGTATTAGCAGACAAGCAAAGTGATGTAGCTACTGTGACGATTCCCCAAAAAACAATCACTATAACGGCACCGGCCAAGCGACCGCCGATCACTATCACCAAGGCAGGGCCAATCCCGTACGAGAGCACTAAGGCAGTCCCCTGGTCCTATGGGTTGGAAGTGTATTGTGATGGGGTGAAAATTGATGTTAATAAGCAGTCAGTTGAGACTGTAGACAACGTTGTCGGTACCGGAGGTATGACAAGAAGTGGGAGAATCTTCATATCGCCTGAGGTAGAGGCTGAGCGACTGGCGAAAGGAAAAGGAAAGATGAATGAAACTGTCCCTGTGCAGAGGAACGACAAAGAAGCGGCATCGAAGGATGTGGAAGAGTTCATGCGCTTGATTCGTAAAAGTGATTATAAGATTGTTGAGCATCTGCAACAGACGTCATCAAAGATATCTATACTGTCGTCGCTATTGTGCTCTGAAGCTCACAGAAATGCATTGTTGAAAGTTCTGGATACTTCCTTCGTACCCCAAGATGTTTCCGTGAATCAGCTGGAGGGGTGTTGGCGCATGTGAACGCAGGCCATAGCCTGGGATTTACAGACTTTGATTTGACCCCGAAGGGGAGAGAGCATAATATGGCGTTGCACGTCTCTGTTGAGTGTAGAGGATCAGTCATGTCTCACGTGCTGGTCGACACTGGATCTTCCTTAAACGTGCTGCCCAAGAAGGCAATGATGAAACTGGATGTCAGAGGAATCCTGTGTACGCCCAGTGACTTGGTGGTCAGGGCATTTGATGGTACGCGAAGAACAGTCTTTGGATCCATAACATTACCTCTACAGGTGGGGCCGGAGGTTTTCGCGACTGAATTTTATATCATGGACATCCAGCCAGCATACAGTTGCCTTCTCGGACGACCCTGGATCTATGGTGTTGGGGCAGTCACATCTACCTTGCATCAAAAGTTGAAATACATGGTAGGGGATAGTGTGGTCACGGTCTGTGGAGAAGAAGATATATTGGTCAGCCATCTGTCATCGTTCAAGTATGTAGAAGTCGACGGCGAGATTCATGAAACACCCTGTCAGGCATTTGAAGGGTTGCGCATCAAAGACAAAGGTCCCGGGCCAAGTAAAACGTCAGAGGTAGCCGTCTCGTCATATAAGGAAGCTCAAGCTCTAGTAGAGACCGGTGAGACAAAGGGTTGGGGCAAAGTGCTGGATATTCCCGTGAAGATGGATCGATTCGGGCTGGGATATCAACCGTCGTCATCAGCACCTGCTGTGGGGGCACCCCGTTTCAGAGGACCAATAACCATCACCGCTAGCGGAGTGTGTCACGAGACCATCAACGCTGCTTCAGAGTCCGACGAAGGAGACAGTGATTGCGACATGGACGCCTGGATTCAGCCGAGCGTGCCAGGACAAGGATTATGCAATTGGTCTATTCAGGAGATTGTTCCTGTGACTCTCAAACAGTAATACTTTGTTTTTTTAAGTGTTGAACAATCTAATGTCTTACCCGAGGCATCATGATTTTGCTTAGGGTCGTGCTGTTATGAACATTGCATGTTTAATCATTAAATAGAAGGCGTTTTTTCATGTACAAATATTGCGATCTCTGTTTTTTCCTGTTTTGTGTTTTACAATAAAATGGCAACGTGGTTAGTCGCTTTATACGCATTTTGAAGCATTTAACCATTCCTTTTGCAGGATAACATTTTCAGATGACATCATTGAACCACCTATGACTCGTCTCGACTTTGAGCACCCGGTATTTCAGGCCGAAGAAGAGATTGTTGAAGATGGTGACGTTTCCGAAGAATTATCTTGGTTGGTGAAGCAAGAAGAACGAGTCATTCTGCCTCATGAGGAGGTCATCGAAATTATTAACCTGGGGTCGGAAGGGGTTGAAAAGAACATCCGTATAGGACCCGCGCTACAGAGCGACGTCAAGCGAAGACTGGTTGAAATGCTCAGAGAGTATAGTGATGTGTTCGCTTGGTCGTATGAAGACATGCCCGGGCTCGATACAGATATGGTTGTGCACCGCCTGCCGTTAAAAGAAGAATGCCCGCCGGTCAAGCAGAAGCTTCGCAGAACTAGACCCGATATGGCAGTGAAAATTGAGGAGGTCCAAAAGCAGTGGGATGCTGGTTTCCTAGCTGTTACCAAATATCCCTCATGGGTCGCTAATATTGTACCAGTGCCAAAGAAAGACGGTAAAGTGAGAATGTGCGTAGATTACCGTGATTTAAATAAAGCGAGCCCAAAAGATGATTTTCCGCTTCCTCACATCGATGTGCTGGTTGACAACACTGCTCAATTCTCCGTATTCTCCTTCATGGATGGCTTCTCGGGCTATAATCAGATTAAAATGGCGCCAGAGGACATGGAGAAGACTACTTTCATAACGCCTTGGGGAACATTTTGTTATAAAGTGATGCCCTTCGGATTGAAGAATGCTGGGGCAACGTATCAGCGTGCAATGACGACTCTTTTCCATGATATGATGCATAAAGAGATCGAAGTTTATGTCGATGATATGATTGCCAAATCCCAGACGGAGGAAGAGCATTTGGTGAATCTGCTGAAGTTATTCAAAAGGCTTAGGAAGTTCAGGCTGAGACTGAACCCTAACAAGTGCACCTTCGGGGTGAGATCGGGTAAACTGCTGGGGTTTATCGTGAGTGAAAAAGGAATAGAGGTCGATCCTGCAAAAATAAAAGCAATACAAGAGATGCCGACGCCTAGAACAGAGAAAGAGGTGCGCGGGTTTTTAGGGAGGTTGAACTACATCGCTCGGTTCATATCTCACTTAACAGCTACGTGTGAACCATTATTCAAGCTGTTGAAAAAAGACCAGGCTGTAACGTGGAATGAAAATTGTCAAAAGGCATTCGATAAAATAAAGCAGTATTTGTAGGAGCCTCCTATTTTGATACCCCCAGTGGCAGGGAGACCCTTGATTATGTATTTGACAGTTCTTGAGGGAAGTATGGGTTGCGTTCTCGGTCAACACGACGAGACAGGAAGAAAAGAGCATGCAATCTACTACTTGAGTAAGAAGTTTACTGAATGTGAATCTCGATATTCAATGCTTGAAAAAACTTGTTGCGCGCTAGCCTGGGCCGCCAAGCATTTGAGGCAATACATGCTGAATCATACAACCATGCTCATCTCGAAGATGGATCCTATCAAATATGTATTCGAAAAGCAGGCGTTATCAGGGAGAATTGCCCGTTGGCAGATGGTTTTGACTGAATATGACATCCAGTATGTCTCGCAGAAGGCTATAAAGGGGAGCGTACTGTCTGAGTACTTGGCAGAGCAGCCTATTGAGGATTACCAATCGATGAGGTTTGATTTTCCTGACGAGGATATCATGTACCTAAAGATGAAAGATTGTGAAGAGCCGTTGCCAGACGAAGGACCGGAATTGGGTTCCAAATGGAAGTTGATCTTTGACGGAGCTGTAAACGCCTACGGTAGCAGAATAGGGGCAATCATCACTACTCCACACGGGTCGCACATCCCGTTTACTGCTCGATTGACCTTTCCAGTTACCAATAATGAAGCCGAATACGAAGCTTGTATCATGGGGCTTAAAGAAGCCATTGATTTGCGAATCAAAAATCTGGATTTATACGGAGATTCGACTCTGGTGGTGAATCAAATAAAAGGAGAATGGGAGACACGTCAGCCTAATTTGATACCGTACATGAATTATGCGAGGAGATTGTTGCCTTTCTTTGACAAGGTTGAGTTGCACCATGTACCGCGAGCAGAAAATCAGATGGCTGACGCCCTGCCACTTTGTCTTCCATGTACAAAGTCAACTTCTGGAATGAGGCTCCCAGAATTGTTATCTCTCGACTTGACAGGCCTGCCTTCGTATTTGCCATTGACGAAGCATCTGATGATAAACCGTGGTATTTTGATATCCTTAATTTCCTGAAGAATAAAGAGTATCCAGCTGGGGCATCCAGTCACGATCAGAAGACTCTCAGGAGATTGGCGGGTAATTTCTACCTGAATCCGGACGGTGTCTTATACAGAAGAAATCACGAATTGGTGTTGCTGCGTTGTGTAGACGAAAAAGAGGCAAAGTTGCTCATGGAGGAAATACATGAAGGTACATTTGGTACGCATGCTAGGGGGCATGCTATGACGAGGAAGTTGCTGCGGGCAGGTTATTTTTGGCTAACTATGGAAACTGATTGTTTCAAGTTTGCGAAGAAGTGTCATAAGTGCCAAATCTATGCTGATAAGATCCATGTGCCTCCGAGTCCTCTGAATGTGATGTCATCGCCATGGCCATTCTCGATGTGGGGCATCGATATGATTGGAAAGATCGAGCCGACGACTTCTAATGGACACCGGTTCATTCTAGTAGCAATTGATTACTTCACCAAATGGGTGGAAGCGGCGTCTTACGCAAACGTGACTAAGCAGGTGGTAACCAGGTTCATCAAGAGAGATATCATTTGCAGATATGGAATCCCCGAGCGGATAATCACTGACAACGGTTCAAACCTAAATAATAAAATGATGAAGGAGCTCTGTCAGAATTTTAAGATCGAGCATCACAACTCCTCCCCTTACCGACCCAAGATGAATGGCGTTGTTGAAGCGGCCAATAAGAATATAAAGAAGATCGTTCAGAAGATGGTGGTGACTTATAAGGATTGGCATGAGATGCTACCTTTCGCTTTGCACGATTATCGTATGACGGTACGCACATCAACCGGGGAAACTCCGTTCTCGTTGGTATATGGAATGGAGGCAGTGTTACCACTGGAAGTTGAGATTCCTTCGCTGAGGGTATTGCGAGACGTCCAACTAGACGAGGCAGAATGGGTGAAAGACAGGTTGAACCAGCTGAGTTTAATGGATGAGAAGAGGCTAGCTTCTCTAGCATACGGTCGTTTGTACCAGAGCCGAATGAAGAAAGCATATGATAAGAAGATACATCCTCGGAGCTTTCAGACGGGTGACCTTGTGCTGAAGAGGATTCTCCCGCCACAGGCAGATCACAGGGGCAAATGGACCCCCAACTACGAAGGGCCATACGTTGTCAGAAAAGTCTTTTCAGGAGGGGCTTTATTGTTGTCCACCATGGACGGTGAAGACTTTACGTCGCCTGTGAATTCGGACGCAGTTAAAAAATACTTTGCTTGAAATTGAACCGCTGGACAGAAAAAAGAGAGTCCAGGCAAAAATGGGGCATCCTGGCGAACCAAAAGCAGAATGAAAGGTTCGGGAAAAAGTTAGGGATAAAATTGAAAAAAATGTACACCCGCGAAGTTGAAAACCTACACTGGGCGGCTTCGGAAAAAAAGGGTATCCCGGTGAACTGAAAACCCGTAAAGGGCGGTCCACGCAAAAGTTAGGGATTTGAAAAGCAAATGACTGCGGTCCGAATTTGATACTGCAGTGAGCATTGGTGCGGGAGGATATACTCGAGGGGTCGATTATCAGATACAACCTCTTCGGAAGTATGGATACCGGGAAAGCATTAGAGTCGGGCGAGTCATGGGAGGATCAGTTCATGATGTTCGTCTGCATCCCGTTGCCGACATGTGTACAAATTTGATTTGTCATTATATTTATGCTTCTTGTATATTCGTTGTGCGTAGCTTCCTCTTTTCAGGAGTTACATCCCGTGTACAAAACTCCGCCCATTTAGGGGCCCAATCAATAAAACATGTTATTCAGTACTCGGTGCTAATTCTTTACTGTTTTGTACATGATAAACGCCTAGGTTTAATGAAACTAGCAAGTGTATAACGTCGCTGGCCCTTGCCAATAATTGCTAAAACTTTGAATTAATTGAAAATAATGTCACTAACGCTAACCTGAATAGATTTGGTTGCGTAGACTTGTCTTGTTCTGTTTGTGTTGTTGCAGGGTTCGTAGCCGTGTGAAGTGGACGATCAAAAGATTGTAGTATTGACCAGAAGCGTAACGAAAGACTCGATCCCCGCGCAGGTCGCGCCTCTGAGATGACAATGTTCCTTACTGAAGAAGGATCGAATTCCCCAGCTAGCCGTAGCTTATCCAAAGGACATTCTCCAGCAAAGTCATTTATCCTCAGCAGAGTTTGGCGGTCCCAAGATTGTAGACTGTATTCAGACAGTGTGGTGTCCCCCAGAAGGATTCCCCCATCTCAAGCAGAGTGGTTTAGCCTCAGAAGATTAACATTTCCAACTTGTGAGCTGTACTCAGGCAGTCCACCCTTCCCAGTAGGGTCATTTACTCTCCCCAGCGGAATCAGTGGATTTTCCCCCAAGAGAATCGTTTCGCCCCCAACGGAGTTCTCTTTCCTCCCAGTGAAACTCAAAGATTAAAAAAGAAAACTCTCCCCGGCATAGTTGGCTGTGTGCCCTGGAATTTATTTTGTCAGAACACCGTGTGATACCCGTTCACTCCCCAGCAGAAGTCCAATCAGGATTGGCGCATTCAGTTATTCCTCAGCGAAGTTGGCTTCACTCTTCCAGCATTTATTTTGCTGGAATAATTCTGTAGCACCTGGCTACCCCCCAGTGGAGTTGGCGTTGTCTTCAACATTTACTTTGCTGAAGCGGTTTCTGTATCCCAGTAGTTCGAGTCTGCATTTGCATCGGCATATAGTGTCATACTTGCATCCATCACATAAAAACGCGTAGCATTTCCATGTCGAATGGAGCATTGTGTCATTGTCAAACATATGCATTTTGAAACATAAGCCAGGTTGGCTAACCGTTTGTTTCAAGTATTGTTTTCTCTTGCAGGTGGAGAGAGCTCTTGCTCAAATGAATTACCAAACATTCAAGATCTCGGCGTGAGACATTCAATGATAATGTCAGTTTTGGCTATTTCCCCCACAAAGTTATTGGGTTAAGTTTCTCTTTGTCCCCGAGCAGGGTTATTTGTGTAAATTTCTCTTGTTTTCCCCGCCAGAGTTGCTTGTTGAAGTTTCTCTAGTCCGGCCAGCGGATTATTTTCTTCAAATTTGTTGTTACGACAGCATCAAAGGGTTTCATGAATCAGAATTTCAGAGGCTGCCGCCGGTTATCAGAACAAGCGTCCGGTAGTTTGGTTTCCAAATATCCTCAGTAGAGTCCGCCTCAAAGTCGCTGTCACGTCTGTGCTAAGAAGTTTGTGGGTTGGGACCAATGGAGAAATGGGTCCTGACGTGGACAATCTATTCCTATATTGATGGGATTTCTTCGTGCTAGAGCAAGGGGTGTCCTAACGTGGACAGATTTATTTCCCCAGGTTGATAAAATGTGCTAGTCCTAACATGGACAGATTCGATTTCTCCGTATTAATTGAAGTCCTGACGTGGACAAAATTGATTACTCTTTGTGTTGGTGTCCTGACGTGGACCATTTATTCCCAGCAGATATCTTCCTTCGTAATGGTGGAATGTGTGTCCTGACGTGGACAAGTTTATAGTTCTTCGTGTTGTCAAGATGCGCAAGTCCTGACGTGGACAAGTTTATCTCTCTTCGTGTTGGCGAGGCGTGAGTCCTGACATGGACAAGTTTTATTTCCTCAGCGGGTCGAAGATGTGAGTCCTGACGTGGACAAATCAAGACGAAGTGTGAGTCCTAACGTGGACGATTTATTCCTCACGTGGAAAGTTTAGTCCTGACGTGGACAGATCCAGACGAAGTTATTCCTAATGTGGAAAAGTTTATTCCTTACGTGGAAAGAAGTTTATTCCTTACGTGGAAAGATGTATTCCTTACGTGGAAAGATGTATTCCTTACGTGGAAAGATTTATTCCTAACGTGGAAAGTTGATTCCTAACGTGGAAATTTTATTCCTAACGTGGACGATTTATTCCTAACGTGGAAATTTTATTCCTAACGTGGACGATTTATTCCTAATGTGGAAAGTTTATTCCTAACGTGGAAAGTTTATTCCTAACGTGGAAAAGTTTATTCTTAACGTGGAAAGTTTATTCCTAACGTGGAAAGTTTATTCCTAACGTGGAAAGGTGAGTCCTGACGCGGACAATGTATTCCTAACATGGAAAGTTTATTCCTAACGTGGAAAGGTGAGTCCTAACGTGGACGATGTATTTCTAACGAGGAAAGTTTATTCCTAACTTGGAAAGGTTATTCCTAACGTGGAAAGTTTACTCTTAACGTGGACGATTTATTCCTGACGAGATGTGCTAGTCCTAACATGGACAATTCGTTCCTATGTTGATAGGATCCATTCGTGCTGATGAAATGCAGACGAGTCATCCACAGTGAAGTCGCCGAGATTTTTTCGTGTTGACAGCAGGTGGAGTCCTGACATGGACAAGTTTTTGTTGAGATCTCTTCGTGTTGACGAAACAGGCGTCCTAACGTGGACAAAGTTCTATCCCTGCGATGATAGAATCTTTTTCAGGCTGATGAAAATAATCCTCAGCACGGTCGCTAATGGATCAGTTTGGTGCCGTAACAACCAGATCCAGTCAGCAGATGTTGTTATTCAAGCAGTGGTGCAGTTTATTTCTGCGGTTGGCAAATTTCCGGGTTCTTAGTATTCAACCGTCTCGTACCTCGAATGTTTGAAGGCCGTTCGCTCTTCACCCAGTCGGGTCCAAGTCGCTTGAATAGGGGCAGCTGTTGCACCCTAAAATTTGCTCAACCTATTTCACTTGGTTTATGTTTCAATTACATTAGCATTTGCATATAGAGTCATGTACATAGTCTAATCATCTGCATAACATAGCACAGCAAGTCATCCAACAAGGGACCAAGTACTATGCTCATCTCTATGAGCCTATCAAGAGGTTATTATGAAAATTCAATCTTATCCAAGTCATCAGAAAGAAATTGAAATCTAAGAAGTCAGTGGATCAAGCAGTGGGTCTCTCTCCTATCTTGAGGGCATTTGAAGATCATCAAAGAAGTTGTGAGCAAGGAATTGAGGTCATGGAGGGTATATAGACATCATGGGAGACATGGAGAGTCATTTTGAAAGTGAGGCAATTCATTGATATGATCACAAGAGTTGCAGTTGAAGACAGTCAACTAGGGTTTCATCTGGGTCAACCCTGGGTCAACCCTAGGTCAAATGATTGATTGGAAGGCATCAAGGTCTATTTGAGAGATGTGGGGTTCATCATTTGACATGTAGATATGGATATGGTGTTGTGACAAGAAGAAATCAACAGAAATCAAGAAGAAGAGGAGTTTCTAAATTAGGGTTTCTGTGTAAAATCCCCTGATTTAGGTCAAACTTCCAAGCAATATAAGTCAAAATTCAAGCTTCAAATGGATCCTTGGCCAACATGAAACTTGTAGAGGATCTCAAGACCTTTAATTTGAGTGGTGGAAGACATTAAGGAGATTTATAGAATTCAAGTTATGGTCCTTGCAAGTTACAGGTCATCTGAGGTATCTGAAATTTTGTCTGTGAAAGTTACTTGTCTTCCAAGCAACTTTTACCCCTCGAGGAAATTTCAAATGAATTTCTGGTCAACATAAGAGTTGTTCCTAATTGTCTTAGCTTTCTATAAAGGTATGGTATGCCTTCATATGATTTGTGGAACTCTACTTATGGCCTTGGCAAGCAAAGGGTATTTTGGTTATTTGAGAATTACAGGTCATTTCAAGCCTATGCCCAAAACGCATACAAGGAAGCTTCAAATGAAAAACTTCACAACATCAAACTTGCTCCAAATGACATTTTGAGTCTATAAAAGTTATCATGAAAGTTTGTAGATGCTCATAGCTCAAGGTTTCAAATTTGGTCATTTAAAAGGTGAATTTAATGAATAAAAGTGACCTAAAATTGAGATTTTTCATAACATGGCCAAATGGGATGAAATTATAGGTCATTTTGATTGGAAAAAATGATTTAAGAACATTGGAAAAAGTATATTTTTGAGTTTGGTTCAAAGTTTGGAAGTTATGCTAGTTGGCTTACAAAGGAAGTAACACATCCAAATCCACAAGGGAATTGTGCACAAGAAGTTTCTACCAAGTTCTAGAGTGTTCTATGAGTGTCTATATATTGAGTAGAGTGGCTTCATTAAGGGGTTGGTGATTCATTTTGATCAAAATACCAAGTTTCATCTCATTCTTCAATTTTGCAAATCACATAAGAACTCTATCAAATCTTCATCATTCTCCACAATTCTTGATCCTATCATCATCTACATCCATCATAGATCAAGTTTCCATCAAGATCTGGATGAATTGAGGTAGAATTCGTGTGCTACCAAGTGCATCATCCAAATTGCAAAAGGAAGTGGTTATGGCAATCCAAGGGGTTTGAGCAAGAACTACTGCATACAGAATCAAGAACCAAGTTTATTGAGCAAGTCCCAAGCATTGCAAGCTGTGCATCCAAGATCTACTCCATCTGTTTTCAACTTTGAACCAGGTTAGTGTTTTCATCGATTTGGATAGAATTAGTTAGAATAATATAGAATTCTTAGGTTAGAATTGTTAGGAATAGTTAGATGAATGATTCTGATGAATTTAAAGGCATTTCATGGAGGTTACCATTGGAGCACCAAAACTGTTGTGGCTTAGAACACCTAGGATAGGGCATGATAATCTTAGATAGATAGCTCAGAATAACCAACATAGCATGTAGATTGTATTAGTGTAAGAGTTAGCAAGAATTGGCATGGTTGATATCAGTGTAAAATGGTGGAATCTAGGTCTTCTACCTATCGGGTTTGGTTATTGATTGAGTTTTAGAGAAAACCAAGGCCATGGTTGTGTAGAGGAGAAGAAATGGAGCATTTTTTATTTTTACAGATGTGAGTTTCATGGAGAAATGAAGGTGTATGAATATGTGGAATTCTGGTTCGTGCGAGCTTACACCAGGTCCATTAATGGCGAAACCCTAATGCTGTGGAGAAGACACATGAGGATCGTTGGATCCTTCGCAAGCTGTTGACTGAGTAACCCATCCAACGGCCAGGATTTAAACTGAAACGAGAGGGAATCCAAAGATGCAAAGCGCACCGTTTCACTTAACCTTTCTGACTGGGCTTTGGTTGCATTTGCTATTCGTACCCCTAGTTTCCAGGCCCAACATAAAATGAACTAACCTTTCTACTAATTGCACCGTTTTCCTTTTTCATTTTATTTTTGTGTTTTCTGGTTAGCTGGGCCCAGACGCGCCTTGCTATGCGCACCCCCAGTCTGGGCCCATTGTCCATTTTTAAATGATTTTAATTGCTAATTGCACCCCGGCCAACTTAATTCATATTAATCTCATTCAATTTTTTTTATTTCTTTAAAAATTCATAACAAATTGGAAATTGCATATTTTTAAATGGTTGTTTTTGCATCTTTTTCATATTTTTGTTAAGAAAATTGTCATATAATAAAATTAGCATTTCATTTTATTTTTGTATTTTTAGTACATTTTTCTTTTAAATAGGTTTTAATTGATTTTAGGTTTATACATGATATTGTTGATTTTAGTTTAGTTAGATACTTTTATATTTTGGGCCTATTTTTTTTAGGGTATTACACTTAGAACTTTAGCTTGTATATAAGATTTAATTCATGATTTTAGGACTTAATTTTAGATGGTTTGTTTAGGTGTGATTAGGAGAATCAAAACTAGGGTTTAGGGATAACATAGGTGTAGTAAATCATTTCTTTTAGGGGTTGTAGTTTGAATTTTGGGGTATGGGACTATAGGGGTATTATGGGTAGATAATAGACCCTTAGAAATTACTAGGTTTCCCCTATTCTACTATTACTATTAGTATATTGCTTGTGCCTGATTGACTGTGTGGTGTGCCCTCTCTAGGGTTATTATTTGACTGTGTGGGGTATTGGGCCTGCTTGGGGCTTGGGTTTGAGCTGAAGACTGTGCTGATGAAGCCCATTGGAGACCAAGGAGAACGAAGACCAACTTCCAGAGTTGATGAAGAGTATCTCTTGCCGGCAGCTGTTGAAGGTTATAGAATCTAGGAGTTAGGCAGAGCTCTAGAGTAGAAAACTTGATTCACAAGCATGGAAGGTCTTGGTTGCCTCCATCCCTCTCTATGATGCAGAGTCTCTCTAAGACATTCACCCCCTTCCTTTGGAAGGCTTGGTGATAGTGTCTAAGAGATAGAATTCTTGAGAGAAATATTTTATGTGTTGTTAGCAGTCTGTTTGCCACCTTTGGTGGTCAACTAATTGCTTAACACCCCAGTTCATTCTTGTGATTGGTGCCTCAGCTGGGAGATTGGGACTTGAAGAAAAGCCCAGAAGACTGATGATAGAGACCTTGCTTGAAGGCTTGAAGATGAAGACTGATGCTTGCTTGAAGCTTGTAGCTGTTTGGAGATGACTTGAAGACAGATGCTGATGAAGACTGCTGTTGCTGTTTATTTTTGCTGTTTATAATTCTTGATGTATTGATTGAATTTCCCTGACTGTATTGCTTGCCATTTCACCTGTTAGGTTGAAAGTGAATTCTGTTCACTTTTGCCTGTTGTTTTCTAGGTTCGAGGTTGAGTGGGACTCCCTTGCCTCGCTTGTATTGTTGCATCCATGCATTTTACTGTTTTATTGTATATATGCTATTGTTTCTGTTTCCGTTTATTCCCTTAGGATCTCTGTTTCTCTCTGCGCAAGAGAGGAACATGATAGACGTTAGGTCTTAACCCATGCATGATAACATTAGGTTAGTTTGATTCCCTTTTTAACCGTAGATTAGGGTTCTGTCTCTTCTTTCTAAAAAAAAACAGAAAAACACAATAAATCTTTCAAACACAATAAAAGACACTTCTTTCGTAAAAGAATGTGAACTCATCAAAACGTCATTTTTGTCCGCTTGGACCGGCAATCAGAAAAAAAACCTTTTTCAGAAGGAATAAAAACAATCAAGACAGACTGGTGTCGTACGTTGCCCGAACTACGTTTGCTCTGATCTTTCATGCTGTATGAAAGTACGTAGGCATAGGATGCGATATCCTAGCGAGCAACCTTCCCCTCCTTTCCCGTAGGTAGGCGAACTACGTTGACTCTGATTTCTCGTTCCAGACGGGAATACGTAGGCATAAAATGCGATACTTTGCCGAGTCGTTTTCTTTTCTTTTAACCCCAGACCTTTAGCGTAGATAGAATAACAATCCATACTAGAAAGCAAGTGTGGATCCCGTCGAGTACGACGGACGTGAAGGGTGCTAATACCTTCCCCTTGCGTAACCGACTCCCGAACCCAGGTTTTGGTTGCGATGACCATTCCTTTCCCCGTTTTGCGGTAGGTTTACCTCGAGCGTTTCCTTAGCACGGTGGCGACTCTTCTGTTCAGCCGGCGCCGATTTTCGCATTAGCGACAGTATGATTGCATCCTTAGCTTTTATTCGCCGTTACGTCGCTTTGTCGTTAATTCCCGTTTATAATTTATGTTTTCTTAATTCACGAAAACTTAATCCGTTTGCTTAATTTGGAATATAGGATTGTTAATCTAGTTTATGTCTTTTGCGCTTGTTAATTGACATAGGAATCGAATAGAGGTCGAAATCGCTTAGGAAATTGGTAAGGTAGAAACCCGTGATAAGCAAGAACCGAAAACAGTAGATTGACTTATTTTGATAATCACTTATTTTAACCGCTTAATTGCATTTTCTTTATTTATCCGATCAGAAACCAAACCAACTCCCCCTCCATTTCGAATTTGATAGATTAATCACATAAAAGAATCCTTGAGACGATATCCAAGTTGAATTGTCGCTGTACTACGTTTTCATCAAAAACACTCGTTCTGATCCGCGCGCGACAGCTGATCAATGAGCTAGGCCCTCCACGACGGAGAGATGCATTGGGCCGACCCCGTGTGATGAGCGGGACAGAGCAATATCTATATATATATATATATATATATATATATATATATATATATATATATATATATATATATATATATATATATATATATATATATATATATATATATATATATATATATATATATATATATATATATATATATATATATATATATATATATATATATATATATATATATATATATATATATATTATATTATATATATATATATATATATATATATATATATATATATATATATATATATATATATATATATATATATATATATATATATATATATAAGAATCTTAATCGGTTGAGTAAGTAAATAAAATAATTAATTATATTTAATATTTAATTATTTAATTGAATATGTGCTTAAATATAAGTGGATGTCAAGATAATCCATTTCGAAATAATGAGAATTTTAAATGATTATCATTCTATATATAGGCATGATCTCAAATATATCATGCTATAAGAAAATTATCTCTTTTTCTTCCCATTCGAAGAGTTTTCAAGACATTACGAGTACCGGTTGAGAAAAATCCACAAGCCAACCAGTGTCAAACACTTGTCTCTACACTTTTGTATTTAAGAATTATCGTTGTCATTGTCTAAAAATCTTTCTCATTATATTCGTCAAGGTATTACTATAATCATTAATATCAAAATGTCATAGATCCTAAGGTTTGTGTCCATGGGGAGACGCTTAAGCGCTCCCGGCGTGATGAATGATCAATGCATATTTATGCACTTTCTCCTATATTTTTACTTAGACATTTCTTTACTTTATCTTGATTATTTTTATGTTTTATTTTGTTTTTATATTTTATTTTATTTTTGGTTTAATTTGATTTCCGCACTTATTTTTCAGCTTTAGCAGTCTGCACGGAAACGATCATAACAGGAGTTCCGGGAATCCGTTTGAGGCGTTCTTAAAATTGCCGGAAAGCTTAGAGAGAGAGCTACGATTTTCGTGTTGGAGTCGAAGTCAGATTCGGAGCCAAAAATTCCAAAAGTCCGTTTGAAGTTACTGCATTAGAATTTTATTTTAGTGTTGGGTCATGTATTGGGCCTGTGTTATGTTTTCGACCCAGTTGGGTTATGACCCGAATTTGCTTTCTTTTTAAAGGAAAAATACTCGTGTTACTGTTTACCTAGTTACATTTTCATGAAAAATACATTCGGAGCTTTGAGAGAACCATGGAGAGCTAATTCCTTAGAGTCATTCTGCTGTAATCGCGTTCCAACGCTTTGAGGTTTTTACTTTATCAATCTAATTCGTTTCTCTTTCAACACTATTCTATGAATTGCTTTTGCTTAATCTGTTATTTTACAGAATTGTTTTGATTAAATTCGTATGATTGCATCCATAGCTTTTATTCGCCGTTAAGTCGCTTTGTCGTTAATTCGCGTTTATAATTCGTGTTCGCTTAATTCACGAAAACTTAATCCGTTTGCTTAATTTGGAATATAGGATTGGTAATCTAGTTTATGTCTTTTGCGCTTGTTAATTGACATAGGAATCGAATAGAGATCGAAATCGCTTAGGAAATTGGTAAGGTAGAAACCCGTGATAAGCCAGAACCGAAAACAGTAGATTGACTTATTTTGATAATCACTTATTTTAACCGCTTAATTGCATTTTCTTTATTTATCCGATCAGAAACCAAACCAACTCCCCCTCCATTTCGAATTTGGTAGATTAATCACATAAAAGAATCCTTGAGACAATATCCAAGTTGAACTGTCGCTGTATTACGTTTTCATCAAAAACACTCGTCCTGATCCGCGCGCGACAGCTGATCAATTAGCTAGGCCCTCCACGA
>OZ012735.1:278062867-278144185 GCA_963859935.3 Lathyrus sativus
TGAGTGATCAGTGCATATTTATGCACTTTCTCCTATATTTTTACTTAGGCATTTCTTTAGTTTATCTCGATTATATTTATGTTTTATTTTGTTTTTATATTTTATTTTATTTTTGGCTTAATTTGATTTCCGCACTTATTTTTCAACTTTAGCAGTATGCACGGAAACGATCATAACTGGAGTTCTGGGAATCCGTTTGAGGCGTTCTAAAAATTGCCGGAAAGCTAAGAGAGAGAGCTACGACTTTTGAGTTGGAGTCAAAGTCAGATTCGGAGCCAGAAATTCCAGAATTCCGTTTGAAGTTACTGCATTAGAATTTAATTTTAGTGTTGGGTCATGTATTGAGCCTGGGTTATGTTTTCGACCCAGTTGGGTTATGACCCGAATTTGCTTTCTTTTTAAAGGAAAAATACTCGTGTTACTGTTCACCTAATTACATTTTCACGAAAAATACATTCGGAGCTTTGAGAGAACCATGGCGAGCTAATTCCTTAGAGTCATTCTGCTGTAATCGCGTTCCAACGCTTTGAGGTTCTTACTTTATCAATCTAATTCGTTTCTCTTTCAACACTATTCTATGAATTGCTTTTGCTTAATCTGCTATTTTATAGAATTGTTTTGATTAAATTCGTATGATTGAATCCTTAGCTTTTATTCGCCGTTACGTCGCTTTGTCGTTAATTCGCGTTTATAATTCGTGTTTGCTTAATTCATGAAAACTTAATCTGTTTGCTTAATTTGGAATATAGGATTGGTAATCTAGTTTATGTCTTTTGCGCTTGTTAAATGACATAGGAATCGAATAGAGATCGAAATTGCTTAGGAAATTGGTAAGGTAGAAACCCGGGATAAGCCAGAACCGAAAACAGTAGATTGACTTATTTTGATAATCACTTATTTTAACCCCTTAATTGCATTTTCTTTATTTATCCGATCAGAAACCAAACCAACTCCCCCTCCATTTCAAATTTGGTAGATTAATCACATAAAAGAATCCTTGAGACGATATCCGAGTTGAATTGTCGCTGTATTACGTTTTCATCAAAAACACTCGTTCTGATCCGCGCGCGACAGCTGATCAATGAGCTAGGCCCTCCACGACGGAGAGATGGATTGGGCCGACCCCGTGTGATGAGCGGGACAAAACAATATCTATATCTATATATATATATATATATATATATATATATATATATATATATATATATATATATATATATATATATATATATATATATATATATATATATATATATATATATATATATATATATATATATATATATATATATATATATATATATATATATATATATATATATATATATATATATATATATATATATATATATATATAAATGTACAAAGTGGGGATCGAACCCCTATCCTTGAAGTGCTCTAACTCAAGCTTGAAAATATGATTTAAAAGATTAATTTAACAAAAATGGCACAACCAGGACTTGAACCCAAGTCATTTGGATTGTAGAAAGATCTCGCTACCACTGGAGCAATAACACCATATAGTTTTAATGTAAATTCGAAAGTTATTAATTCATTAATCTATTCTAAAACTTGAAAATTTTCATCCGAAAAATACCAGTAGCACCATATAGTTTCTAAAAATTAGGGGTTGTTTAAACCCTAACCTTTTCATCTCTCTGCCCGCGAACGCAAACGGTAACATCTTCACCCTCATTCATGCCGGCAACCGTCCTCCCTTCTCTCATCCATTGGTTACACCTCTCAAACGTAAGTTTCTCATTCTCATTTTCTAAATAATAATAATAATAATGTGCAATTTTCAATCTCTCATGTTCATATTTTTGCTCTAGGGTATTCACTCTCAATCTTAGTTCTACATTTGACTTTCATTCTCAAACCCAACCTTTCAATATGCTCTAGGGTTAGTTATGTTTGTTAACAATTAAGTGTTTCTTATGCTAGCTTTTTTTTAAAATCAAAATCCAATTTCTAAAACTCAGCATCACAGTGAATATTTTCTGATTGAAGGGCTGTAAATGGCTCACAAAATCATGTTATAGAAGATGGTATTTTGGCTTCAGTAGTATTATTAGTATCAAATTTAGCAAACACTAAAGATAGTAGCAATAGGTTATCAAATTCTTCAAAAACTAAAGAGGATAAAGTTGAGGAGCTCATCAAGGAAGTTGTGGATTGCTATTTTAAAGGAACGGTATGGTGATATTGTTTCTCAGATTTTGTTGGAAGATAGTAGCAGTAGGTTAGTCTCTAAATCTACTTGGTGGGCTGATATTTTATCCCTGGAGAAGAAGTGAGAGGTAGATATGTTTATTAGGAACTGTAGGTTTGTTGTAGGAGGTGGCATGACGGACTAACGATTCTGTTTTGGTTCGGTGTTTGGAACGGTAGTAATAGTTTAAGGAAGGATTTTGCATATTTGTTCTTTATTAGTTCTTCAAAACATTATTTTTTGTAATTGCATGGGTAGATTCTGTAATGGCAGGTGGTAATGGGGGGACTTTGGTATCCCTTTGGATATGTTCTCAGCAAGTTCACTAATCCTGAAGAGGGTAAATTATTCAATATATCATATATTGTTTGAATTACAAGCTATATCGACCTGTCCTGTTTTGCAACTTTTTGTACTTTCAGTTGGTATAGGCATGTGTTGATTTATTAATGTCTGGATATTATTGTTATTTGCTAATGGTTTTTCTGACCTTAGGTTTTCAAGAACTCTCAGCTGACTTAGTTGAGGCAGCAGCTGCTCACTGCCAGTTAATTGTTGTTTCCAAGTAAGTTTCTATTGAATTTACATGTCATTTGCTTGTAATTAATGTGTTGCTGATTTTTATTCTCTGTGAGTTTCATGATCTCTAGATTTAGTCCCCTTGGAGACAACCATAGTGAAATTAGTCCAAAAAAAGTACCCAATGTAGTAGTAAATTTGAAAGATATATTAATGTTAATACATTTAAGTTGATTAAAACCCTGTGCTTTTTAGATTTATAGAGAAGTTGCAGCAAGATATACCTGGAAAAGGAGTAAAACAGCAATTACAAGCTCTTTGCAGCATTTTCTTCTTCATAAGCATTTGGGAGATTTTCTTTCCGCTGGTTGCATCAATCAAAAACAAGGATCACTTGCAAAAGAGCTTTTGAGGTCCTTGTATTCACAGGTTTGTCCTAAACAATTTCTCGTCAGTACATTTTCTGCTTTACAACTTTTGAGGTCCTTGTATTCACATTTTGTCCTAAACAAATTAAATTGAACTTCCTCATATGATAACAACCAGTTTGAGATGAGCTTTCTATTACATTAAGGGTGTTCTATTGTTCAACATCACAAACTAATCTAAAGTTGTTATTGAAAGACTTTGAATCATCATCATCATGATCATATATTAAAAAGGGACATGGTGGCTATTATAGTCTTGGCTTTGAGATGTTGAGCAATTTTCACCATGGTTGTAATGTAGTGTCATTTAGTGCTTGCCACTTAAGCTTCACCAATACAAAATTGTTAAAGAAGCAAACATATCTAAATTATTATTAATTTATCACCATTAAATATCACCAAAAAATATTCAAGGTGTTTAAATTTAAAAAGTAAATAGTATTAAGTTATCACCAATAAATCACGACATCTCAAAAAAACACGTATTTAAAAAGTAGTGCTATGATTGTCTCAAAATATATCATTTTAATTACATATAAAATTTAAAATGTAATTATTTTGTTTGAGAAATAAATTATAACAATTTTTATAAACTTATCTTTTGTTAATAAAATTAAAATGATTAAAAAAATAAAGTAATAAAATTAAATGATAAAAGGAAACTTTCTAGTGTAGTAAGATGATAAGAGATCTCTTATCATTGATTACTTCAATTATCTCATTCAGCTTTTTTGATGCCGTAAGTGATGATTCACCTTTATCAATTATCTCATTAGATGAATTATTATTAACATTAGCATATGTAGTATTATCATCATTTTCATCACTATTAGATGAGATAGCATCATCATAACTAGTATTATCATCACTAACATCTGTAGCATTTGCATCAGTAGTATTTGCATTAGTAGTATTAGCATCAGTACTATTGGATAAATTATTACTCGAGCAATTATACAATCTTATATAAACACTCGCCCCATAAATCAATCTAAAACTACACAACCCATCATACAATCTATAACGATACGACCTATCATACAATCTATAACAACACGTCTGAGAAATCCTATTAGAGAGAAGTTTGATATTTGTGTTTATCATGAGATGAGTTTTTCTTTATATACCAGGTAAATCCACTAATTTGAATATCTTATGATACTGCCCTACCCACCGGATATGTTGATCCACTCTCTCTAATATACGAATAGACCTGCATCAATACTCGTAATAGAAAGAGTCGGGATCTCTGGAATTTTGGTATCACCAAGACCTAGTTTCTTTACCCTAGAGTGTGTGATAATCCTTGGGGTTATTTTAAGTACTAAGGAGGCAATAATATGTTAAATTTTTTAAAAGATGTGTGAGTAGTGATATTAAGTTGTTAGTTATATAATATGTTAATACTGTGTTTGTTGATAGTTAAATTATTTTATGTGTTAATATTGTGTTAGTTTGTAAATAATAGTGTATCCTTATGTGTTTATACATTTTATTTGTTTATAAATTTATTGATGGATGTTTAAAATATTGTAATTAAATTAGACTAAAGGTATGGACAAAGCATGGACTAAACTCCCAAGACACTGGAAGAAGTATAGAAAAGGTGTTAAGTCTTTTTTAGATTTTGCCTATACCACAGGAAGACGTCAAGGACGTGAAATTTCTTGTCCTTGTGCTCATTGTGCAAATTGTAAATGGGAAAGAAGACATGTGGTCCGCGATCATTTAATAGCAGTAGGTTTTGTGAAAGGATATGATGTGTGGGTAAACCATGGAGAGGATATACCGTCGCCTATGAAAATTAATAAGGACACAAAAGAGCAAGAGAACTCACTTGATGACATTGGTGGTTTACTGTATGACACATTTAGAAATGTGGTTGAAGTAGAGGAAACTAGTGAAGCTCACAATGAGGATGCGAGAAAGTTCTACAAGTTGATTAATGAGGCAAAACAAGAGTTATACCCCGGATGTGAAAACTTCTCTACTCTATCGTTCATAATTCGACTTTACTTGTTGAAGTGTCTGCATGGATGGAGCAATGCATCTTTCACTTCCCTTTTAGAATTATTGAAAGAAGTGATTCCAGAAATAAACATTCCTGAATCTTTTAACAAAACAAAGGCGATGATTAGTAATTTGGGTCTCGATTACAAAAAAATTCATGCATGTCCGAATGATTGCATGTTATATTGGAAAGAACACGAGAACGATAACTCTTGCAATATTTGTAAGGCTTCACGATGGAAGGAGTTTCCTCAAGTAGAGAGCGAGTCTTCTGAGCATGCGAAATATGATCATAAAGTCTTTGCTAAGGTTTTGAGACATTTTCCATTGATTCCACGATTTCAAAGGTTATTTATGTGTTCAAAGACAGCAAAAGAAATGAGGTGGCATGAAGAAGAACGCTCAAAGGATGGAAAATTAAGGCATCCTGCGGATGGACAAGCATGGATGGATTTTGATAGACTTCATCATGACTTTGCTTCTGAGCCTCGTAACATAAGACTTGGCTTATCAAGTGACGGCTTCAATCCATTCCGGACCATGAGCTTATCACACAGTACATGACCTGTCATGATGGTAGTATACAACTACCCTCCTTGGTTGTCCATGAAATCTGAATATACAATGTTGTCATTGTTGATTCCTGGGCCACAATCACCGGGGAATGACATTGATGTGTACCTTCAACCATTAATTGAGGAGTTAAAGGAGTTATGGGAATTAGGAGTAGACACATATGATGCCTCAAAAAATCAAACATTTAAAATTCGTGCAGCACTCCTATGGACAATTAGTGATTATCCTGGGTATGCTATGTTATCAGGTTGGAGCACCAAAGGAAGGTTTGCATGTGCGTGTTGCAATCATAACACTGAATCATCATATTTAAAAAATAGCCACAAGATGTGCTACATGGGTCATCGTGTCTTTTTACCAATGAGCCATGCTTGGAGGTTAAATAAAAGGTCCTTTAATGGAAAGAAAGAACTTAGGTCTGCCCCTTCTTTGTTAAAAGGGACAGATATTGTGGAAACCCTGAAAGATTTTCATAATGAGTTTGGTAAAACAAAAAAGAAGAAAAAAGATGGTCCATGGAAGAAAAAATCAATATTTTTTGAGTTACCTTATTGGGCTGAAAATACATTACGTCATAATCTTGATGTGATGCACATTGAAAAAAATATATTTGATAATATTATTGGAACTCTTTTAGACATACCAGGGAAGACAAAAGATCATGTTAATGCTCGTTATGATTTGAAAGACATGGGAATAAGAAAGAAGCTTCATCCAAAAGAGATTGGTGGAGGTCGTGCAGAGATTGCAAAATCTTGTTTTTCAATGAGTGCACGTGAGAAGACTATTTTTTGTGGTGTTTTAAAGGCTGCCAAATTACCAGATGGGACTGCATCAAACATTTCAAAGTGTGTGCAAGTTAGTAATAAGAAAGTGTTTGGCTACAAGAGTCATGACGCACATTTCATGTTACATTACTTATTACAAGTAGCAGTAAGAGGCACCATGCCCAATACAGTGGCTGAACCTCTAATTCGCTTAGGGTCATTTTTCCGCTCTTTGTGTAAAAAATTTATCCGGGAGCAAGATTTGAATTTCTTAGAAGCCGAGATTGTAGATATCCTCTGTCAACTAGAGATGATTTTTCCTCCAAGTTTTTTTGATATAATGGTTCACTTGCCTATTCATTTGGTAAATGAAGTTAGATTGGGCGGTCCAGTTCAATTTCGTTGGATGTATCCCACTGAAAGAAACTTATGCAAACTTAAAAGTTATGTTCGTAATAGAGCTCATCCTGAAGGATCTATTGCTGAGGCATATTTGGCTGAAGAAGCTTTGACTTTTTGCTCAAGATATTTACATGACAATGTAGACACACGGTTAAATAGAAAGAGTCGAAATTATGACAATAGTGACTTGTGTGATGTGGATTTAAGCGATTACTTTTCATGTATAGGTCGTTCCTTATGTGGGAAGAAAAATGGTAAACCATTTTTTCTAGATTCAACTACAAAATCTCAAGCCCACAGATACCTTTTGTTCAATTGTGATGAAGTTAACACATTCATCAGGTACCATAATATATTAAGTTCATTTATAAAAAAAAAATACAACACACACACACACACACATTAGTGTTATTTTCTAATAGATGATAAATTATCTTTGTAGGGAACATGATGATATTGTCAATAGTCAAACTAAAGGATGAAGGTGGGTCAAGGCCAAAACCCAAAGTCACGATTTTAGTGAATGGTTTAAAACTCGAGCCTTGAAAGATGATGTATCAATTCAGCTGAAAGATTTCTCTAGAGGTCCATGTGATATAGCAAAGAGGTTTTTAGGCTACCTCATCAATGGATATAGATTCCATACTATGAAACGAGATGCAAGACGCAAAACTCAAAATTCAGGTGTAACTTTGGTTTCGTTGACTCCAAGTTTTGCAAGCTCTAAGGATGAAAATCCTAGGATGAAAGATGTAACTTATTATGGAGTAATTAGAGATATAATTGAGTTAGATTATTACTCTCAATTCAACTTTGTTTTGTTTGAATGTGATTGGTTCGAGGTAGAAGAAGACAAATATGGGCTTACTTGTGTATATTTCAACAAAAAATGTTACCAAAATGATCCTTTTGTTCTACCATCTCAAGTGCATCAATGTTTCTATATCCAAGATCCACTTGATGAAAGTAGGCAGTATGTCATGAAAACAGATCCTAGAGATTTATATAGTATGGGTGACCTATCAGATTCAATGGTCCAAGAATCTTATCAAAGTGATCCTTTCGATGGTGAACTTAATTGGGTTAGAGAAGATATACCTGGAATAATTGTTGATAAGCCTCTATCTTTTATGGAAGAAGCAAGATATGAAGATGATTCTGATTTTGACAATACTTTGTTGGACTAGTAGAGTGATGGGGTCTAAGTCATTCATTTTATTTACTATTTGTCGCTTGCGCGAAAATAAGGTGCCGGCATGACAGAGGAGTCGCCACCTTTCGTTATTTATCCCTCAGAGCGGGAAAGGAAACGATCGGTAAAACCTGACGAAAAAGGTAAGACAAGGTCATCGCAACCATTGTCTGGGTTCGGGAGTCGGTTACGCAAGGGGAAGGTATTAGCACCCCTCACGTCCGTCGTACTCGACGGGATCCTCGCTTGTGTGTTTACTTGGACGGGTTGGTTTCATCTATCTACCTATAAAGGCTGGCTGAGAAAGAAAAGAAAAATGACTCGGCAAAGCGTCGCACTTTATGCCTACGTATTCTCATTAGAGAGTGAGAAATCAGAGTCAACGTAGTTCGCCCTACGAAGGAATATGGGGGAAAGGTTGCTCGCTAGGACGTCGCGTCCTATGCCTACGTACTTTCATCTGGTATGAAAGATCAGAGCAAACGTAGTTCGGGAAACTACGGGTTATCTCCTAAAAGAAGTGTTTTTTATTATGTTTGCGATTTCAACCGCACTAGAGACTATGACCTGAGAGTGAATACGTCGCATGTCACCCAAAGGGTACCATACTAAACATCCGATCTCAGATAGCTTAAGGCTCGTAACGTACGAAAGAAATCATTCATGATTACTGTATCTTAAACTGCTTTGAGATGAGAAGAGAACAGGCCCAACTAGGAGGGAGACTATCAAGTCCTACTGTTATCATGCCATGGATTCATCCTATGGTTGAGGTTTGAACAGGGAACTCCTAGATGTTGTCATGCATAGGTTTCAACCTAAAAGTCTATCATCAAATCCTCATCAGAGGAAATGAGAGTCCTAAGGGATCATGTCAATGATACACCAAAACAGACAAAAGCATCAGCTTTAACAGTAAAATGCATGCAATGCAAGTGAGGGAGGAAATGTGTGTGGGGCTTCAGCCTCCACAAGCTCGTCTCGACCTCAAGCCAGTCATGAAATAACAGTACTCATACTGAAGATAAACAACATGCTATCAAGCAGTACACAGATAAAAGAAATGAAGTGCCATCAGGCAAACAAAACACATGCTTGAGAAAGAATCATCTACTCTCTACTCTCTAATCCTAACACAGAATCTGAATCAAATCTAAGCAAAGCCCTAAAGCAAAACCTAACCAAAAGAACTCAATCCCAGTCTTCAAGCTTCAGAACAAGCTTACCAAAGAAAGGGAGCTAAGTAAGCAGACTCATAGTGTCTTCCTCAAGAAAGCACTAGGAGGTGTATACTCAGAAGTCATACCCTATGTGGCTCAACTACTGTAATCAGTTTACATTCCTCCTCAGGAGAAACTAAACTCACAAGCAGGCTCCAACATCACTGGATACTTAGGAAATCCTATCTGAACTAGTGGAACTAAGTGAATAGACCCATAGGACCTTCCTCAGGAAAGTACTAGGAGGCTTCCACTTAGGAGTTGTATCCTATGTGGCTCAACAACTGTGATCAGTTTACATTCCTCCTCAGGAGAAATTAAACTCACAAGTTGGCTCCTACATCATTGGACACTTAAGAAATCCTAGATAAACTAATGGAACTAAGTGAATAGACCCATAGGACCTTCCTCAGGAAAGTACTAGGAGGCTTCCACTTAGGAGTTGTATCCTATGTGGCTCAACAACATGTGATCAGTTTACATTCCTCCTCAGGAGAAATTAAACTCACAAGTTGGCTCCAACATCATTGGATACTTAAGAAAGAGGTGAGAAGAAAGAATGAAAGTCATTCATAGTGCCTTCCTCAGGAAAGTACCATGAACTTCCTTCAAACTTCAGGATCTCAAACCTCACAGACAGGGAATAATCCAAGCTCTGGGTCTCTGAGTCTTGATCTACAATCTTCTCTTCATGATGCCCCTCAACAAGGTCTTCAAGACAACACAAGCCCCACAACAAATTCCCCAAAATAAACCCCAGAGATGAACAGATAACCACAGAACAGACAAAATCAACAGGCAACTTCAGAAAATACCTAAAAATACTAACACAAGGGAAAAAAATTCTACAACCATTCACAAGGGTCTACAACATCTACCCATAACATCCACATATGCCTCTACCCAAAAATCAAGACAAAACTATCTAAAGAAAATGAATTATTTCACCTATGCATATCATAAACCCTAATTAGGCACCCTAATGCTAACCTAACTAAACTAATCAAATTTTAATTCTAAAAATCAAGAAATAAATCCTATGGGGAACTATGATTCAATATCTAATCACACCAAAAAGAATGAATTAAAAAGACTAAGGGAAGGTCCTAAAAGAAATTCTACAAAATTGGATACCAAACTAAACACATTAAAAATCTATTAAAATGAAAAATATACTAAAAATATGAAAAGAAAATAAAATGGAAATTTTATTTATTTATATTTTTCTAGACAAATTCATTAACCTATAGAAAAAACAAGAATTAAAAAATGATCAATTTTGGATTTTCTATGAATTTATTAAAAAACCATAAAATATTAAAGGAATTTAAAAATAAAAGAAATGAAAATACAGGGGAGGGGGTGAGAAAAGCAAGGCAGGCTAGTTAAATCTCATGATGGGCCCAGGAAGGGGGGTGCGCCTAGCAGGGCGCGCCTGGGCCCAATGGTTACCAGAAAAACACTTGAAAAATAAAAGAAAAAGGGCCTGAGGACGGTGCAAATAGCAACTGACTTACGTTCAATTCACATTGGGCCTGCCAGTGGGGGTGTCAATAGCAATGGGGCCTTAGGCCCAATCTAATTCACTCTGTCTCTCACGCAGGGGGGAAATGAGCAACTGGAGGTATGCTCCAGCAATTCACACTTGGGCTCCAACGCTACCCAAACCCTAGCCCAACTAACCACTTAACAAAACCTATCTTCCTCTCCCTCCATCTGAACACTGTTCATCGAACCCTAACCGTCTTCTCCCAACTCTCCTCTCTGCAATTCTCAAGAATCATCCAATCCCAGAAACACACAACCCTATTCAGAATACCTTCATCCTCATCTCAACGATATCACCCACGAAACTCAAACCCTAAAACGATGAACCCTAAAAATCAATGAAAGACAACATCAAAGGAGGTGAGAAAAGACGAACCTGGAGACGAGGACGTTTCTGGAAAAAATGAAGTACGAAGGGGGTTCGCTTGAAGTTGGATGATCTTGACGTCGAAGCGGCCTGGATCGTGGAAGGAGGTTGCAGAAATCGCTCTGTTTGCTGAAGATTTCTCAAGGAAAAGTCCGAGAATCTGGTGTTCTTGAAGATCTAAGAGTGATCTGGAGATCCTAGCAAGAACATTGAAGCGGAGGCTCTTTGAAGATTCTGGGGATTTTGCGAAGAACAAGCGAAGTTCTTGATGGTCTTATGATGATAACGATGATTTTCTGGGGAGAGATTGAAGGACCATGGAGCTTTGAGGATTTCTGGGATTTCCTTGAAGAATGATGAAGGTTGATTTCTTGAGGAACGATGAAGACGAACGATGATCTGGGCGAGACGATGAAGTTTCCGGCGGAATTGTTGAGTTCTCCGGCGAGTGGTGATGAAGGTGGATGGAGGAAGATCGGAGAAGAACGGAAGGTTTCTGGAAACTCTGGACAGAAAGTTAGCTCCGACGATGGTCGCGGTGGTCCGGTGACAGTTGGGGCTGCCGGCGGTGTGAGTTCAGGGCGGATGCATGGCCGCCGGTGGCTCTTCCGGCGATGGGTGCAGTGGAGACAAGTGTCTCAGTGGAGATCCTGCATGCAGGACGCGTGGCGTGCGAGGAGAGAGAGTGGAGAGGTAGTGGGGTCCACGTGTGGCAGAGTGAGGGAGTTCTGAGGTGTGAGGTGGGGCCTTCTTTGGGTACACGCGTGGCGTGTCTTATATAATGACAAGTGTCCCTTTTTTGGCCAAAAATAATGAAAAAACTGAATAAACTGGATAAAAAACTGAATTGGACTGAAAACTGGCATGGGCCTCCCACCTGTGTACTCTGGCCCACGAAAAATGATTAAAAAACTTAAAAAACTGAATTAACAACTAATACTCAATTAAACACTAATCGGACATTAAACCTACTTAACCCTAAAAACAATTAACTAAATGAAAATCCTAATTAAAATCTAAACAGAAAATTAAATCCTAATTAGCCTAAAAATGATTAAAATCTAATTAACCCTATATTAATAAAACTTCTACTAATTTCTATAAAATTCCTATTAAAATTTAAAAGCTATTAAAATCCTATTTAAAATCTACCACTTATTTAAAATTCTATTAAAATCTATTATTAATAAAAGAAAAAACTATATTTTCCTATATTATCTAAAAACAATTAAAAACAACTTTAAAATCTATTATATTCTAAAAAATGATTTAAAAACTATTAAACCAATTAAAAACCTATTTAAAAATCTATAAAATTCTAAAAACTTATAAAGCTCTAGAAAAAAGACCTAAACTATTTAAAAAATGTAAAAATCCATTTAAATCCTAAAAATGATTAAAAGCCTATTTAAAATCTACAGAAAGCTACTAAACCCTAAAAAATGCAGACAGAGGCCAATAACCAACATAAAAGAGCGCACGAGACCGGATCGAATCGAACAGAGAACCCCGGGCATCAGAATATCCCAAAATCACTATGCAAGCTAAAAATCACCGAGGAGCGCACAATTTCCCGAGAATAAAACCCTGATGATCTGGACTGGATCTGCCATATCTGATAGACGAAAACCAAGCTGTAACCCTGATATCTTCTGTCTGTACACACACATTGTTGCACCCTAAAATTTGCCCAACCTTACACTTGGTTTATGTTTCAATGTCATTAGCATTTGCATATAGAGTCATGTACATAGACTAACCATCTGCATAGCATAAGCATAGCAAGTCATTCAACAGGGGGACCAATCATCATTCTCATCTCTAGAAGCCTATCAAGAGGTTATTATTCCAATTCAACCTCATTCAAGTCATCAGGAAAGAATTTGAAAGCAAAGAGTGCAGCAGATCAAGCCTTGAGTCCATCTCCTAGCTGAGGGCATCTGAGGGTCAACAAGAGGATTGTGAGCTGTGAGTTGAAGGCATGGAGAGTATCTAGACATCTTGGAGGACTTAGAAAGTCATTTGGAGAAGGAGACAAGTCATTGAGGAGAGCACAAGAGCTATAGCTGAAGGCAGTCAACTAGGGTTTCATCTGGGTCAACCCTAGGTCAACCCTAGGTCAATTGACTGATTTAAGGGGCATTCAAGTCTAGGGGAGAGATGTGGGGTTCATCATTTGACATATGAAGAAGGATATGGAGATATGCCAAGGAGAATTCAAGAGAAATCAAGGAGAAGAGGAGTTTCTAAATTAGGGTTTCTGTGTAAAATCCCCTAGTTTAGGTCAAATTTCCAAGCAAGATAAGTCAAAATGCTAGCTTCAAATGGCTTCTTGGCCAACATGAAACTTGTAGAGGATCTCAAGACCTTTAATTTGAGTGGTGGAAGACATCAAGGAGATTTATAGAACTCAAGTTATGGTCCTTGCAAGTTACAGGTCATCTGAGGTATCTGAATTTTTGTCTGTGAAAGTGACTTGACTTCCAAGCTAGTTTTGCCCCTCAAGGATATTTCAAATGAATTCTTGGTCAACATAAGAGTTGTTCCTCATTGTCTTAGCTTTCTAGAATGGTATAGCATGCCTTCATATGATGTGTGGAACTCAACTTATGGTCTTGGCAAGCAAAGGGTATTTTGGGCATTTGTGAATTACAGGTCATTTTAACCCATGTCCAAAACCCATACAAGGAGGCCTCAAATGGAAAAACTTACAACATCAAACTTGCTCCAAATGTGATTTTAAGTCTAGAAAGAAGGTCATAAATTGTTGGAAAAGCTCATAACATGAAGTTGCATAATTGGTCAAAATGTGAACTAAAATGGCTTATAATTTGAATAAAGTCAAGATGAAAAATGGTTTGGGAGATTTATGAGTCCAAATGGAGACTTCCAATATATGATTTTGAATGGAAAAGACATTATAAAGACAATGGTTCAAACACTTTTTTGAGTTTAGTGGAAGATTTCAAAGTTATCCTTGGTTACTTGCATTTTAAGAAACACTTCAAAAATGGATCAAAGTTGGAAGGCAAGGGAATGTGTAAGATGGATCTAGAATGTTCATGTGAGCCCTATATATTCATGAAATGAAGATTGATCAAGGGTTGGACTCATTTTCACCAAGAATTCCCCAAATTCTCTCATTCTTTCTCATTGCAATTCTCTCAAAATTTCCCAAAATCTTCATCAATTTTCATCAACATTGATCCTCCTGCATTCAATCATCATCCTGGATCAGAATTGAGTCAAAGATTTGGTGGTTAGAATCCATTTTCGTGCACTTTCTTCAAGAACATACAAGCTGCAAATTCAGTTGTAGATCAAGATCCAAGCCAAGTTTCATCCAAATCTTGCAAACAGAATCAAGTACATCAAGAATGGATCAAGATTGAAGCATACAAGAGCCTGAATCCACGTGCTTTCTCAGCCTCCATTAAAGCTTGCTCAAGGTGCAAATCTTTCTAACTTATGCAATCTAGGGAGATTTAGGTAGTTTTACTAGTATATTCATGGTTCATGTTGTTAGGAGATTAGTTTAGATGAATTTGAGGCTGAATGGTGATGTTTCATAACAGGTGCACCAAACTGTTAGGACCTAGAATTCTTAGGTTGGTGCATTATAATGTTAGGTTGTTAGCGCAGGATAATCACCATTAGTCATGGAAGAGTTTAGTCTAGGTTTGATGGAGAATTGTGTTGATGAGTTGCAGAGGATTTCCATGGTGACCAGAATTTGTTGTTATCGGGTTGAGTGATCTAGTGAATTTCAGATCGAACTAGTGCCATAGACGTGTAGAGGGAGAGATTCTGAACATTTTTCATGTTTATATCGTGATGTGTTGTGGACTGTAGAGTGAGAACAGATGAGTTGAAATTGGCTCGTGCATGGCATTCATGGAGTCCAAACCCTAAGTCTCATGATCCATTGGAGAAGACACAATCTGAGCGGTCCAATTCGTGTTAGACCTTTGACCTGGAGAGCAATCCTGTGGCTCTAATTCAATTCTGATTTGGAGGGAGATGTGTTGGTGCCAAACGCACCGTTTCATTAATTGAAACGGGCGGGCCTGAGCGCTTTGTGATATTCCCACCCCCCAGTTACCAAGCCCATTCCATTTGAACGTGATATCCTATGCTTTTCTCACCCCCCAGCGTCCTTTTATTGTTTCATTAATTCTGAAATGTTTCTGGGCCTAAACCAATTCACTAACCACACCCCCTGTCTGCCTGGCCCATCCAATTATCAACTGAACGCGCCTGCTATTCTTACCCCCCTCCCTCTCATTTTAATTTTAATTGTTTTAATTCCACTTTATTTTTACCAACTTTAAAAATTCATAATAAATTCATAGAAAATCATTTTCAATTCATTCTTTTTACACTATTTTCTTTAGGATGTGTAGAAAATTATAGAAAAATAAAATTGCATTTTTATTTTCATTTCATATTTTTTCCATATTTTCTAAATAAATGTCATTTTAAATAGCTTCATTTCATGCATGATTTTATTAATTTTTGTTCTCCTAGATGCTTTCATATTTTTTGCTCATTCTTTTTAGGGTGTTTAGATTAGATATTGAACTTGTAGATTCAATTTAGTTCCCATTTTTAAGAATTAGTTTTAGGTGCTTAATGTAGGCTTGAACAACATGAACAAAATTAGGGTTTTTAGGTGATGACTTAGGAAGTTTGATTCTTTCCCTTAGGACTTAGGATTTAACTAGATTAGTTATGGGACTATAGGGGCTATGGGTAGTTATTAGATCCCCTTAGAAAAGTCAGGATTCCCCTACTGCTATTATTACTGTCTGTATATCTGATTGACTGGTGTGGTGTGCCCTCTGGGGATTATTGCTTGCTTGCTTGGGTATTGGGATTGTCTGGGGATTTGGGAGAGCTGAAGACTTGTGGAGATGAAAGCCATTGGAGATCCAGAGATTGAAGATCAACTTCCAGAGTTGAAGAGAAGATTCTTGCTAGCAGATGCTGAGGAGGCTAGGGTTTAGGAGCTAGGCAGAGCTCTAGGTTAGAAAATTTGTTTCTCAAACATGGATTGCCTTGTCTGCATCCATTCTTCTCTGTGATTCAGAGTCTCTCTAAGACACTCACCCCCTTCCTTTGGAAGGCTTGGTGATAGTGTCTAAGAGATAGAACTCTTGAGAGAAAATGTCTCTTGTGTTAGAAGCAGTCTGTTCACCACCGTTGGTAGTCAACTGATTGCTTAACACCCAATTCACTCTTGTGACTAATCCCTCATCCTGGAGGTTTGAGCTTGAAGAAAAGCCATTGCAGATGGAAGATAGATGATCAAAGCCCTTGCCTGAAGGCCATGAAGATGGAGATTGATGCTTGTTGAAGCCTGTAGCTGATTGGAGATTACTTGAAGTCAGATGTTGAGTCAGAGCTGCTGATGCTGTTGTTTCTTTTGCTGTATTTCATTTGCTGATGTATTGATTGGTTTTCTGGACTGTATTGTTTGCTGTTTACCCTGTTGGGTTGAAAGTGAAGCCTGTTCACTTTCGCCTATTGTTTTCTAGGTTCGAGGTTGAGTGGGACTCCCTTGCCTCGCTTGTGCTGTTGCATCCATGCATTTTACTGTTTTACTGTATATATCTGTTATTGTTTCTGTTTCTGCCTATCCCGTAGGATCTCTGTTTCTCTCTGTGCAAGAGAGGAGCATGATAGACACTAGGTCTTAACCCATGCATGATAACATTAGGTTAGTTTGATTCCCTTCGCAACCGTAGGTTAGAGTTCTGTCTCTTTCTTTCTCAAAACAAACAGAAAAACACATAAAGATTTCAAACACAATAAAAGACACTTCTTTCGTAAAAGAATGTGAACTCATCAAGACGTCATTTTTGTCCGCTTGGACTGCTAATCAGAAAAACCTTTTTCAGAAGGAATAAAATCAATCAAGGACAGACTTGTGTCGTACGTGGCCCGAACTACGTTTGCTCTGATCTTTCATGCTGTATGAAAGTACGTAGGCATAGGATGCGATATCCTAGCGAGCAACCTTCCCCTCCTTTCCAGTAGGTAGGCGAACTACGTTGACTCTGATTTCTCATTCCAGACGGGAATACGTAGGCATAAAGTGCGATACTTTGCCGAGTCATTTTATTTTCTTTTAACCCCAGACCTATAGTTTAGATAGAAGTAACAATCCATACCCGAAAACAAGCATGGATCCCGTCGAGTACGACGGACGTGAGGGGTGCTAATACCTTCCCCTTGCGTAACCGACTCCCGAATCCAGGTTTTGGTTGCGATGACCATACCTTTCCCGTGTTGTGCGAGGTTTACTCTGAGCGTTCCCTTTCCCTCCCGTGGGATAAATAACGCACGGTGGCGACTCTTCTGTTCAGCCGGCGCCGATTTTCGCAGTAGCGACAGCTGGCGACTCTGCTGGGGATCCAACGTCCCCTGGCTGCTAAGGACTGCGATAGTTCTTATGCATTTGGGATCCAACGTCCCTTAAGAGAGTCAATCCTAGCGCTTGTTTTCCCGTCGAGGATTTTGTATGGAGTTATTGTATATTTCTAACCTTGTATTTTCAGCTTTGTATATTGATTATCATTGCTGTATTTGGGGGTGACGGGTGTTCTGATATTGAGAGATAAGCCGGACCTGGGCTTGAGTGCATCTAGAATTAGAGTAGAAATTAGTGGGCGCCCGCTTGCTTTGCTTGCTTTGGTGTCCCATGAAATCTACACTCAGACGAGGTTCCTCTGGTTGGCCTCCTGCCCCTTCCTTTGGTTGGCGTGGGTTGCTGGTTAGTTGGATTGTCGACTCTGGGGACCGATCATTTGGAAGTTGGCTAAGTGAGGCCTCTTCAGGGATTGATGATGCCACTCCTTCTGGGAATCGTATCATCAACCCTGAAAGTCTGTGACGCCGACGACCGCATAGGATGCCGTACCTTGTGCCAGTTATAGGGCCACCCACCTGTGAGGGGATTCAGGGTTATGCAGGTAACTAGACCTTCAGATACCGGTTATTTCTTGATCAGAGATCCTGGTTATTTATGGAGAGTTATGAGGTCTGTCAGAGACCATTTGGAGATGTGTTCTGAGGTCTGTCAGAGACCATTTGGAGGTGTGAGGTCTGTCAGAGACCAATTAGAGATATGATTTGAGGTCTATCAGAGATCAGTTGGAGTTATGGTTTGAGGTCTGTCAGAGACCAGTGTTGGAGTTTTATTTTAGGTCTATCTGAGACCAGGGTTTGATGACTTCTGGATGGTCTATCTGAGACCTTTCTTGATTGGGTTCAGGCTACTCAGCTACAGCTTTGGTCCCTGTTGCATGTTACTTGCATTGCATTGCCTGCATATCCATTACCATTTGCATTTCACTAACGTGTGTCTGTGCTGCAGGTGCATTTGCATTTCCCTAGTTCTAGTGCCCCGGACTTCTGAGTGTTTGATCATGACTGGCTTAAGGAGAACAGTTGCTTACAAATTGCCTACTCCTGATATTGTTCCTTTACATGGGTTGATCTCTCTTGCTGATGAGGGTGTTCGTAGGAGTTTCCGGATGAGCTATGGTAGACTACTGAGATTGGTGTGCAAACCTACAGAGGTAGAGTTAGATGGGCTGTATGCTTTGATGCAATTCTACGACCCTGCTTTGAGGTGATTTACGTTCTCTGACTTTATTATGGGACCAACCCTGGAGGAATACGCTGAGTATGTTGAGCGGCCCGTGCAGAACCAGGGTCCATTCATTCATTATGACGCCAAACCCAAGCCGGAGGAATTGGCAAAAGCCTTGCATATTGATGCTTCTGAACTTGTGACTACTGTTTCCCGTGGAGTTCCAGGCTTCTCATTTCAGTTCTTAGTTGGTAAAGCCCAAGAATACGCCAAGAGCGGTTGCTGGGTTGCTTTCAATGCTGTGTTGGCCTTGTGCATTTATGGCATAGTACTGTTCCCCAATATACCGGATTTTGTGGACTTTGATGCTTTCTACTTGTTTTCCGCTGGTAATCCGGTACCTACCTTACTTGGAGATCTCTACCACTCACTGCATTATAAGAATGAGAAGGGAAGAGGGAAGAATGTTCACCTGTGTGTGCCCTTGTTGAGTATGTGGTTTGAGAGTCACCTTCCTAAGAGAGGATCTGTTGCAGAGACTACAGCCCCAGTTGGTTGGCCGGAGCGCCTGATGAGGCTATCGTCGGAAGATATGGAGTGGTTTGATAGAGACCTGTTGGGATCTGAGCTCATCTTCAGTTGTTCTGGGTACCCTAATGTGCCGCTGATAGGAAGAAAAGGGTGTATCAATTACAACCCTTCTCTATTCATTCGCCAGTTCGGATATGCGCTGAAGAATCCACCTCAGGAGGAAGAAGTACAGGAATCTCTGTACTTCACAGGGGATTTGAAGGGGGAGTTACTAGCCAAGCTGCAGCATGCCTGGACACGTATTAACCGCAAAGGGAAGCCGCTGTTAGGTAAGAACGATTGCCAGGCTTATGAACCTTACAGGGTTTGGATCCAGGAACGAGCAAGTCAGTTATTAATGCCATTTCCAGCTGCACCCGTCATTGTTCCCGTCCCGGCAGAAGAGCCAACTACTGTTTCTAGGGAAGTCTATGAACAAGTTGTGAAAGAAAAAGAAGCCTTGATGAAGATTAACGAAGGGTTAGAGCAAGAGTTAGCCCAGGTACGCAGCGAGAAAAATAAGGCCGTATATGCTTTCCAACAACAGATCGAGCTGGTAAACAGGTTAGGAGCTGAGTTGACTGAGGAGAAGAAAAAGCGCGAACGTCTGGGGCAAGAGTTCAGAAGTTCCCATGACATGCTAGAAGCCAAAAAGAAGGCGCTCGATGCAGCACACCGAGAGATATCTTCTTGCAATAAGACTTGGAATGCTACACTCACTAACAATAAGATGAGGGAAGATAAGCTGAAGCAGCAAATTTCCGACCTCGAAGAGAAGTTGAAGTCTAGCATCAAGAAGTGTGAGGAGGAAGTGATGACCCGGTATAGTGTCCAGCATGCACTGAACAAGGCAATCAAGTCCAGAGATGAAGCAGTGTCTCAGAAGCGAAAGTTAGAAGATTGCTTCGGAGAAGCAACATGGGAAGAAACTGCTGAAGACGTACGCCGTGTCCTTAAAAGGAGAAACCAGCTTGTTGAAGGGCTGCTTGATCGACCAAGTCATCCGGAGACCAAGAAGTTGATAGAGGAGTACCAGACTTTCGGGAGGATTTGATCATTTCATGTAGTAACTTGTATGCTTTATTTGCATAGTGCTGACCATCACCAGGATTGTTGGTTGAGGTCATGCCTTCTTTGTACTCTCAGTGATATTGTACTCTCGGCTTATTGATTTTCCCTGCAATATATGAGGCTTTCTATGATTCAGCTCCGATATTCCTATTGTCAGCACTGTCATTGCACTGGCACCTTCGCACTAGAACTGGGGGAATGAACTTCCCTAATGCACAGACACATTGCATTGCATTCATATTCATATTGCATTACAGGTAATCTTTGAATGGTGTCTTATTCCCTGCTTTGCATCAGGTACTTAACAGGATTCCAGATCAGCATCAGCACCGCTATTCTACACGCTCCAATTGTCGAAGAATCATGGACCAAATTCAGAACGAGATGCAAGATGTGCGCGAGAAGCTCGCTCTCTTCATGCAAACCATGGAAGCTATAGCAAAAGGGCAAGAGAATTTGCAGGCCATGGTCCAGCCTCTGTTGGCTCGCAACGCTGGTCATGGTAATGAAGATCATCAGTCTGTCCGGGTTGATACTGCTCATGGAGACGGCACTCCCACGCCAGTGGCTCCGCCCGTAGTCAATATACCTGCTGCTAATGTCAACAACGCTACCGCTGCTGTGAATGGTAACGTCGGAGGGGGGAATGAAACTGCTGTCCATAATGCTGGGCTGGGTGATGTCAATTTGGGAGATAATCTAGGAGGCAACGGCTTTGTCAATACTGGGTTCGGATTCAACGATCAGGGATTCGATAACACTGGGAAGTATGGCTTTAATGCTCAAGGCTTTGGGCAAGATGGTTATGGTATGGTCAATCAGGGTTACGGAGGCTTTGGAAACGGAAACGGTACTGGATTTATGGCTTTTGGTCCTGCTGGAGGTGTTCAAGGGTACGGCAACAGAGGCCGAGGTCCGGGAATGAATCAGATCAGAGCTGGACGTAATAATGGATATGATGGGTACGGAGCTGGAAATGGTCTGTGGCAAGAGGATCAGCAGGAGGACGCCTTCTCCGGAGGAGGTTTTGAAGGGCCGATGGATGATTCCCAAAAGATTAGAATGCTGGAAGAGCAGATGAAGGGAGTCTTAAACCAGAGTGCTGTGGGATTGGACATGGAAACAATGGGCCTGGTACCTGGCTTGAGGGTGCCAATTAAATTCAAAGCTCCTGCGTTCGATAAGTATAAAGGAGACACATGTCCGAAAGTGCATGTACGAGCTTATTACCGAAAGATGTCTGCATACTCCACTGATGAAAGGATGCTAATGCATTTCTTTCAGGATAGTCTGTCGGGCCCTTCCCTAGAGTGGTACATGGGGTTGGAGCCAACTGATATCAAGACATGGAAGCAATTGGCGGAGGCGTTCGTAGCCCATTACAAGTATAACAGCGACCTGGCACCCAATCGGGTCCAGTTGGCCGGGCTTTCGCAGAAGAAGGGGGAGAGTTTTAAGGAGTACGCGCAAAGGTGGCGCGATATGGCTGCCAGGGTCCGTCCTCCTGTAGAAGATAAGGAAATGAATGATATGTTTGTCGGCACATTCACAGGGCTGTTTCATGATATGCTGTTTCATACGTCTCTGGCCAGTTTTTCAGACCTGATTCTGATGGGGGAAAAGATTGAGCGTAACATTAAGCAAGGAAAGTTCCAAGTCGATGAATCAACTGCATCTGGCAGTAATAGGAAGGCTTATGGTGGGCGCCGTCAGGGCGAAGCCAGCGCAGTATTTGGAGGCCGAGGCCGAGGCCGAGGCAGGGGACGAAGTCAATATCGTCAGCCGCAGCAGGTGTCGAGTGTTACTATCCCGTATCAACAACAACCAATCCAGCAACAACAACCGGTTCAGCAGCAACCAATGCCACAGCAGCAGCAGCCTCAGCAGGGGGCACAGCAAGCTCAGCGAAGATTCCAGGGTAGTAAGCCGAGAAGAGTGTTTGAGAAGCCTCCCTCTACCTATGCTGATTTATTGCAGACATTGTTGGGATTGAATCTGGTAGAGAAAAGAACCCTGGCACCGATAACGGGAGCTCCCCCGTTCGGCTACGATGCGAATAGACACTGTGAGTTTCATTCTGGGGCCCCGGGCCACGATATAGAAGGTTGCCATGCTTTTAAGCACGTTGTGCAGGATCTTTTAGACAACAAGACTATCAATTTCGGAACGGCAGGTCCGAATATAGTCCAGAAACCCATGCCTAATCATGGGGCAAACGCCGTTCTGACTGAGGAAGGTCTGAATCTTATTATGAATGTTGAAGATTTAAAGACGCCGCTGAGCGAGATAAAGAGCCGACTGTTACGAGGAGATGTTTACCCAGGATGTAACGAGTATTGCTTAGACTGTTGGACCCTAGCTGGGGGGTGTGAGGATTTGAAGAAAGGCATTCAGGCTTTAATTGATGAAGGTATATTACAGTTTGATCGAGCGGCAATCGACGAGCCTGCAGGGGCAGTGGTGGATAATCGGAGTGATGTGGCCACAGTAACGATTCCTCGGAAGACGATCACTATTGCAGCGCCAGCTCAGCGACCACCGATTACCATAACTAAGGCCGGGCCAATCCCGTATGAGAACACGAAAGCAGTCCCATGGTCATATGGGTTAGAGGTGTATTGTGACGGGATAAAGATTGATGTTAACAAGCAGCCAGCTGAGATTGTGGATAATGTTGTTGGTTCAGGAGGCATGACGAGGAGTGGCAGGATCTTTATATCTCCTGAAGTGGAGGCCGAAAGATTAGCGAAAGGAAAAGGGAAAGTGGTTGAAAATGTTCCGGTACAAGCAAGTGAAAAAGAAGCGGCATCGAAGGATGTAGAAGAATTCATGCGCTTAATTCGAAAAAGTGATTATAAAATTGTGGAGCATCTGCAGCAGACACCGTCCAAAATATCTATCTTGTCATTGCTGTTGTGTTTGGAAGCTCATAGAAACGCTTTGCTGAAAGTCCTGGACACTTCTTTTGTACCCCAAGACGTCTCCGTGAATCAGCTAGAAGGAGTATTGGCACATGTGAATGCAGGCCACAGTCTGGGTTTTACCGATTTTGACTTGACTCCGAAAGGGAGAGATCATAATATGGCATTACACGTATCTGTTGAGTGTAGAGGGTCAGTAATGTCGCACGTATTGGTTGACACCGGATCATCTTTGAATGTGCTGCCCAAGAAGGCGATGATGAAGCTGGATGTTCGAGGGATTTTGTGTACACCCAGTGATTTGGTAGTCAGAGCATTTGACGGCACGCGGAGAACAGTCTTCGGATCGATTACCTTGCCTCTGCAAGTGGGGCCGGAAGTGTTTGCAACGGAGTTTTATATCATGGATATACAGCCTGCGTACAGCTGCTTGCTTGGAAGACCTTGGATTCATGGGGCAGGGGCCGTCACGTCCACCCTGCATCAGAAGTTAAAATATATGGTCGGGGACAGTGTAGTCACCGTGTGCGGAGAAGAAGACATCCTGGTCAGCCATTTATCGTCGTTTAAATATGTGGAAGTCGACGGAGCGATCCACGAGACACCATGCCAGGCATTCGAAGGTTTACGCATCAAGGACAAAGGTCCCGGGCCGAGCAAAGTGCCAGAGATAGCTGTCTCATCGTATAAAGAAGCTCAAGCTCTAGTGGAAGCAGGAGAAGCCAAGGGCTGGGGCAAAGTGCTGGACATTCCTGTGAAGATGGACCGGTTCGGGCTGGGGTACCAACCGTCGTCATCAACTCCTTCCGTGGGAGCTCCCCGTTTCAGAAAGCCAATCACCATCTCTGCCAGTGGAGTATGTCATGGAACTGTCAATGCTGCTTCAGAGTCTGATGAAGGAGACAGCGACTGTGATATGGATGCCTGGATTCAGCCAAGCACGCCAGGACAAGGACTGTGCAACTGGTCTATTCAGGAGCTTGTTCCTGTGACTTTTAAACAGTAATGCTTTGCTTTATTAATTGTTGAATAATCTGATGTCTTGCCCGGGGCATCAGGATTTGCTTAGGGCTGTGTTGTTATAAACATTGCGTGTTAATCATTAAATAAATGGCGTTTTTCATGTGCAAATACTGTAATCCCTGTCTTTCTGTTTTGTATTTTTCAATAAAATGGCAATGTGGTTATTCGCTTTATACGCATTTTGAAGCACTTAACCATTCCTTTTGCAGGATAACATTTTCAGATGACATCCTTGAACCACCTATGACTCGTCCCGACTTTGAGCACCCGGTATTCCAGACCGAAGAAGAGGTTGTCGAAGATAGCGACGTTCCTGAGGAACTGTCTTGGTTGGTGAAGCAAGAGGAAAGAGCCATTCTGCCTCACGACGAGGTCATCGAAATTATCACTTTGGGGTCGGAAGGGGTTGAGAAAAATATTCGTATCGGAGCCGCACTGCAGAGTGATATCAAGCGGAAACTGGTTGAAATGCTCCGAGAGTATAATGATGTATTCGCTTGGTCATATGAAGATATGCCAGGGCTCGATACAGATATGGTTGTGCATCGCCTGCCACTGAAAGAAGATTGCCCGCCAGTCAAACAAAAGCTTCGCAGAACTCGACCAGATATGGCAATGAAGATCAAAGAGGAGGTTCAGAAACAGTGGGACGCTGGCTTCCTGGCTGTGACAAAATATCCCTCATGGGTTGCTAACATCGTACCAGTGCCAAAGAAAGACGGCAAGGTCCGAATGTGCGTGGATTATAGAGATTTGAATAAAGCAAGCCCAAAAGACGATTTTCCACTTCCTCATATTGACGTGCTAGTTGATAATACTGCTCAATACTCCGTATTCTCCTTCATGGATGGCTTTTCAGGCTACAATCAAATTAAAATGGCGCCAGAGGATATGGAGAAGACTACTTTCATAACGCCGTGGGGAACATTTTGCTACAAAGTGATGCCCTTTGGTTTGAAAAATGCTGGGGCAACATATCAGCGTGCGATGACGACTCTTTTCCATGACATGATGCATAAAGAGATCGAAGTTTATGTTGATGATATGATTGCCAAATCCCAGACGGAGGAAGAGCATCTGGTGAATTTGCTGAAGTTGTTTAGAAGGCTTAGGAAGTTCAGGTTGAGGCTGAACCCTAATAAATGCACCTTCGGGGTGAGATCGGGTAAACTGCTGGGGTTTATCGTAAGCGAAAGAGGAATAGAGGTCGATCCTGCTAAAATAAAAGCAATTCAAGAAATGCCGACGCCTAAAACAGAGAAAGAAGTGCGCGGGTTTTTAGGGAGATTGAACTACATCGCTCGGTTCATATCTCACCTAACGGCCACGTGTGAACCATTATTCAAGCTGTTGAAGAAAGATCAAGCTGTAACGTGGAACGAAAATTGTCAAAAGGCGTTCGATAAAATAAAGAAGTATCTGCAGGAGCCTCCTATTTTGATACCGCCAGTGGCAGGGAGACCCTTGATAATGTATTTGACGGTTCTTGAGGGAAGCATGGGTTGTGTTCTCGGTCAACACGACGAGACGGGGAGAAAGGAGCATGCGATCTATTACTTGAGTAAGAAATTTACAGATTGTGAATCTCGGTACTCAATGCTGGAGAAAACTTGTTGCGCGCTAGCCTGGGCCGCCAAGCGTTTGAGGCAGTACATGCTGAATCATACAACCATGCTCATCTCGAAGATGGATCCTATCAAATATATATTCGAAAAGCAGGCGTTGTCAGGTAGAATTGCCCGTTGGCAGATGGTCTTGACTGAATATGACATTCAATACGTCTCGCAAAAGGCTATAAAGGGGAGTGTGCTGTCTGAGTATCTGGCGGAGCAGCCTATTGAAGAGTACCAATCGATGAGATTTGATTTTCCTGACGAGGATATCATGTACTTAAAGATGAAGGATTGCGAAGAGCCGTTGCCAGACGAAGGACCAGAGTTGGGGTCCCAGTGGAAGATGATATTTGACGGAGCTGTGAATGCTTACGGTAGCGGAATAGGGGCAATCATCACCACGCCACACGGGTCGCACATCCCGTTTACTGCTCGATTGACCTTTGCCGTTACCAATAATGAGGCCGAATACGAAGCTTGTATAATGGGGCTTGAAGAAGCCATTGATTTGCGAATCAAACATCTAGACGTATACGGAGACTCAGCTCTAATAGTGAATCAGATCAAAGGGGAATGGGAGACACGTCAGCCCAATTTGATACATTACATGAATTATGCAAGGAGATTGTTGCCTTTCTTTGACAAGGTTGAATTGCATCACGTACCGCGGGCGGAAAATCAAATGGCTGACGCCCTTGCCACTTTGTCTTCCATGTATAAAGTCAACTTCTGGAACGAAGCTCCCCAAATCACTATCTCTCGGTTGGACAGGCCAGCTTATGTATTTGCTATTGATGAAGCATCTGGTGACAAACCGTGGTATTTTGATATCCTTAATTTCCTGAAGAATAAAGAGTATCCGGCTGGGGCATCCAGTCAAGATCAGAAGACTCTCAGGAGATTAGCGGGTAATTTCTATTTGAATCCAGATGGCGTCTTGTACAGAAGAAACCACGATTTGGTGTTGTTGCGTTGTGTAGACGAGAAAGAGGCAAAGCTTCTCATGGAGGAAATTCACGAAGGTGCCTTTGGTACGCATGCTGGTGGACATGCTATGACGAGAAAGCTGCTGAGGGCAGGTTACTTTTGGCTGACGATGGAAACTGATTGTTTCAAGTTCGCGAGGAAGTGCCATAAGTGCCAAATCTATGCTGACAAGATACACGGGCCTCCGAGTCCTCTAAATGTGATGTCATCTCCATGGCCATTCTCGATGTGGGGAATCGATATGATCGGAAAGATCGAGCCGACGGCTTCTAACGGGCATCGGTTCATCCTAGTAGCAATCGATTATTTCACCAAGTGGGTGGAAGCGGCGTCTTACGCAAATGTAACGAAGCAAGTGGTGGCCAGATTCATCAAAAGAGATATCATTTGCCGATATGGGATCCCCGAGCGGATAATCACGGACAACGGCTCAAACCTGAACAACAAAATGATGAAGGAGCTCTGTCAGAATTTCAAGATCGAACATCACAACTCCTCCCCTTACCGACCCAAGATGAATGGCGCTGTCGAAGCGGCCAATAAGAATATCAAGAAAATCGTCCAGAAAATGGTGGTGACCTATAAGGATTGGCATGAAATGCTACCTTTTGCTTTGCACGGTTATCGTACGACGGTACGCACATCAACCGGGGCAACTCCGTTCTCGTTAGTATACGGAATGGAAGCGGTATTACCATTAGAGGTTGAGATCCCTTCTCTGAGGGTATTGCGAGACGTTCAGCTGGACGAGGCAGAATGGGTAACGAATAGATTGAACCAACTGAGTTTGATGGATGAGAAGAGGCTAGCTTCTCTGGCATACGGTCGTTTGTACCAAAGACGAATGAAGAAAGCGTACGACAAGAAGATACTTCCGCGAAGCTTTCAGACGGGCGACCTTGTGCTGAAAAGGATTCTCCCGCCGCAAGCAGATCACAGGGGCAAGTGGACCCCCAACTACGAAGGGCCATACGTTGTCAGAAAAGTCTTTTCAGGAGGAGCGTTGTTGTTGTCCACCATGGACGGAGAAGACTTTGCGTCACCTGTGAATTCGGACGCAGTTAAAAAATACTTTGCTTAAAATAGACCCGCTGGACAGAAAAAAGAGAGTCCAGGCAAAAATGGGGCATCCTGGCGAACCAAAAACAGAATGAAAGGTTCGGGCAAAAGTTAGGGATAAAATTGAAAAAATGTACACCCGCGAAGTTGAAAACCTACACTGGGAGGCTTCGGCAAAAAGGGGTATCCCGGTGAACTGAAAACCCGTAAAGGGCGGTTCACGCAAAAGTTAGGGATTTGAAAAGCAAATGACTGCGGTCCGAATTCAATGAGCATCAATGCGGGAGAATATATTTGAGGAGTCAGTTATCGGATACAATCTCTTCAGAAGTGGGGATATCGGGAAAGCATTAGAGTCGGACGAGTCATGGGAGGATCAGTTCGTGGTGTTCATCCGCATCCCGTTGCCGACATGTGTACAAAATTTAATTTGTCAAAATATTCATGCTTCTTGTGCATACTTGCATACTTATGTATTTGCTTTGCGTAGCTTCCTCATTTCAGGAGTTACATCCCATGTACAAAAACTCCGCCCATTCAAGGGCCCAATCAATGAAAATATGTTATTCAGTACTTGATGCTGGTTCTTTACTGTTTTGTGCATGATAAAACGCCTAAGTTTAGTGAAGCTAGCATGAGTATAACATCACTGGCCCTTGCCAACAATTGCCAAAGCTTTGAATTAACTGGGTGTAACGTCACTGACCTGAATTGATTTGATTGCACAGGCGTGTCGTGTCTTGTTTGTGTTGTTGCAGGTTTCGTAACCTTACGAGGAAAATGATCAAAAGATTGCGATAACGAAAGACTCAGCCTTCACGCAGGTCATGCATGTTTTCCCTGAAGAAGGATAGAATTCCCCAGCTAGCCGTAGCTTACTCAAAGGGAGCAGAAAAGTTATTCGTCCTCAATAGAGTTTGGCGAGTCCAAGATCATAAGGCTGTATTCAGATAGGTTCATCTTTCCCCGCAGAGTCATGCAATCTCTCCCAGTGGAGTCAGTTAATTTTCCCCAAGAGAATCATCCCATCCTCAGCGGAATTCTCTTTGCAAGTGTTTTCGTTCCTTCCAGTGGAACTCGAAGATCAAGACTCTCCCCAGCAGAGTTGGTGGTGATTCCTGTCATTTATTTTTTCAGGGATACTGTGTAATATCAGTCCACGTTCCAGCAGAAAGTCCAATCGTACTATGCACATCTGCTGCTCCCCAGCAGGAGGTTACCTCAACAAGGCGTTTGGTTTGAGTTCCCAATTTCCCAGCAGGGTCGACTTCACCCTTCCAGCATTTATTTTGCTGGAATAATTCTGTAGCATCTGGCTATCCCCGGCAGAGTCGGCATTATCCTTCCAGCATTTATTTTGCTGAAGCAGTTTCTGTACTCTAGCAATTCAGGTGGAGAGAGCTCTTGCTCAAATGAACAATCAAACATTCAAGATTTCGGCATGAGACATCCAATGTCAGTTTCGGCAGTATTCCCCACAGAGTTAGCATGATGAGATTCTCTTTGTCTCTGACAGAGTCATTTATGCAAATGTCTCTTATTTTCCCCGTCAGAGTTGCCAGGATAAGTTTCTCTTTGTTCCCAGGCAGAATTAATTGTCATCAAAGGTTTCATGAATCAGAATTGCAGAGGCCACCGCCGGTTATCAGAACAGGCGTCCGGTAGTTTGGTTTCCAGACATCCCTAGTAGAGTTCATCTCAAAGTCGCTGTCACGTCAGTGCTAAGAAGTTTGTGGGTGAGGATCATTGGACAACTAAGTCCTGACGTGGACAATTTACTCCTAGATTGACGGGATTTCTTCAGAAGTGGGCGTCCTAACGTGGACAGATTTATTTCCCCGGATTGGTGGGGTGTGTTAGTCCTATCGGGGGCAGATTCAGTTTCTCGAAATTTGTGGAATGGGAGGTCATGACGTTGACAAAAGTGATTACTCTTGGTGTTGGTGTCCTGACGCGGATAGATCAGACCAGCGTGTGAGTCCTTTCGTGGACAAGTCTTATTTCCTCAGCGGGTCGAAGACGCCTGAGTCCTAACATGGACAAATCAAGACGAGATCAGTGTCCTGATGTGGATAAATCAAAGAAATTATTATTCCTAACGTGGAGAAATGGGTCCTAACGTGGACGATGTAGTCCTTACGCGGACATATCAAGAAGTGATTCCTAACGTGGAAAGAGGAGAGTCCTTACGTGGACAGATTAAGATTGTGTTCCTGACGTGGAAAGATGGAGATTCCTTGCGCGGAGAAGATTGAGTCCATACGCGGACATATCAGAAGAGGATTCCTTACGTGGCAAAAGATAGTTTCCTTACGTGGAAATGACAGCATTCCTGACGTGGAAAGATTAGAGTCCTTACGCGGACATATCAAGATTGATTCCTGACGTGGAAAGAAAGAGATTATTCCTGACGTGGAAGAGTTTAGTCCTGACGCGGACAGATCAAAGAAGTTATTCCTAATGTGGAAGAAGAAGATTTACTCCCTACGTGGAAAAATTGGGGTCCTTACGTGGACAGACTCAAGAAAAGTTGATTCCTGACGTGGAAGAATGATGTACTCTTTACGTGGAAAGCTGAGTCCTGACGTGGACAGGTTCAGAACCAAAGTTGAATTCCTTACGTGGAAAGATTGGAGTCCCGACGCGGACATGTCAAGTGGTATTGGAGTCCTTACGTGGACAGATTGATATAGTTCTCCTTATGTGGAAAGAAGATTGCTTCCTGACGGGGAAAGATGGAAGGGTTAGTCCTGACGTGGACAGATACAGAAGAAATGATTCCTAGCGTGGACAGGTGTTAATCCTAACGTGGAAGAGTTTTATTCCTAACGCGGACGATTCAGTTTATGGAAATGCAGACGAATTATCCCCAGCGGAGTTGCCGAGATTTTTCTGGGTTAACAGCAAGTGGAGTCCTAACGTGGACAGGTTCTAGTTGAAATTTCTTCGTATTGACGACAGACAGAGTCCTAACGTGAACAAGCAAGCAATCTGTTATGATAGAATCCTCTTCAGAACGACGAAGACAATCCCCAGCACGGTCGCACGAGATCAATGGGTTACTGTAACAGTCAGATTCAGCTGATGAATGTCATTCCTCAAGCAGGAGCGCAGTTTAGTTTTGCGGTTGGCAAATTTCTGGTTTCACTAGTATTCAACCGTCTCGTACCGCGAATGTCTGAAGGCTCCGGGCTCTTCACCCAATCGGGTCCAAGTCGCTTGAATAGGGGCAGCTGTTGCACCCTAAAATTTGCCCAACCTTACACTTGGTTTATGTTTCAATGTCATTAGCATTTGCATATAGAGTCATGTACATAGACTAACCATCTGCATAGCATAAGCATAGCAAGTCATTCAACAGGGGGACCAATCATCATTCTCATCTCTAGAAGCCTATCAAGAGGTTATTATTCCAATTCAACCTCATTCAAGTCATCAGGAAAGAATTTGAAAGCAAAGAGTGCAGCAGATCAAGCCTTGAGTCCATCTCCTAGCTGAGGGCATCTGAGGGTCAACAAGAGGATTGTGAGCTGTGAGTTGAAGGCATGGAGAGTATCTAGACATCTTGGAGGACTTAGAAAGTCATTTGGAGAAGGATACAAGTCATTGAGGAGAGCACAAGAGCTATAGCTGAAGGCAGTCAACTAGGGTTTCATCTGGGTCAACCCTAGGTCAACCCTAGGTCAATTGACTGATTTAAGGGGCATTCAAGTCTAGGGGAGAGATGTGGGGTTCATCATTTGACATATGAAGAAGGATATGGAGATATGCCAAGGAGAATTCAAGAGAAATCAAGGAGAAGAGGAGTTTCTAAATTAGGGTTTCTGTGTAAAATCCCCTAGTTTAGGTCAAATTTCCAAGCAATATAAGTCAAAATGCTAGCTTCAAATGGCTTCTTGGCCAACATGAAACTTGTAGAGGATCTCAAGACCTTTAATTTGAGTGGTGGAAGACATCAAGGAGATTTATAGAACTCAAGTTATGGTCCTTGCAAGTTACAGGTCATCTGAGGTATCTGAATTTTTGTCTGTGAAAGTGACTTGACTTCCAAGCTAGTTTTGCCCCTCAAGGAGATTTCAAATGAATTCTTGGTCAACATAAGAGTTGCTCCTCATTGTCTTAGCTTTCTAGAATGGTATAGCATGCCTTCATATGATGTGTGGAACTCAACTTATGGTCTTGGAAAGCAAAGGGTATTTTGGGCATTTGTGAATTACAGGTCATTTTAACCCATGTCCAAAACCCATACAAGGAGGCCTCAAATGGAAAAACTTACAACATCAAACTTGCTCCAAATGTGATTTTAAGTCTATAAAGAAGGTCATAAATTGTTGGAAAAGCTCATAACATGAAGTTGCATAATTGGTCAAAATGTGAACTAAAATGGCTTATAATTTGAATAAAGTCAAGATGAAAAATGGTTTGGGAGATTTATGAGTCCAAATGGAGACTTCCAATATATGATTTTGAATGGAAAAGACATTATAAAGACAATGGTTCAAACACTTTTTTGAGTTTAGTGGAAGATTTCAAAGTTATCCTTGGTTACTTGCATTTTAAGAAACACTTCAAAAATGGATCAAAGTTGGAAGGCAAGGGAATGTGTAAGATGGATCTAGAATGTTCATGTGAGCCCTATATATTCATGAAATGAAGATTGATCAAGGGTTGGACTCATTTTCACCAAGAATTCCCCAAATTCTCTCATTCTTTCTCATTGCAATTCTCTCAAAATTTCCCAAAATCTTCATCAATTTTCATCAACATTGATCCTCCTGCATTCAATCATCATCCTGGATCAGAATTGAGTCAAAGATTTGGTGGTTAGAATCCATTTTCGTGCACTTTCTTCAAGAACATACAAGCTGCAAATTCAGTTGTAGATCAAGATCCAAGCCAAGTTTCATCCAAATCTTGCAAACAGAATCAAGTACATCAAGAATGGATCAAGATTGAAGCATACAAGAGCCTGAATCCACGTGCTTTCTCAGCCTCCATTAAAGCTTGCTCAAGGTGCAAATCTTTCTAACTTATGCAATCTAGGGAGATTTAGGTAGTTTTACTAGTATATTCATGGTTCATGCTGTTAGGAGATTAGTTTAGATGAATTTGAGGCTGAATGGTGATGTTTCATAGCAGGTGCACCAAACTGTTAGGACCTAGAATTCTTAGGTTGGTGCATTATAATGTTAGGTTGTTAGCGCAGGATAATCACCATTAGTCATGGAAGAGTTTAGTCTAGGTTTGATGGAGAATTGTGTTGATGAGTTGCAGAGGATTTCCATGGTGACCAGAATTTGTTGTTATCGGGTTGAGTGATCTAGTGAATTTCAGATCGAACTAGTGCCATAGACGTGTAGAGGGAGAGATTCTGAACATTTTTCATGTTTATATCGTGATGTGTTGTGGACTGTAGAGTGAGAACAGATGAGTTGAAATTGGCTCGTGCATGGCATTCATGGAGTCCAAACCCTAAGTCTCATGATCCATTGGAGAAGACACAATCTGAGCGGTCCAATTCGTGTTAGACCTTTGACCTGGAGAGCAATCCTGTGGCTCTAATTCAATTCTGATTTGGAGGGAGATGTGTTGGTGCCAAACGCACCGTTTCATTAATTGAAACGGGCGGGCCTGAGCGCTTTGTGATATTCCCACCCCCCAGTTACCAAGCCCATTCCATTTGAACGTGATATCCTATGCTTTTCTCACCCCCCAGCGTCCTTTTATTGTTTCATTAATTCTGAAATGTTTCTGGGCCTAAACCAATTCACTAACCACACCCCCTGTCTGCCTGGCCCATCCAATTATCAACTGAACGCGCCTGCTATTCTTACCCCCCTCCCTCTCATTTTAATTTTAATTGTTTTAATTCCACTTTATTTTTACCAACTTTAAAAATTCATAATAAATTCATAGAAAATCATTTTCAATTCATTCTTTTTACACTATTTTCTTTAGGATGTGTAGAAAATTATAGAAAAATAAAATTGCATTTTTATTTTCATTTCATATTTTTTCCATATTTTCTAAATAAATGTCATTTTAAATAGCTTCATTTCATGCATGATTTTATTAATTTTTGTTCTCCTAGATGCTTTCATATTTTTTGCTCATTCTTTTTAGGGTGTTTAGATTAGATATTGAACTTGTAGATTCAATTTAGTTCCCATTTTTAAGAATTAGTTTTAGGTGCTTAATGTAGGCTTGAACAACATGAACAAAATTAGGGTTTTTAGGTGATGACTTAGGAAGTTTGATTCTTTCCCTTAGGACTTAGGATTTAACTAGATTAGTTATGGGACTATAGGGGCTATGGGTAGTTATTAGATCCCCTTAGAAAAGTCAGGATTCCCCTACTGCTATTATTACTGTCTGTATATCTGATTGACTGGTGTGGTGTGCCCTCTGGGGATTATTGCTTGCTTGCTTGGGTATTGGGATTGTCTGGGGATTTGGGAGAGCTGAAGACTTGTGGAGATGAAAGCCATTAGAGATCCAGAGATTGAAGATCAACTTCCAGAGTTGAAGAGAAGATTCTTGCTAGCAGATGCTGAGGAGGCTAGGGTTTAGGAGCTAGGCAGAGCTCTAGGTTAGAAAATTTGTTTCTCAAACATGGATTGCCTTGTCTGCATCCATTCTTCTCTGTGATTCAGAGTCTCTCTAAGACACTCACCCCCTTCCTTTGGAAGGCTTGGTGATAGTGTCTAAGAGATAGAACTCTTGAGAGAAAATGTCTCTTGTGTTAGAAGCAGTCTGTTCACCACCGTTGGTAGTCAACTGATTGCTTAACACCCAATTCACTCTTGTGACTAATCCCTCATCCTGGAGGTTTGAGCTTGAAGAAAAGCCATTGCAGATGGAAGATAGATGATCAAAGCCCTTGCCTGAAGGCCATGAAGATGGAGATTGATGCTTGTTGAAGCCTGTAGCTGATTGGAGATTACTTGAAGTCAGATGTTGAGTCAGAGCTGCTGATGCTGTTGTTTCTTTTGCTGTATTTCATTTGCTGATGTATTGATTGGTTTTCTGGACTGTATTGTTTGCTGTTTACCCTGTTGGGTTGAAAGTGAAGCCTGTTCACTTTCGCCTATTGTTTTCTAGGTTCGAGGTTGAGTGGGACTCCCTTGCCTCGCTTGTGCTGTTGCATCCATGCATTTTACTGTTTTACTGTATATATCTGTTATTGTTTCTGTTTCTGCCTATCCCGTAGGATCTCTGTTTCTCTCTGTGCAAGAGAGGAGCATGATAGACACTAGGTCTTAACCCATGCATGATAACATTAGGTTAGTTTGATTCCCTTCGCAACCGTAGGTTAGAGTTCTGTCTCTTTCTTTCTCAAAACAAACAGAAAAACACATAAAGATTTCAAACACAATAAAAGACACTTCTTTCGTAAAAGAATGTGAACTCATCAAGACGTCATTTTTGTCCGCTTGGACTGCTAATCAGAAAAACCTTTTTCAGAAGGAATAAAATCAATCAAGGACAGACTTGTGTCGTACGTGGCCCGAACTACGTTTGCTCTGATCTTTCATGCTGTATGAAAGTACGTAGGCATAGGATGCGATATCCTAGCGAGCAACCTTCCCCTCCTTTCCAGTAGGTAGGCGAACTACGTTGACTCTGATTTCTCGTTCCAGACGGGAATACGTAGGCATAAAGTGCGATACTTTGCCGAGTCATTTTATTTTCTTTTAACCCCAGACCTATAGTTTAGATAGAAGTAACAATCCATACCCGAAAACAAGCGTGGATCCCGTCGAGTACGACGGACGTGAGGGGTGCTAATACCTTCCCCTTGCGTAACCGACTCCCGAATCCAGGTTTTGGTTGCGATGACCATACCTTTCCCGTGTTGTGCGAGGTTTACTCTGAGCGTTCCCTTTCCCTCCCGTGGGATAAATAACGCACGGTGGCGACTCTTCTATTCAGCCGGCGCCGATTTTCGCAGTAGCGACACACATCATGCATCTGATGCGAACATGAATTTAAACCACGAGCCAGCTAGGAGAATCGGTTGGTCAAATTTTGGGGTGCAACACTATTTTGCATCAATGTGAAAATTTGGAAGTAAGTTTTTTCATATATATATATGATTTCTAGATAGACAATTTCTTAACCAGTAAGTTTTTTCATATATATGATTTCATATATATGATAAATTTTATGGTAAAATGCTTATTGTTTTGTCTCAATGTGACTTCTCTTGTCGATTCTTGTCTATCTCTAAATATTTTTAATGTTTAAATATTTTATAGGACAAATGAACAAGGAAGAAAACAAGAAAAATATGAAGTGTCATGTGAAAGGTCAGAGGGGTGCTTCCAATTTTGAGCTACCACTAGTCAAATCAAGTTTTGAATTGGCAAGAAATTTCAGCATCAAACTGGAGGAAAGAAAGACCAAACATGGAAAAATATGTGCACCTATAACAGAAGTTGAAGCTCTTAGGAACCAAAAAAACCAGCCATTAACTACTCCACAATTCAAGTTATCTATGTTTGCAACAACTTCCAACAAAGAGCCTGAGCCAAAGAAAAATGTTTCAGATAATGCAAGTAGGACTAAACTACCTAACACTCATGCTGAAAAAAGTATAGAGAGGGAAGTATCTTTAAAAACAAACAAAGGATTGAAGATTCAAGATCCAAAAGATCAATCTTTGATTTCTAAAAGGAATCAACCTTTAGTTTCTAAAATCCAAAATTCAAAAGGACAGTCTTTGTCTCAAGTTAGAAGATCTACGCCTATGCATATTCAGGTTCCAAATAGGCAATCCATGAAAAAGATGGTAATTGTAGATGGACCGTTGGAAAGACAACAAATTGCAGAAAACAAATCTCTTAAAAATGACATTTCAAGGTCAAAGGAACAATCTAAGAGAATAGTTGTTGAAGATGATTCAAGGTAAAAACATGAAAGTAACAATAAGAATCAACAACATAAAAAGAAAGTGTTTGGAAATGACACTTCAAAGGCAAAAGATCAACAGAAGAAAATGGTAGTGGCTGAAGAGGAATCAATGGAAAGGCAACAAAGTGCTTGCAAGAAGACAAAAAGAAGTCATTTGTGCCAATCAATGTTAATTGGTGACTTTCTTGAAAAAAAATGGAAGAGATGTTGAGAAGGAGATGGAAAATTTAATTGAAGATGAGGAAAACATTGTTTTAGAAGAACAAGAACAAGAAGAAAATGTGGAATGTGAGGGAGACGCAGAAAAAAATGGTGATGTTTCATTTTATTTAAGACCAAGAAAATAGTTTATTATTAATTTATTTTATTACTCATATGTGTGTGTATTTGATAATTTATCTTACATTATATTATTTGATGTCAAAACAGGGACAACTAAGAAAAGAACACGAGGACCCACGCGTTGTTTAAAAATATATGCAAGAGATGTAAAAGACCGTCAAGAAGTTACTCTAGATGACTTTGGAGAGCCAATTGGACCTGATGACCAAACTGTTTCTGACTTAGGCTATTTCCTCGGAACTATAGCAAGGAATGCAAATTTTTGTCCATTGATCTATACAAATTACAAAGAGTTGCTTAAAGATGAAACATATCCTAAGCGTCATAATTATCATATTTGGAAATATATTAATGTATGAGAAGTAAAATTTCATAATTGTTTAATGATCAAGTATCTATAATTGATGACAAACATTGTTTTATTCTTGCAGACGAAGTTCAACATTCCTGAGAGAGGAAAAAAAGCAGTGTATGCTCGAATAAACGATGCTTGGAGACGCCACAAATACTCTATCAAGAAAGATCATTTTCTAAAGTACTCTAATATGAAGGATAGGTTAAAACACCGTCCAAAGAGCATATCTGAAGTTCATTTCAAGAAATTGTTAGTATATTGGAAAGATACTCATATTCAAGTAAGTTATTTATTTTGCTCAATAATTTTTGGAACTGGATTTTCAAATTTCTGGAAAGATGCTCTTTTGTGTTGGATTTTGGTTTTCAAATCTGGACTTGAAGGCAGAGGTGCTGCTCTAGAAAATTCTATATCTTATTGGTTGAATGTTACTATGCTTTCACTTTATGTCAAGTTTTCTCCTTCATGTAAAAATACTTGGACTGGATTTTCCAAAGAAGCACTTCACAATATTCTAATGTTTCTTAGGATCGCAACTCCTTCAACTATTATGGTTTGGTATATACTACATAATGTTTACTTTTGAGTAAATAATCATTCTGGTTCTTAAATGCTTGGAGCGTTGTTACTCATGTAGTATCTGAATGTGTCATAATTACTTCGTAATTCTCATGTATTGTATCCTTTTTCTAATTGGAACTGTGGTCATTTGAATCTATTGTTATCATTTCTGGTCTTCTTCCTAATCATGACAAGTAGTTGAATCTATTTGTTATAGTTATGAGATGAAGGGGTCTTCGTGTTTTACGTATTTCAAGAAACAAAGTTGACACCTTAAGTTTTTGGATGATAGTATGTATAGTGAAGAAAGACACCAGTAGTGACTTGCTAAATCTTATTTATAGTGAACTATAAGTTGTTTGTCATTTTTGGCTAACAATCCAATTTTTGTTTTTTTTAATTATAGGATATTAGCCAAAAGAATGCAGCTAATAGGAGCAAGCAAAAGTTTATGCATCGTGTAGGACCGAAAAATTTTGCTAGAATTCGTGCAAAAATGGTATGGTATTTGTGCGTGATTCTCAATAAAATAATGTGTTTTTTCAATCTCTTATTAACTAATATTTTGTATTTTTAATATATGAATAATAATGTAGCGGGAAAACAAGGATGGACAAGAAGTCACTCAAGCTGAGATGTTTATTGAAACTCGAAAAAGTCGCAAGGGAAAACAAGTGGATGAGGAAACCCAATTTGTGATTGTAAGTTAAATTATATCTATTTTAATTGCACATGTAGTTTTTAATTTTGTTCAAAATTGATAGTTTGATATATTAGGATAAACTTCAAGAATCTATTGAAACTTCAACTGAAGCTGGAACACAAACATTTCAATCACTGTTTGGAAAAGAAAAACCCGGTAGAGTGAGATGTTATGGAAGAACTGTTACACCATCATTGTTGAAAAAAAATGAAGAAATTTCTTTAATAAAAATGCAATATGATGGTAAAATTTCTGACATGACACAAAAGATGGGAGCAATGGAGGCACTTTTGAAAAGCATGTATATGCAACAAAATCCATATTTAAGTGAAGAGGAAGTAAACAATAAGATGAGAGAAGCCTTGCACAATGATAATATTCCAACACCGCGCTCATCGACATAAACCTATGCTCCTGCTCATCAAAAGGTACTACAATTGATATTAATTAAAATTGGCATTTATTTTACTAAGTGTTGAGTTGGTATTTCTTTAGTATACTAATTTATGTTGCTTATATCGAGTTCTCCCCTAGGATTAGTTTGTATTTTCTTACCAAATTATTAACTATGTCCATCATACTAACAATTTTTACAAATTCTGCTATGCTCAATGGTTGAAAATTGCTTATGGTTTTATTTGATAGCTTAGAACATGAGCACAGACAAATCACAAAGTGCATTAAAACTAGATTGAAGAACAGTACGCACAATCCACTTGAAACAGAACAAAAATAGCATTGGATATTGAAACAAATGCAACATGTCATAAAGAATATCATACAGAAAATGATTTTATGGTTTATGAATAAATGGCATAAGAATTTCAATCATAGGATTTACGGGATAAAAAGGGAGGATTTGATTATGTAAGAGTAGAGGAGAGTATGCTTTGTATGCTACGTATAAACAGTTCACTATGTGAAGTCTTTTAGGCTTTAGCAGCATAATAATAACCACAATTTAGAACCATGCTAGTAAATTTGGCATCCAAATTTATTTTGAAAAATCGTATTATATCCATCATTTATGTATAACAAGTTCAATAATGATGGCAACTAAACCAATTTTTACAGGCTCTAAGCTAAGAAATGACAAATACTCAATTATGTTGTTGCAAACCATTGAGCTATATATACACACACAAATCAATAATACAGAAAAGAACTTCCAATCACAGCTACATTGAATCACATAAATTCATATAAGACCTCTTCAAAAAATAGAAATTCATGTTGTTAAATAATAGCAGCTCTAGTGGCACTACATTTAGAGGAATTTGAACAAATCAATATTATTTTATCCTACACTATGCAGTACAAAATGTAGTAAAAAAAGGCTTCTGCAACGTTATATATCACTATTGCATAGCAGAATTTGAAGAAAAAAAAATGTTGTTCTCTACGTTCCAAATTAATTAACTATAGTTTTAGTATGTTTATATATAGTCTTAGTAGTGTTAATAATGTTGTTGACTACTAATATGATGGAAGAATTGTAAGTATGAGAGCAGTCATGGTAGTATTACTCATATTGATGAAAAATCAGTGATGATAATTAATTAACTCTATTGACATAGTCTTAGAATGTTTAAAGAATGAAATGAAACATGTTTGTTTAGTTTAGTATTATGTGTTATGTGTTACTATGTGTTTATTATATATATGTATGTGAGTATTGTCATTTTTCATGGTCAAAGTAAAAATGTTTAAATTTGACTATTCTTCATATTTATAGGTTAGAAATGAAGATGATCCTCAAGATGAACAAGATGGCGTTCTCCAAGATGACGACGATCTTCAAGATGATGACGATCTTCATTATAATCTAGATGACGATCTCCAATATGATCAAGACGACGATCTTCAATATGATCAAGTTGACGGTTCTCAAGATGATGATTCTCATGATTCTCAGTACAATGAATATGATGAAGACCTTCACTGATTCAAATATAGACAATTATTTTTTGTTTTATGGAGTTACACAAACCACCTAATTAGTTTTTGTATTTCAAAGAGTTTGGATTTATTTTGAAAATATTTGTTCTTACATTTCAAAGTGTTTATTACACTTCATCTTATTAATACTTCATATTTATATGTTTTGATTAATTTATACATGTGTTTCTTCTCATTTAATTAATAATATTGACTTATACTATATTAGAATAAAATGAAGGTTTATGGTTGAAATGTATCACCATATAAATGAATAGGAATTTTTTTAATAATTATATATTTAAGTTTAAAGTTAATATTTACCAAATATTTTTCAACTTATAGGCAACGCTTTTTAAGGGTTGCTTAATAAAAACCGTGGACTTTTCCTAAGTTTTAGGCGCGGTTCTTTAAATGAAATTATAAACTAGCTACGATTTTCATTTGTTGTTTTTTTTATAACCGTTGTATATTCATGTTTTGGGGACGGTTATTTTGTGTTGTTACTAGAAAACCGCAGTCTAAAACTACAACTAAAACCGTGGAATTTGATGATTTAGGGGACGGTGTTTTGAATCCGTGGTTATAAATAAAAAAAACCGCGCTCTAAAAGAATAGGCAACGGCCGTTTATTCCACGTCTGATAAACCGTCCCCTAAAGCCTTAGGCTACGGTTATTGCACTTTAGGTTGCGGTTTTGAGTTGTTACCAAAAGTCATTTTTGTTGTAGTGATATATTATATATATATATATATATATATATATATATATATATATATATATATATATATATATATATATATATATATATATATATATATATATATATATATATATATATATATATATATATATATATATATATATATATATATATATATATATATATATATATATAAGAATCTTAATCTGTTGAGTAAGTAAATAAAATAATTAATTATATTTAATAATTAATTATTTAATTGAATATGTGCTTAAATATAAGTGGATGTCAAGATAATCCATTTTGAAATAATGAGAATTTTAAATGATTATCATTCTATATATAGGCTATGATCTCAAATATATCATGCTATAAGAAAATTATCTCTTTTTCTCCCCATTCGAAGAGTTTTAAAGACATTACGAGTACCAGTTGAGAAAAATCCACAAGCCAACCAGTGTCAAACACTTGTCTCTACACTTTTGTATTTTAGAATTATCGTTGTCATTGTCTAAAAATCTTTCTCATTATATTCGTCAAGGTATTCCTATAATCATTAATATCAAAATGTCATAGATCCTAAGGTTTGTGTCCATGGGGAGACGCTTAAGCGCTTCCAGCGTGATGAGTGATCAGTGCATATTTATGCACTTTCTCCTATATTTTTACTTAGGCATTTCTTTACTTTATCTTGATTATTTTTATGTTTTATTTTGTTTTTATATTTTATTTTATTTTTGGTTTAATTTGATTTCCGCACTTATTTTTCAGCTTTAGCAGTCTGCACGGAAACGATCATAACTGGAGTTTTGGGAATCCGTTTGAGGCGTTCTAAAAATCGTCGGAAAGCTAAGAGAGAGAGCTACGACTTTCGTGTTGGAGTCGAAGTCAGATTCGGAGCCAAAAATTTCAGAATTTCGTTCGAAGTTACTGCATTAGAATTTAATTTTAGTGTTGGGTCATGTATTGGGCCTGGGTTATGTTTTCGACCCAGTTGGGTTATGACCTGAATTTGCTTTCTTTTTAAAGGAAAAATACTCGTGTTACTGTTCACCTAATTACATTTTCACGAAAAATACATTCGGAGCTTTGAGAGAACCATGGAGAGCTAATTCCTTAGAGTCATTCTGCTGTAATCGCGTTCCAACGCTTTGAGGTTTTTACTTTATCAATCTAATTCGTTTCTCTTTCAACACTATTCTATGAATTGCTTTTGTTTAATCTGTTATTTTATTGAATTGTTTTGATTAAATTCGTATGATTGCATCCTTAGCCTTTATTCGCCGTTACGTCGCTTTGTCGTTAATTCGCGTTTATAATTCGTGTTTGCTTAATTCACAAAAACTTAATCTGTTTGCTTAATTTGGAATATAGGATTGGTAATCTAGTTTATGTCTTTTGCGCTTGTTAATTGACATAGGAATCGAATTGAGATCGAAATTGCTTTGGAAATTGGTAAGGTAGAAACCCGTGATAAGTCGGAACCGAAAACAGTAGATTGACTTATTTTGATAATCACTTATTTTAATCGCTTAATTGCATTTTCTTTATTTATCCAATCAGAAACCAAACCAACTCCCCCTCCATTTCGAATTTGGTAGATTAATCACATAAAAGAATCCTTGAGACGATATCCGAGTTGAATTGTCGCTGTATTACGTTTTCATCAAAAACACTCGTTCTGATCCGCGCGCGACAGCTGATCAATGAGCTAGGTCCTCCACGACGGAGAGATGGATTGGGCCGACCCCGTGTGATGAGCGGGACAGAGCAATAGAGCAATATCTATATATATATATATATATATATATATATATATATATATATATATATATATATATATATATATATATATATATATATATATATATATATATATATATATATATATATATATATATATATATATATATATATATATATATATATATATATATATATATATATATATATATATATATATATATATATATATATATATATATATATATAAGAATCTTAATCGGTTGAGTAAGTAAATAAAATAATTAATTATATTTAATAATTAATTATTTAATTGAATATGTGCTTAAATATAAGTGGATGTCAAGATAATCCATTTCGAAATAATGAGAATTTTAAATGATTATCATTCTATATATAGGCTATGATCTCAAATATATCATGCTATAAGAAAATTATCTCTTTTTCTCCCCATTCGAAGAGTTTTCAAGACATTACGAGTACCGGTTGAGAAAAATCCACAAGCCAACCAGTGTCAAACACTTGTCTCTACACTTTTGTATTTAAGAATTATCATTGTCATTGTCTAAAAATCTTTCTCATTATATTCGTCAAGGTATTCCTATAATCATTAATATCAAAATGTCATAGATCCTAAGGTTTGTGTCCATGGGGAGACGCTTAAGCGCTCCCGGCGTGATGAATGATCAGTGCATATTTATACACTTTCTACTATATTTTTACTTAGGCATTTCTTTACTTTATCTTGATTATTTTTATGTTTTATTTTGTTTTTATATTTTATTTTATTTTTGGTTTAATTTGATTTCCGCACTAATTTTTCAGCTTTAGCAGTCTGCACGAAAACGATCATAACTGGAGTTCTGGGAATCCGTTTGAGGCGTTCTAAAAATCGCGGGAAAGCTAAGAGAGAGAGCTACGACTTTCGTGTTGGAGTCGAAGTCAGATTCCTAGCCAAAAATTCCAGAATTCCGTTTGAAGTTACTGCATTAGAATTTAATTTTAGTGTTGGGTCATGTATTGGGCCTGGGTTATGTTTTCGACCCAGTTGGGTTATGACCCGAATTTGCTTTCTTTTTAAAGGAAAAATACTCGTGTTACTGTTCACCTAATTACATTTTCACGAAAAATACATTCGGAGCTTTGAGAGAACCATGGAGAGCTAATTCCTTAGAGTCATTCTGCTGTAATCGCGTTCCAACGCTTTGAGGTTTTTACTTTATCAATCTAATTCGTTTCTCTTTCAACACTATTCTATGAATTGCTTTTGCTTAATCTGTTATTTTATAGAATTGTTTTGATTAAATTCGTATGATTGCATCCTTAGCTTTTATTCGCCGTTACGTCGCTTTGTCGTTAATTCGCGTTTATAATTCGTGTTTGCTTAATTCACGAAAACTTAATCCGTTTGCTTAATTTGGAATATAGGATTGGTAATCTAGTTTATGTCTTTTGCGCTTGTTAATTGACATAGGAATCGAATAGAGATCGAAATTTCTTAGGAAATTGGTAAGGTAGAAACCCGTGATAAGCCGGAACCGAAAACAGTAGATTGACTTATTTTGATAATCACTTATTTTAACCGCTTAATTGCATTTTCTTTATTTATCCGATTAGAAACAAAACCAACTCCCCCTCCATTTCGAATTTGGTAGATTAATCACATAAAAGAATCCTTGAGACGATATCCGAGTTGAATTGTAGTTGTATTACGTTTTCATCAAAAACACTTGTTCTGATCTGCGCGCGACAGCTGATCAATGAGCTAGGCCCTCCACGACGGAGAGATGGATTGGGCCAACCCCGTGTGATATATATATATATATATATATATATATATATATATATATATATATATATATATATATATATATATATATATATATATATATATATATATATATATATATATATATATATATATATATATATATATATATATATATATATATATATATATATATATATATATATATATATATATATATATATATATATATATATATATATATATATATATATATATATATATATATATATATATATATATATATATATATATATATATATATATATATATATATATATATATATATATATATATATATATATATATATATATATATATATATATATATATATATATATATATATATATATATATATATATAAATATATATATATATATATATATATATATAATATATATATATATAATAATATATATATATATATATATATATATATATATTTTATATATATATATATATATATATATATATATATATATATATATATATATAATATAATTTAATATATAAGAATCTTAATCGGTTGAGTAAGTAAATAAAATAATTAATTATATTTAATATTTAATTATTTAATTGAATATGTGCTTAAATATAAGTGGATGTCAAGATAATCCATTTCGAAATAATGAGAATTTTAAATGATTATCATTCTATATATAGGCTATGATCTCAAATATATCATGCTATAAGAAAATTATCTCTTTTTCTCCCCATTCGAAGAGTTTTCAAGACATTACGAGTACCGGTTGATAAAAATCCACAAGCCAACCAGTGTCAAACACTTGTCTCTACACTTTTGTATTTAAGAATTATCGTTGTCATTGTCTAAAAATCTTTCTCATTATATTCGTCAAGGTATTCCTATAATCATTAATATCAAAATGTCATAGATCCTAAGGTTTGTTTCCATGGGGAGACGCTTAAGCGCTCCCGGCGTGATGAATGATCAGTGCATATTTATGCACTTTCTCCTATATTTTTACTTAGGCATTTCTTTACTTTATCTTAATTATTTTTATGTTTTATTTTGTTTTTATATTTTATTTTATTTTTGGTTTAATTTGTTTTCCGCACTTATTTTTCAGCTTTAGCAGTCTGCAAGGAAACAATCATAACTGGAGTTCCGGGAATCCGTTTGAGGCGTTCTAAAAATTGCCGGAAAGCTAAGAGAGAGAGCTACTACTTTCGTGTTGGAGCCGAAGTCAGATTCGGAGCCAAAAATTCCAGAATTCCGTTTGAAGTTACTGAATTAGAATTTAATTTTAGTGTTGGGTCATGTATTGGGCCTGGGTTATGTTTTCGACCCAGTTGGGTTATGACCCGAATTTGCTTTCTTTTTTAAAAAAAAATACTCGTGTTACTGTACACCTAATTACATTTTCACGAAAAATATATTAGGAGCTTTGAGAGAACCATGGAGAGCTAATTCCTTAGAGTCATTCTGCTGTAATCGCGTTCCAACGCTTTGAGGTTTTTACTTTGTCAATCTAATTCGTTTCTCTTTCAACACTATTCTATGAATTGCTTTTGCATAATCTGTTATTTTATAGAATTGTTTTGATTAAATTCGTATGATTGCATCCTTAGCTTTTATTCGCCGTTACGTCGCTTTGTCGTTAATTTGCGTTTATAATTCGTGTTTGCTTAATTCACGAAAACTTAATCCGTTTGCTTAATTTGGAATATAGGATTGGTAATCTAGTTTATGTCTTTTGCGCTTGTTAATTGACATAAGAATCGAATAGAGATCAAAATCGCTTAGGAAATTGGTAAGGTAGAAACCCGTGATAAGCCGGAACCGAAAACAGTAGATTGACTTATTTTAATAATCACTTATTTTAACCGCTTAATTGCATTTTCTTTATTTATCCGATTAGAAACCAAACCAACTCCCCCTCCATTTCGAATTTGGTAGATTAATCACATAAAAGAATCCTTGAGACGATATCCGAGTTGAATTGTCGCTGTATTACGTTTTCATCAAAAACACTCGTTCTGATCAGCGCGCGACAGCTGATCAATGAGCTAGGCCCTCCACGACGGAGAGATGGATTGGGCCAACCCCGTGTGATGAGCGGGATAGAGCTATATATATATATATATATATATATATATATATATATATATATATATATATATATATATATATATATATATATATATATATATATATATATATATATATATATATATATATATATATATATATATATATATATATATATATATATATATATATATATATATATATATATATATATATATATATATATATATATATATATATATATATATATATATATATATATATATATATATATATATATATATATATATATATATATATATATATATATATATATATATATATATATATATATATATATATATATATATATATATATATATATATATATATATATATATATATATATATATATATATATATATATATATATATATATATATATATATATATATATATATATATATATATATATATATATATATATATATATATATATATATATATAATATATATATATATATTATATATATATATATATATATATATATATATATATATATATATATATATATATATATAATATAATATATATATATATATATATATATATATATATATATATATATATATATATATATATATATATATATATATATATATATATATATATATATATATATATATATATATATATATATATATATATATATATATATATATATATATATATATATATATATATATATATATATATATATATATATATATATATATATATATATATATATATATATATATATATATATATATATATATATATATATATATATATATATATATATATATATATATATATATATATATATATATATATATATATATATATATATATATATATATATATATATATAATATATATAAGAATCTTAATCGGTTGAGTAAGTAAATAAAATAATTAATTATATTTAATATTTAATTATTTAATTGAATATGTGCTTAAATATAAGTGGATGTCAAGATAATCCATTTCGAAATAATGAGAATTTAAAATGATTATCATTCTATATATAGGCTATGATCTCAAATATATCATGCTATAAGAAAATTATCTCTTTTTCTCCCCATTCGAAGAGTTTTCAAGACATTACGAGTACCGGTTGAGAAAAATCCACAAGCCAACCAGTGTCAAAAACTTGTCTCTACACTTTTGTATTTAAGAATTATCGTTGTCATTGTCTAAAAATCTTTCTCATTATATTCGTCAAGGTATTCCTATAATCATTAATATCAAAATGTCATAGATCATAAGGTTTGTTTCCATGGGGAGACGCTTAAGCGCTCCCGGCGTGATGAATGATCAGTGCATATTTATGCACTTTCTCCTATATTTTTACTTAGGCATTTCTTTACTTTATCTTGATTATTTTTATGTTTTATTTTGTTTTTATATTTTATTTTATTTTTGGTTTAATTTGATTTCCGCACTTATTTTTCAGCTTTAGCAGTCTGCACGGAAACGATCATAACTGGAGTTCCGGGAATCCGTTTGAGGCGTTCTAAAAATCGCCGGAAAGCTAAGAGAGAGAGCTACTACTTTCGTGTTGGAGTCGAAGTCAGATTCGGAGCCAAAAGTTCCAGAATTCCGTTTGAAGTTACTGAATTAGAATTTAATTTTAGTGTTGGGTCATGTATTGGGCCTGGGTTATGTTTTCGACCCAGTTGGGTTATGACCCGAATTTGCTTTCTTTTTAAAAAAAAAATACTCGTGTTACTGTACACCTAATTACATTTTCACGAAAAATATATTAGGAGCTTTGAGAGAACCATGGAGAGCTAACTCCTTAGAGTCATTCTGCTGTAATCGCGTTCCAACGCTTTGAGGTTTTTACTTTATCAATCTAATTCGTTTCTCTTTCAACACTATTCTATGAATTTCTTTTGCATAATCTGTTATTTTATAGAATTGTTTTGATTAAATTCGTATGATTGCATCCTTAGCTTTTATTCGCCGTTACGTCGCTTTGTCGTTAATTCGCGTTTATAATTCGTGTTTGTTGAATTCACGAAAACTTAATCCGTTTGCTTAATTAGGAAATAGGATTGGTAATCTAGGTTATGTCTTTTGCGCTTGTTAATTGACATAGGGATCGAATAGAGATCAAAATCGCTTAGGAAATTGGTATGGTAGAAACCCGTGATAAGCCGGAACCGAAAACAGTAGATTGACTTATTTTGATAATCACTTATTTTAACCGCTTAATTGCATTTTCTTTATTTATCTGATCAGAAACCAAACCAACTCCCCCTCCATTTCGAATTTGGTAGATTAATCACATAAAAGAATCTTTGAGACGATATCCAAGTTGAATTGTCGCTGTATTACGTTTTCATCAAAAACACTCGTTCTGATCCGCGCGCGACAGCTGATCAATTAGCTAGGCCCTCCACGACGGAGAGATGGATTGGGCCAACCCCGTGTGATGAGCGAGACAGAGCAATATCTATATATATATATATATATATATATATATATATATATATATATATATATATATATATATATATATAATATATATATATATATATATATATATATATATATATATATATATATATATATATATATATAAGAATCTTAATCGGTTGAATAAGTAAATAAAATAATTAATTATATTTAATATTTAATTATTTAATTGAATATGTGCTTAAATATAAGTGGATGTCAAGATAATCCATTTCGAAATAATGAGAATTTTAAATGATTATCGTTCTATATATAGGCTATGATCTCAAATATATCATGCTATAAGAAAATTATCTCTTTTTCTCCCCATTCGAAGAGTTTTCAAGACATTACGAGTTCCGGTTGAGAAAAATCCACAAGCCAACCAGTGTCAAACACTTGTCTCTACACTTTTGTATTTAAGAATTATCGTTGTCATTGTCTAAAAATCTTTCTCATTATATTCGTCAAGGTATTCCTATAATCATTAATATCAAAATGTCATAGATCCTAAGGTTTGTTTCCATGGGGAGACGCTTAAGCGCTCCTGGCGTGATGAATGATCAGTGCATATTGTTGCACTCCAAAATTTGACCAACAATTATTTATTCATTGAGTGTTTGAAAATGGATACCTTCATCAGAAAGTTCAAGAGATCCTCAGAGGAATGGGTTGAAACCAGGGTTGTGTGCTTCATAGCTTGAGAGTTGTGGGTGCTCCTCAGATGATTCTGAGACTTTGAGAAGAAACTTGATGTTTTGAGAAAGCCTATGAGATGTCTTGATAGCCATCATGAAGCCCAGAGAGGTCATTATGCAAGAATTCTGAAGATTCAACCATGAATGGTAGAATTAGGGTTTTGACTGGGTTAACCCTAGATCAGCTGAAGATTTGGAGAAGGTTGAGACCTAATCCAAGGGCCATGAGATCATGGAATGATGTATAGAGATGTTATAAAGATGATTCCTAGACCAACTCATCATGATTGAGGAGTTTGAGAAGTTTCAAGTTAGGGTTCCTAAGGATTGTCAGTGAAAAACCCTAATTTGATCCCTATCTTCCAGGCAGTGTTAGCTCTAGATGTGATTGATATCTCATCCTCCCCACAACATGAATGTTGTAGAGCTTGTCCTAAGCTTTAATTTGAGTGGTGGAAGTCCTTGATAGGAGTTACAGAGCTCAAGTTATGGTTTTGACAAATTACAGGTCAGCAGAGGTGTGTGAATCTGGGTCCTTGAAAGTCACCCAACTTGCAGACAACTTTTGCCCTAGTAGGGTGATTCCTATGATTTCTTGGTCAACATGAATGTTTAAGAGCATCTTCTTAGCTTTAATTTGAGTGGTAGAAGTCCTTGATAGGATTTGTGGAACTCAACTTATGGTTTGAACAAGACAGGGGTATTTTGGTCATTTGTCAGTTATAGGTCATTTTATCCAATGCCTAAAACTCCTATTTCCAAGCCTCAAATGGAAAAACTCAAAACATGAAAGTTGTTCAAAATGTGATTTTAAGTCTAGAAAGAAGGTCACAAATTGTTGGAAAAGCTCATAGCATGAGATTACATGATTGGTCAAAAATGAACTAAAAATGGCATATAAGTTTGAAAAGTTGAAATTGAAAAGTGATTTGGAAGATCCACAAATACAAAATAGGTCATCCAATATATCATTTTGATTGGAAAAATCATTTTGAGAACATTGGTTTAGCTAGAATTTTGATTTGAAGCTTTAAAATGGGTGATGCTTTGAAAAGTTGTTACTTGAAAAAGAAGGCAATGTTGAAAAACCCTACACAAGCCAAAGATGAGCTTGTTTTTCACTCATCCCTTCTCAATATCTCATGTAAAGACATTTTAAGACCAAACCATAAGGCATGAAGCATGGAATATGAGAAATTCAACTTGTCCCCACATGAGATTTTCAAGAAACTTCCACCATGTTCTAGATGAATCTAGACACATCCAATGATCATTATAAAAAGAATGCCATGAAGAGAGTTCAAGGTTGGTGATAGAGAGTCAAGTCAGAGGAGAAAGAGAGAGATACATTGCCATTAAAGAGCTACCTTCACAATCAAGCAACTTGAGTTTTCTTCCATCACAAGCATCTTCCATCAACAACTCTTGCAAACAGAAGGTTGTGGATCATTCAAGGAGCATCTTGAACCAATTCCAAGGCCTGCAAGCATCCCCACGAGCCCTCACCATCATCCCTTTGACAGGTTCTTTCTTCTCCTTGTATCTCTTAAGTTAGCTAGTTTCAATTAGTTTTGTAGGCATGGAATTAATGTGTTAGGATAGAGGATCAAATACTGAAAGTTAGGGCGCGATCCATGATGGTTTGTAGCAGGTGCATGAATCTTTGATGTGCAAGAATGAACTGTGTGCTAGGCTTTAATCAACATGACATGGATTATAGTGATTAGGGTGGCATAGGGAACAAGATTGCAGCTTTAGTTTTGAGCTTCACCATGGTTGATCTCAGGTGATCATGGTGGAACCATGATCTTGAAGTCTTCTGTTAGGATGATCTGGGGAGAATTAGGGGAAGGTGAGCGTATGGTTGTGTTGCTCTTGAGTAGTAGAGGATTTTTCATTTTGGAATCGTGTTAAACCGTGGCCTGAGCAGAGAGAACGAGTGGGAGGAAGATTAGGGCATGGAGGAGAGGGTTTCTGAAAACCCTAGTTTCGTTTGGGACGATGAAGGAGGTCCCTTAGATTGGCTCCAAAGTTTGACTCATTAATCTGATCCAACGGCCGTGGTTTAATCTGAAGCTGGAGGGAAAATTCAAAAAGAAGCGAAACGCGGTCGTTTCACTTAAAGCCATTCTGGGCTTAGCTCGCTATTCGCACCCCCCCCTATTGCTGGCCCATTCTGAATCCAACTGGCGCCTATTGCTATTCCAACCCCCCTCCCTTTAATTGATTTAAATTCTTTTATTTTCTTCTTTTATTTTTTCTGTTTTGATTAATTCATAAATAATTGATAAAAAATGATTTTTTAATTCTTCTTTTTTCTATGATTAGATGATAATGTGTAGAAAATATTAAAAATAAAAATGAGATTTTATTTTTAAGTTTAGTATTTTTAATAGATTTTTCTTTTAAGTAGCTTTTATATTGTTTAGTTTTATATCATGATTTTGTAGGAATTATTTTAGGACCTTCCTTTAGGTTTTTTTATCCATTCTTTTTTGTGCAATTAGATGATGAATCATAGTTCCCCATAGGATTTTTTCTAGAATTTTAGAATTAAATTTTGATTAGTTTAATTAGGGTGGATTTAGGTATCCTAATTAGGGTTTAGATTGTGTTTAGGTGATGAATTCCTTTCTTTGATTGAGTTTTGTCTTGATTTTTAGGTAGAGGCCTTTATGGATGTTATGAATAGACTTTGTAGACCCTTGTGAATAATTGCTAGATTTTTCCCCCTTGATTTAGTATTTTTAGGTATTTTCTGAAGTTGCCTATTGATTTTGTCTCCCCTGTGGGTATCTGTTCATCTCTGGGGTTTAGTTTTGGGGAATTTGTTGTGGGGCTTGTGTTGTCTTGAAGACCTTGTTGGAGAGCATGATGAAGAGAAGATTGTAGATCAAGATTCAGAGACCCAGAGCTTGGCTTGTTCCCTGTCTGTGAGGTTTGAGATCCTGAAGTTTGAAGGAAGTTCATGGTACTTTCCTGAGGAAGGCACTATGAATGACTTTCATTCTTTCTTCTCACCTCTTTCTCAAGTATCCAATGATGTTGGAGCCAACTTGTGAGTTTAATTTCTCCTGAGGAGGAATGTAAACTGATCACATGTTGTTGAGCCACATGGGATACAACTCCTAAGTGGAAGCCTCCTAGTACTTTCCTGAGGAAGGTCCTATGGGTCTATTCACTTAGTTCCATTAGTTTATCTAGGATTTCTCAAGTATCCAATGATGTTGGAGCCAACTTGTGAGTTTAATTTCTCCTGAGGAGGAATGTAAACTGATCACAGTTGTTGAGCCACGTAGGATACAACTCCTAAGTGGAAGCCTCCTAGTACTTTCCTGAGGAAGGTCCTATGAGTCTATTCACTTAGTTCCACTAGTTCAGATAGGATTTCCTAAATATCCAGTGATGTTGGAGCCTGCTTGTGAGTTTAGTTTCTCCTGAGGAGGAACGTAAACTGATCACAGTGGTTGAGCCACATAGGGTATGACTCCTGAGTATACACCTCCTAGTGCTTTCCTGAGGAAGACACTATGAGTCTGCTTACTTAGCTCCCTTTCTTTGGTAAGCTTGTTCTGAAGCTTGAAGACTGGGATTGATTTCTCTTGTTTAGGGTTTTGCTTTAGTGCTTAGATTTGATTCAGATTCTGTGTTAGGGTTAGGATTAGATGTAGATCATTTCTTCCTCAAGCATGTGTGTTTTGTTTGCCTGATGGCACTTCATTTCTCTTATCTGTTATTGCTTGATAGCATGTTGTTTATTTCAGTATGATTACTGTTATTTCATGACTGGCTTGAGGTCGAGACGAGCTTGTGGAGGCTGAAACCCCACACACATTTCCTCCCTCACTTGCATTGCATGCATTTTACTGTTAAAGCTGATGCTTTTGTCTGTTTTGGTGTATCATTGACATGATCCCTTAGGACTCTCATTTCTTCTGATAAGGATTTGATGATAGACTTTTAGGTTGAAACCTATGCATGACAACATCTAGGAGTTCCCTGTTCAAACCTCAACCATAGGATGAACCCATGGCATGATAACAGTAGGACTTGATAGTCTCCCTCCTAGTTGAGCCATTTTTCCCGTAGTTTCCCGAACTACGTTTGCTCTGATCTTTCATACCAGATGGAAGTACGTAGGCATAGGACGCGACGTCCTAGCGAGCAACCTTCCCCATCTTTCCCCGTAGTTAGCCGAACTACGTTGACTCTGATTTCTCGTTCCAGACGGGAATACGTAGGCATAAAGCGCGACGCTTTGCCGAGTCATTTTTCTTTTCTTTTTCAGCCAGCCTTGATAGGTAGATAGATCATAACCAACCCATCCAAGTAAACAAACAAGCGAGGATCCCGTCGAGTACGACGGACGTGAGGGGTGCTAATACCTTCCCCTTGCGTAACCGACTCCCAAACCCAGACAATGGTTGCGACGACCTTGTCTTACCCTTATTCGTCAGGTTTTTCCGATCGTTTCCTTTCCCGCTCTGAGGGATAAATAACGAAAGGTGGCGACTCTTCTGTCATGCCGGCACCTTATTTTCGCGCAAGCGACAGCTGGCGACTCTGCTGGGGACTTATAGCATCTAGGGACTTTTCCCATCCCTTATGCTGGGACCGTTTCCCATCCCCTACGCGAGTCAATCCTATCGTTTGTGTGTTTGCTTGTTGGGTTGCGTTTATTTATCGCATTTTATTTCCCGCATTTTATTTCCAGTTTGATATGATTATCCGTGCTGCTGTGGGAGAGGGATGTTACTGTGAGTGAGAAGCCGGACCTGGGCTTGAGTACACACCTAGATATAGTTGCGGAGAAGTAGTAGACGAACCTGTCTGCTGAGCAGGCACAGTTCCCTACGAAAATCTGCGCTCAGACGAGATTCTTGCAGAGGTGCTCCTTTCCGGTCCTGAGGATCTAAGGGGAGTCCAGACGTGAGGATTGTCGACTCTGGGGACCGATCATTTGGAAGTCAGCTAAGAGAGGCCTCTTCATGACTTGATGATGCCACTCCTTCTGGGAATCGTATCATCACTAATGAAAGTCTGTGACGCTGACGACCGCATAGGATGCCGTACCTTTGTCCATGGATTAGGTCCATCATACCTGTGAGTGGGGTTGGGATATTGCAGGAAACTTTGACCTCCAGACTACCTGGTTTTCTTGACAGTGAATCAGTTATGTTGGGTTCTCAGTTGCAGAGATGTTCTTGATAGAGCAAGGGTTTGACCAGAAGATTTTATCATCGGGTGTTTGTCTGTTCTTGATAGAGCAGGCTTTGATCAGTGTGTTATCATCAGTGGTTTGTTCTGGATGGAGCAGATTTTGAGTGAGGTCTGAAGACCTCATCGGCAGATGTTGTTTGTTCTTGATAGGGCAGATTTTGAGTGGGGTTTGAAGATCTCATCAGCAGCTGTGTATTTGTTCTTGAGAGGGCAGATTTGTGATTTGGGGTCCGAAGACTTCATCAACAGATATTCCTTGATCTTGCATCCGGGGTCTTTATTATCAGGCCTTCTTGTCAGGGCAGAATGCTGATCTCGATCCTACCCGATGGTTATTCTCAGCAGATCAGATCAGTGGGTTTACACCGGGGTTTCCTTCTCATCAGCGACTGTTGACATCGAATCTCCACAGCAGCCACCCGGATATATTGTTGCATACCTGCATTTTGCATTAGCTTGCATAATCATTCCATTAGCGTGTGTCTGTGACAGGTACCGTTTCCCTGATCCAGGATCTCTCATTGTGTTACTGCAGCCGTTCCCAGAAAGACTGTTGCGTACGAGTTCTCGATCCTTGTTGTGTCGAATCTGACTATTGCTATGTGAGGTTACTATTTCCATGATTGGGCCCAGATTCCTCTCCTTATTATTGCCAACAGGTGCCAGGATCAGGGAAAATCTCTCAAGCACGCAGACACATGCATGCATCTGCGTAAAGCATTTTTGCATGACATACATTCTGTTACCTTTTCCTAACCTTTGATGTTGACAGGTTTTTCAGGTACTCAGGTTCCGAGCTGCTTTCGATCTCCAGGATTGATCAAAGATTCATCCACCGCTACTCAACTCGCGCTAATCAAACGAGAATCATGGACCAGGTACAGTCAGATGTTCAAGAGCTTCGTGAACGGATGGATCGTTTTATGGAGCTGATGCAAGTAGTTGCGAATGGGCAAGAACAGCTTCGTACTTTGGTTCAACCTCTCATCTCCAGGGTTGACAGTAATGGAATACTTCACGGCGGGGCAGTGCCCACTCCTCCTCAAGGGGATACTCCACAGAACGTTGTTCCTGCTGCCGGGGGCAACGGTAGTGCTAACGGCAATCTTATGACTAATCTCGGACTTAACGCGGCGGGCGCCGTCAATGGTGGTTTGGGAGCCAATGTTAACATGGGGCCGGTCAACGGCAATGTTGGTGCAGGAAATATGGTGGTGCCTCAACCGTGGCTGGAGGACCATCAGGATGACATATTCTCTCAGAGAGGTGCAGAGGCTGAATTGACTGCTGAAGCTCGACTCAGGTTCAAGGCGCTGGAAGATAAAATGAGAGACATAGAAAATCAGAACACATTGGGCGTTGACATGTCCAAGCTCGGGTTGATTGCTGACTTTAAAGTACCTCACAAGTTCAAGGTGCCTATCTTTGAGAAGTATAGGGGCACTACTTGTCCACGTGTTCACCTCCGATCTTATTATAGAAAGATGTCCGCTTATTCTGACGATGAGAAGCTGCTGATGCACTTCTTTCAGGATAGTCTTTCTGGTCCATCGCTCGAATGGTATATGGGTTTGGAACCCGCTGCTGTGCGCACCTGGAAAGATCTTGCAGAAGCGTTTGTTCTCCACTATCAATATAATAGCGACTTGGCTCCCAACCGAGTTCAGCTTCAGAATCTCTCGCAGCGGAGCAATGAAAGCTTCAAAGAGTACGCCCAGCGGTGGCGTGAATTGGCTGCTCGGGTTCAACCGCCGATGGTTGAGCGTGAGTTGGTACAACTGTTCGTGGCTACCCTTCCTGGAGTCTATTATGAGAAGCTGATCAGTGGCATGTCCGGAACATTCTCGGCCCTCATCACTTTGGGCGAGCATGTTGAGAACGGTATAAAGATCGGCAAGATTCAGGGCGAATCATCCTCATCTGGAGGAGCTAGCAAGAAACCCTATACTGGCAAGCGTCGAGAGGGAGATGCCAGTGCTGTCACTAATGCTAGGAGAAAGGGCAAGGGCCCTCAGTCTCAGATCGCTAGCATAAACATCCCAGCCGCTCCCCCGCAGCCGCAGCAGCAGCCCCAGCAACAGAATAATCAGGGATATAAGAGATATCAGAATCGGGGTCCCCTCGCAAACCGTCATTTGGAAACTCCTCCTATGCCGTATGCACAGCTTCTGCAGACGTTGCTTCAGCTCCAATTAGTCCAAAAGAGGACATTGGCTCCCTTGACAGGGGCACCACCACCGGGGTATGATGCCAATGCTACTTGTGAATTTCATTCTGGGGCACCTGGCCATACGGTTGAGAATTGTAAAGCTTTTAAGCACAAAGTCCAGGACTTGGTCGACGCCAAGGTGATCAACTTTTCTGACAACGTGCCCAACGTCACCAAGAATCCAATGCCTCATCATAGGGGGGGCGGAGTGAATGCTGTTATCACTGAAGAGAATTCAGACTTGCTGACTGATGTCCAAGATTTGAAGACGCCGTTGAGTTTTGTCAAGGCCAAGTTGCTGAAGAAGGGCTTCTTTCCCGGATGTGGAGAGTTTTGTATGGCTTGTGCTACACTTCCTGATGGGTGTGAGCAGTTGATCGAAGGTATCCAAAGTCTGATGACCGAGGGTATTTTGCAGTTCAGTCGGAGCGTTGAGAATGCGTCAGGGGAAGTCGTGCTGAAGCAGGCAGACGAAGTTGCTACCATCACCATTCCTCGCCACCCTATCACTATTTCTGCGCCCCGACCGCCTACTATCACCATCACCAGGGCCGGACCAATCCCATTCGAGAGCACTAATGCCGTCCCATGGCATTACGGCGCCGAAGTGTATTGTAATGGTCAGAAGATAGAGCTTGAGCCGTCCAGATCGACTGCGCAGAATCTTGCTGAGGTCAGTGGCATCACTAGAAGCGGAAGAGTGTTCGCACCGGCGGAGGTTGCAGCAGAGAAAGTGGTCCAAGCTGACGCTATGGATAAAGGTAAGGGTAAAGCTGTTGAAGAGGTTCCTGCAGGGGAAGAGAAAGACTTGTTGGTTAAAGATGCAGAAGAGTTCATGCGGCTAATCAGGAAAAGTGACTACAAGATTGTAGATCATCTTCACCAGACTCCGTCGAAAATCTCGATTCTTAACCTGTTGCTGTGTTCTGAAGCGCACCGCAACGCATTGCTGAGGGTATTGAATGCTGCATACGTGCCGCAGGAGATATCAGTGAATCAACTCGAGGAAGTGGTAGCCCATGTCAATGCTGGTAACGGGCTGGGATTTACAGATCTGGAGCTGACTCCCAAGGGAAGAGATCACAACAGCGCCTTGCACGTCTCGATAGAGTGCAGAGGCACGATTATGTCACATGTCCTAGTAGATACGGGCTCCTCGCTTAACGTGCTTCCGAAGAAGGCACTGATGAAGTTGGATACCCGTGGACTGCTGTGCACGCCCAGTGATCTGGTCGTGAAGGCCTTTGACGGAACCAAGCGCCACGTCTTCGGAGAATTGACCCTGCCAATTCAAGTTGGACCAGAGACGTTTAATGCGGTTTTCTATATTATGGATATCATGCCCGCCTATAGTTGCCTCTTAGGTCGGCCGTGGATCCATTCTGCTGGTGCCGTGACGTCTACGCTGCATCAGAAGCTTAAATATGCTGTTGGGGGCAGCATAGTGACAGTCTGTGGAGAGGAGGACATCATGGTAAGCCACCTGTCGTCCTTTAAATATGTCGAAATGGATGGTGAGATCCATGAGACTCTTTGCCAGGCTTTTGAAACCGTCAGGGTGAAGGAGGTAGCTCCCGTTGTTGCAGAGAAGCAAGAGTTGAACCTCTCCTCGTTCAAGGAAGCTAGGGCCGTTGTCGAAGCCGGTTCCACCCCAGGCTGGGGGCATGTTTTGGATATACCGATCAAACAGGATAAGTTTGGATTGGGGTATTCTCCAGGAGCTGAAGCTTCATCTTCTTCTGGTAGTTCATCTCATGGGAAAGGGCCGATCTTATTCACCAAGGGGGGAGTAATCTTCGAGAGTATCAACGCTACGTCAGAGGACAGCGGGGATAGTGATTGCGATCTTGATGCCTGGATTCAACCGAGCAAGCCAGGCGAGCACCTTCACAATTGGACCATCAAGGAAATTATCGAGCTGACAAGTGAAGAGTAATGATTTGCTTTTTACAATCTTTGTACAACCCTATGTCCTGCCCGGGGCATAGTGGTTTTACTGTCAGGGCCTTGTTGGATTATGTGTATGCATTTTGTTAATAAATAAAAAGGCGTTTTCTTCGTAATCAAATGTTGTGTTCTCTGTTATTCATATTTTATGTTTGTTTTGAAAAACAGCAAAATGGCAACGAGGTTCGTGCTAACCTGCATATTCCTGCTTTAAACTTAAACCTTGTTATTGCAGGATCCACGTAACAGATGACATCGACTCTGGACCCTCTACGGCTCACTACGACTTTGATTGCCCGATCTATCAAGCCGAGGATGAGATTGATGAAGACGAAGACCTTCCGGAAGAGTTGGCCCGCTTGTTGAGACAAGAAGAGAAGGTTATTCTGCCTCACGAAGAGGATATTGAGATCGTAAATCTGGGTTCTGAGGAGCTTATCAGAAATGTCAGAGTTGGGGCTGCGCTGCAGAATGATGTCAAGCATAGACTGGTCGAGATGCTTCGAGAGTATAGTGACGTCTTTGCTTGGTCATATGAGGATATGCCCGGACTTGACACAGATATCGTGGTTCATCGCTTGCCGTTGCGAGAAGATTGCCCTCCAGTCAAGCAGAAGCTCAGGAGGACGAGACCAGACATGGCTGTAAAAATCAAAGAAGAAGTCCAGAAGCAGTTGGACGCAGGATTTCTAGCCGTTACCACCTACCCTCCGTGGGTCGCCAACATAGTGCCTGTACCGAAGAAGGACGGTAAGGTACGCATGTGCGTCGATTATCGGGATTTGAATAGGGCGAGCCCTAAGGATGATTTCCCGTTGCCTCATATCGATGTGTTGGTCGACAATACAGCCCAGTTTTCCGTGTTTTCGTTCATGGATGGCTTCTCCGGTTACAATCAGATTAAGATGGCGCCGGAGGACATGGAGAAAACGACGTTTATTACCCCCTGGGGCACGTTTTGCTACAAGGTAATGCCCTTCGGTCTGAAGAACGCGGGGGCCACTTACCAGCGAGCAATGGTAACTTTGTTTCATGATATGATTCATCATGAGATCGAGGTCTATGTTGATGACATGATTGCGAAGTCCCAGACGGAGGAGGAGCATCTGGTCAATTTGCTGAAGCTGTTTGAAAGGCTTAGGAAGTTCAGGTTGAGGCTGAATCCTAACAAGTGCACTTTCGGAGTGCGGTCCGGAAAGTTATTGGGGTTTATCGTTAGTGAACGGGGTATTGAAGTTGATCCTGCAAAGATAAAAGCTATCCAAGAAATGCCAGCGCCGAAGACAGAAAAAGAAGTTCGTGGTTTCTTGGGCCGAATAAACTACATTGCAAGGTTTATCTCTCAGCTCACGGCCACTTGTGAACCGATGTTCAAATTGTTAAAGAAAAATCAGGCGATTACTTGGAATGAGGATTGCCAGAAGGCATTCGATAAGATAAAGCAGTATCTTCAAGAACCTCCAATCTTGATACCCCCAGTGGCTGGACGGCCATTAATCATGTACTTGACAGTTCTGGAGAATAGCATGGGGTGTGTTCTCGGTCAGCACGACGAGACGGGCAGAAAAGAGCATGCCATTTATTACTTGAGTAAAAAGTTCACTGAGTGTGAATCTCGATACTCGATGCTGGAGAAGACGTGTTGTGCACTAGCTTGGGCTGCCAAACGTCTACGACAGTATATGCTCAATCACACCACTATACTGATTTCGAAGATGGATCCGATCAAGTACGTCTTCGAGAAGCAGGCTCTTTCGGGCAGGATTGCCAGATGGCAGATGGTGTTAACAGAATATGATATTCAGTACGTCTCTCAGAAAGCCATCAAGGGAAGCGTATTGTCTGATTACCTTGCCGAACAGCCAATCGAAGACTATCAGCCGATGAAGTTCGAATTCCCTGACGAGGACATTATGTTTCTCAAAGCAAAGGATTGCGATGAGCCATTGCCCGATGAGGGGCCAGATAGGAAGTCTCAGTGGAAGTTGATATTCGACGGAGCGGTTAATTCCTATGGAAGTGGTATCGGGGCTATCATCACGACTCCTCACGGATCCCACATCCCGTTTACTGCAAGACTGACGTTTTCAGTTACCAACAACGAAGCCGAGTACGAAGCATGTATTATGGGTCTAGAAGAGGCAATTGATTTGAGAATCAAGAATCTAGACATATATGGTGACTCAGCGCTTGTAATCAATCAGATCAAAGGGGAGTGGGAGACTCGTCAAGCGAATTTAGTGCCGTACATGAATTATGCCAGGAGGCTGCTTCCGTTCTTCGACCGAGTAGAACTTCATCATGTACCCCGGGCTGAAAATCAAATGGCTGATGCTTTAGCCACCCTGGCTTCAATGTATAAGGTCAATCTTTGGAATGAAGCTCCAAGCATTGTTCTTTCGCGTCTTGACAGACCAGCATATGTGTTCGCAATCGAAGATGCCACTGACGGCAAGCCATGGTTCCACGACATCCAGACCTTCCTTATGACCAAGGAGTATCCTGCGGGTGCGTCTACCCAGGATAAGAAGACTCTGAGGAGGTTATCTGGAAACTTTTACCTCAACCCTGATGGAGTGTTGTACAAGAGAAACCACGATCTCGTGCTACTCAGATGTGTGGATGAGAAAGAAGCAAGTATGCTCATGGAAGAAGTCCATGAGGGCACATTTGGTACGCACGCCGGCGGGCATGCCATGACGAGAAAGATCCTGAGAGCAGGGTATTACTGGCTGACGATGGAGTCGGATTGCTTCAGATTCGCGAAGAAATGTCACAAATGCCAGATTTATGCTGATAAAGTTCATGTGCCGCCGTGCCCATTGAATGTCATGTCCTCCCCTTGGCCGTTCTCCATGTGGGGCATCGACATGATAGGCAAGATCGAGCCCACCGCATCCAATGGTCATCGTTTTATTCTGGTAGCTATCGACTACTTCACCAAGTGGGTGGAGGCAGCCTCGTACGCTAATGTGACCAAGCAGGTGGTGGCTAAATTCATAATGAGGGACGTCATCTGTCGCTATGGAATTCCCGAGCGGATCATTACTGACAATGGTTCGAATTTGAATAATAAGATGATGAAGGAGCTGTGCCAGAGCTTCAAGATTGAACACCACAACTCATCTCCTTACCGGCCGAAGATGAATGGCGCTGTTGAAGCGGCCAACAAGAACATCAAGAGGATTGTTCAGAAGATGGTTGTGACGTACAAAGATTGGCACGAGATGCTGCCGTTTGCCTTGCACGGTTATCGTACGACGGTGCGTACATCGACCGGGGCAACTCCTTTCTCCTTGGTGTACGGTATGGAAGCTGTCCTACCGCTAGAGGTGGAGATTCCCTCTTTGCGAGTTTTGGTTGATGTGAAGCTAGATGAGGCAGAATGGGTTACGAATCGCTTGAACCAACTCAGCCTGATGGACGAGAAGAGGTTAGCATCGATTGCATTTGGTCGCCTATACCAAAGCCGAATGAAGAAAGCTTATGATAAGAAGGTGCGTCCCAGAAGCTTTCAGACGGGTGATCTCGTCCTGAAGAAGATTCTTCCGCCACACTCCGATCACCGGGGCAAGTGGACTCCGAATTACGAAGGGCCGTATGTCGTCAACAAGGTCTTCTCGGGAGGAGCTTTGTTGTTATCCACGATGGATGGTGAAGATTTTGCATCCCCGGTGAACGCGGACGCAGTTAAAAAATACTTTGCTTGAAAGAGACCCGCTGGACAAAAAAGGAAAGAGTCCAGGCAAAAAAGGGGCATCCCGGCGAACCAAAAACAGAATAAAAGGTTCGGGCAAAAATTAGGGATATATTGAAAAAATGTACACCCGCGAAGTCGAAAACCTACACTGGGCGGCTTCGGCAAAAAAGGGTATCCCGGTGAACTGAAAACCCGTGAAGGGCGGTTCACGCAAAAGTTAGGGATTTGAATAAGCAAATGATTGCGTTCCGCGTATGGACTTTCATTGTTTAGTGGTTCGGAAGACCTGAGGGCCGTTTATCTGAATCAATCTCTTCCCAAAGCTGAAGCATCGGAGAAGTATCGAAGTCGAGTGGGTCTTAGAGGGATCAACTTATGGTGTTCGTCTACGCCTCGATTGCCGACATTTGTATATACTGATGTATATTTATGTTTTCTTTTTGCGCGGCTTCCTCATTCCAGGAGCTTGCCTCTGTTGTAAAACATTTTTGCCCGTTCAGGGGTTCATCATCAATAAAATGCACATTATTCAGCAATTCTACTTGTCTGTTTAGCATTTATCTGTTTTGTTTGCGAATGATAACGCCGATGTGTTTTTGATAAAATGCGCGTACATAAACTTGCGGGCCTAAGCCCCTTGATTGTTGAAACAACTAATTAACTGAATATTGTCACGAGATAATAACCTGGATAGGCCCCTTGGAGGAGGGTATCTTGTCTGTTTGTTTGTGTTGTTGCAGGTGTAGCACCTCGCCAGAAGATGTGTCGTGCGTAGCCCCGAGGCAGGATGAGTCCTCCTTCTCCAGCAGAGTTCAGTAGTCTCTCCTCCGCAGGATCTAAACGCAAAATAGTGAGCATTGATATGTCTTCCCCGGGTAGAGGTGATTCTCTTCCCCAAGCAAGCGCATCCTGAAGGAATGTCACCTCATCGGCTGAGTCAAGCACTGAAGCATGATGTTCTCCCCAGCACCGGGTCACAAGTGCAGATTTCAGAGAAGTGTTCGGGTGCCGAAGCTCGTGTTTTCCCCAGTAAAGTCACCGAAGCAGGTGTCTCCCCCGCACCGGGTCACAAGTGCAGGTTTCGCAGGAGGCTGTTCGTATACCGAAGGATGCAGTAACTGATGGTGCCAGACTAAGGTCCCCAGTGGAATTGAGATTCCTCACCAGAGTCGGGCTCTCTCCTGAAGTTCGATGATTCCCTCTTCCCCATTAGAGTGTTGGAACAGCTGATGTTGTATTCCCTTGCAGAGTTGTACTCTCCCCCGAAGGCAGATGATTCTTTCTTCCCCAGTGGAATCGAACTCCCCATCAGAGTCGCACTCTCCAATGAAGTAGAATGATTTCCCTCCCCGGCTGAGTCCGCAGAAAAGCAGAATCCTTGGAAGTTGATCAGATCATGATCAATTTTCCCCAGCAGAGCGTGGGGCAGCTAATGATGTGTTTCCCCAGAGTCGCACTCTCTCCAAGCGAAGCAGAATGATTTCTCCTTCCCCAGCCGAGTGTGCAGATGCCCGAGAAAGCCGAGTCCTTGGAAGTTGATCAGATCATGATTGGTTTTTCCCCCAGTGGAGTGTTGAGCAGCTGAAGTTGGTTCCCCTCAGAGTGGTCATCCCCAGAAGAGTAGCCGAGACGGCCGCGCAATTCATTCTCGCGATTGATATCAGCAGATCCAAGTTCTCGTAGAGCTTCGTCCCCTGCAGCAGTCAGCTGAAGTTGTTCCCCTGCAGCAGTTCGCGGAAGATCAATTCCCCAGACAGAGCCTGATTGATATTGGCGTGTTCACGTTCTCCTCAGCAGGATGATTCCTCTACCTGAGTGGTTCTTTCTCCTTGACAGGAGGATTTCCCCCTTCGGCATTTATTTTGCTGACGGGATCGCATAATTGTGCATGACTGCATAGCATCTGACGTTGCAATAGCATTGTGCATGATTGCATGGCATTTAGCATAACCGCATATCATTCCCATGTGGGGCATAGCGCAAAAGCATACGCATCATAAGCATGATCTAGGTCATTATCATCCTTGTTTTACAGGTATTCCACCAAAAGACCAGTTGCTCAGGACGATTCTTGATGTTCTCCCCAGCAAGGTCGCTTTTGAGATGATTCTTAAAGACCCCGGTGTGATCCCTGCAGTCGCTCGCTCAAGATGATTTTTGAGATCCCCAGCAAAGTCTTCAGTTCAAGATGATTCTCGAGCTCCTCAGCAGGGCCGTTTGCTTAAGACGATTCTTAAGACCCCAGTGCAGGTTCCCGAATAGTTTGCTCAGGATGACTCTCGAGCTCCCCAATAGCGTCTCCAGCAGGAGTTGCCCAGGAAGATTCCTGGAATACCCAACCAGAATGTTTGCTCCGGAAAGGTTATCAGATCAAGACGATTCTTGAAGATGCCCGACGGATCTGTTTGTTCAAGTTGATTCTTGAAGTCCTCAGCAGCATGATATGTCTGCTCCAACAACGATGTCTAATCTGAAGATGGATTTCGTAAGCGCCCGATGGCGATATCAGAAGGTTCCGGTGAGTCCAGATTTCCGTGTTGAAGAATCAACGGGGGGCTAAAGACAAGGTTCCAGAGTTTGTAGATATAACAGAGTGATTCGTGTGAGTCTGAAGACCAAGTCAGTTATCCTGAGGTGATGATTGATTGCGATCAAATGAAGGATATGTCTTCTGACTGAAGTCGAAGATGTTTCTCCAGCGGTGATGCAGGGTACTTCGATTGTCTGACGGTGATGTCAGATTTAGTTCTCCAGCGGTGATGCAGGGTACTTCGATTGTCTGACGGTGATGTCAGATTTAGTTCTCCAGCGGTGATGCAGGGTACTTCGATTGTCTGACGGTGATGTCAGATTTAGTTCTCCAGCGGTGATGCAGGGTACTTCGATTGTCCGACGGTGATGTCAGATTTAGTTCTCCAGCGGTGATGCAGGGTACTTCGATTGTCCGACGGTGATGTCAGATTTAGTTCTCCAGCGGTGATGCAGGGTATTTCGATTGTCTGACGGTGATGTCAGATTTAGTTCTCCAGCGGTGATGTTGGGTATTTTGATTGTCTGACGGTGATGTCAGGTCGATATTTCTCCAGCTAGTTGTTGAGCAGCTAGTGTTGCAGTATTCAAAGATTTGTTCCCCGCAGAGTACCGTGTGCTCGCGCAGTTGGCAAATTTTCGGGTTTACCGATATTCAACCGTCTCGTACCTTGATTGGTTGAGAGCCGTTCGCTTCTCACCCAGTCAGGTTCAAGCCGTTTGAATAGGGGCAGCTGTTGCACCCCAAAATTTGACCAACAATTATTTATTCATTGAGTGTTTGAAAATGGATACCTTCATCAGAAAGTTCAAGAGATCCTCAGAGGAATGGGTTGAAACCAGGGTTGTGTGCTTCATAGCTTGAGAGTTGTGGGTGCTCCTCAGATGATTCTGAGACTTTGAGAATAAACTTGATGTTTTGAGAAAGCCTATGAGATGTCTTGATAGCCATCATGAAGCCCAGAGAGGTCATTATGCAAGAATTCTGAAGATTCAACCATGAATGGTAGAATTAGGGTTTTGACTGGGTTAACCCTAGATCAGCTGAAGATTTGGAGAAGGTTGAGACCTAATCCAAGGGCCATGAGATCATGGAATGATGTATAGAGATGTTATAAAGATGATTCCTAGACCAACTCATCATGATTGAGGAGTTTGAGAAGTTTCAAGTTAGGGTTCCTAAGGATTGTCAGTGAAAAACCCTAATTTGATCCCTATCTTCCAGGCAGTGTTAGCTCTAGATGTGATTGATATCTCATCCTCCCCACAACATGAATGTTGTAGAGCTTGTCCTAAGCTTTAATTTGAGTGGTGGAAGTCCTTGATAGGAGTTACAGAGCTCAAGTTATGGTTTTGACAAATTACAGGTCAGCAGAGGTGTGTGAATCTGGGTCCTTGAAAGTCACCCAACTTGCAGACAACTTTTGCCCTAGTAGGGTGATTCCTATGATTTCTTTGTCAACATGAATGTTGAAGAGCATCTTCTTAGCTTTAATTTGAGTGGTAGAAGTCCTTGATAGGATTTGTGGAACTCAACTTATGGTTTGAACAAGACAGGGGTATTTTGGTCATTTGTCAGTTATAGGTCATTTTATCCAATGCCTAAAACTCCTATTTCCAAGCCTCAAATGGAAAAACTCAAAACATGAAAGTTGTTCAAAATGTGATTTTAAGTCTAGAAAGAAGGTCACAAATTGTTGGAAAAGCTCATAGCATGAGATTACATGATTGGTCAAAAATGAACTAAAAATGGCATATAAGTTTGAAAAGTTGAAATTGAAAAGTGATTTGGAAGATCCACAAATCCAAAATAGGTCATCCAATATATCATTTTGATTGGAAAAATCATTTTGAGAACATTGGTTTAGCTAGAATTTTGATTTGAAGCTTTAAAATGGGTGATGCTTTGAAAAGTTGTTACTTGAAAAAGAAGGCAATGTTGAAAAACCCTACACAAGCCAAAGATGAGCTTGTTTTTCACTCATCCCTTCTCAATATCTCATGTAAAGACATTTTAAGACCAAACCATAAGGCATGAAGCATGGAATATGAGAAATTCAACTTGTCCCCACATGAGATTTTCAAGAAACTTCCACCATGTTCTAGATGAATCTAGACACATCCAATGATCATTATAAAAAGAATGCCATGAAGAGAGTTCAAGGTTGGTGATAGAGAGTCAAGTCAGAGGAGAAAGAGAGAGATACATTGCCATTAAAGAGCTACCTTCACAATCAAGCAACTTGAGTTTTCTTCCATCACAAGCATCTTCCATCAACAACTCTTGCAAACAGAAGGTTGTGGATCATTCAAGGAGCATCTTGAACCAATTCCAAGGCCTGCAAGCATCCCCACGAGCCCTCACCATCATCCCTTTGACAGGTTCTTTCTTCTCCTTGTATCTCTTAAGTTAGCTAGTTTCAATTAGTTTTGTAGGCATGGAATTAATGTGTTAGGATAGAGGATCAAATACTGAAAGTTAGGGCGCGATCCATGATGGTTTGTAGCAGGTGCATGAATCTTTGATGTGCAAGAATGAACTGTGTGCTAGGCTTTAATCAACATGACATGGATTATAGTGATTAGGGTGGCATAGGGAACAAGATTGCAGCTTTAGTTTTGAGCTTCACCATGGTTGATCTCAGGTGATCATGGTGGAACCATGATCTTGAAGTCTTCTGTTAGGATGATCTGGGGAGAATTAGGGGAAGGTGAGCGTATGGTTGTGTTGCTCTTGAGTAGTAGAGGATTTTTCATTTTGGAATCGTGTTAAACCGTGGCCTGAGCAGAGAGAACGAGTGGGAGGAAGATTAGGGCATGGAGGAGAGGGTTTCTGAAAACCCTAGTTTCGTTTGGGACGATGAAGGAGGTCCCTTAGATTGGCTCCAAAGTTTGACTCATTAATCTGATCCAACGGCCGTGGTTTAATCTGAAGCTGGAGGGAAAATTCAAAAAGAAGCGAAACGCGGTCGTTTCACTTAAAGCCATTCTGGGCTTAGCTCGCTATTCGCACCCCCCCTATTGCTGGCCCATTCTGAATCCAACTGGCGCCTATTGCTATTCCAACCCCCCTCCCTTTAATTGATTTAAATTCTTTTATTTTCTTCTTTTATTTTTTCTGTTTTGATTAATTCATAAATAATTGATAAAAAATGATTTTTTAATTCTTCTTTTTTCTATGATTAGATGATAATGTGTAGAAAATATTAAAAATAAAAATGAGATTTTATTTTTAAGTTTAGTATTTTTAATAGATTTTTCTTTTAAGTAGCTTTTATATTGTTTAGTTTTATATCATGATTTTGTAGGAATTATTTTAGGACCTTCCTTTAGGTTTTTTTATCCATTCTTTTTTGTGCAATTAGATGATGAATCATAGTTCCCCATAGGATTTTTTCTAGAATTTTAGAATTAAATTTTGATTAGTTTAATTAGGGTGGATTTAGGTATCCTAATTAGGGTTTAGATTGTGTTTAGGTGATGAATTCCTTTCTTTGATTGAGTTTTGTCTTGATTTTTAGGTAGAGGCCTTTATGGATGTTATGAATAGACTTTGTAGACCCTTGTGAATAATTGCTAGATTTTTCCCCCTTGATTTAGTATTTTTAGGTATTTTCTGAAGTTGCCTATTGATTTTGTCTCCCCTGTGGGTATCTGTTCATCTCTGGGGTTTAGTTTTGGGGAATTTGTTGTGGGGCTTGTGTTGTCTTGAAGACCTTGTTGGAGAGCATGATGAAGAGAAGATTGTAGATCAAGATTCAGAGACCCAGAGCTTGGCTTGTTCCCTGTCTGTGAGGTTTGAGATCCTGAAGTTTGAAGGAAGTTCATGGTACTTTCCTGAGGAAGGCACTATGAATGACTTTCATTCTTTCTTCTCACCTCTTTCTCAAGTATCCAATGATGTTGGAGCCAACTTGTGAGTTTAATTTCTCCTGAGGAGGAATGTAAACTGATCACATGTTGTTGAGCCACATGGGATACAACTCCTAAGTGGAAGCCTCCTAGTACTTTCCTGAGGAAGGTCCTATGGGTCTATTCACTTAGTTCCATTAGTTTATCTAGGATTTCTCAAGTATCCAATGATGTTGGAGCCAACTTGTGAGTTTAATTTCTCCTGAGGAGGAATGTAAACTGATCACAGTTGTTGAGCCACGTAGGATACAACTCCTAAGTGGAAGCCTCCTAGTACTTTCCTGAGGAAGGTCCTATGAGTCTATTCACTTAGTTCCACTAGTTCAGATAGGATTTCCTAAATATCCAGTGATGTTAGAGCCTGCTTGTGAGTTTAGTTTCTCCTGAGGAGGAACGTAAACTGATCACAGTGGTTGAGCCACATAGGGTATGACTCCTGAGTATACACCTCCTAGTGCTTTCTTGAGGAAGACACTATGAGTCTGCTTACTTAGCTCCCTTTCTTTGGTAAGCTTGTTCTGAAGCTTGAAGACTGGGATTGATTTCTCTTGTTTAGGGTTTTGCTTTAGTGCTTAGATTTGATTCAGATTCTGTGTTAGGGTTAGGATTAGATGTAGATCATTTCTTCCTCAAGCATGTGTGTTTTGTTTGCCTGATGGCACTTCATTTCTCTTATCTGTTATTGCTTGATAGCATGTTGTTTATTTCAGTATGATTACTGTTATTTCATGACTGGCTTGAGGTCGAGACGAGCTTGTGGAGGCTGAAACCCCACACACATTTCCTCCCTCACTTGCATTGCATGCATTTTACTGTTAAAGCTGATGCTTTTGTCTGTTTTGGTGTATCATTGACATGATCCCTTAGGACTCTCATTTCTTCTGATAAGGATTTGATGATAGACTTTTAGGTTGAAACCTATGCATGACAACATCTAGGAGTTCCCTGTTCAAACCTCAACCATAGGATGAACCCATGGCATGATAACAGTAGGACTTGATAGTCTCCCTCCTAGTTGAGCCATTTTTCCCGTAGTTTCCCGAACTACGTTTGCTCTGATCTTTCATACCAGATGGAAGTACGTAGGCATAGGACGCGACGTCCTAGCGAGCAACCTTCCCCATCTTTCCCCGTAGTTAGCCGAACTACGTTGACTCTGATTTCTCGTTCCAGACGGGAATACGTAGGCATAAAGCGCGACGCTTTGCCGAGTCATTTTTCTTTTCTTTTTCAGCCAGCCTTGATAGGTAGATAGATCATAACCAACCCATCCAAGTAAATAAACAAGCGAGGATCCCGTCGAGTACGACGGACGTGAGGGGTGCTAATACCTTCCCCTTGCGTAACCGACTCCCGAACCCAGACAATGGTTGCGACGACCTTGTCTTACCCTTATTCGTCAGGTTTTTCCGATCGTTTCCTTTCCCGCTCTGAGGGATAAATAACGAAAGGTGGCGACTCTTCTGTCATGCCGGCACCTTATTTTCGCGCAAGCGACACATATTTATGCACTTTCTCCTATATTTTTACTTAGGCATTTCTTTACTTTATCTTAATTATTTTTATGTTTTATTTTGTTTTTATATTTTATTTTATTTTTGGTTTAATTTGTTTTCCGCACTTATTTTTCAGCTTTAGCAGTCTGCAAGGAAACGATCATAACTGGAGTTCTGGGAATCCGTTTGAGGCGTTCTAAAAATCTCCGAAAAGCTAAGAGAGAGAGCTACTACTTTCGTGTTGGAGTCGAAGTCAGATTCGGAGCCAAAAATTCCAGAATTCTGTTTGAAGTTACTGAATTAGAATTTAATTTTAGTGTTGGGTCATGTATTGGGCCTGGGTTATGTTTTCGACCCAGTTGGGTTATGACCCGAATTTGCTTTCTTTTTTAAAAAAAAATACTCGTGTTACTGTACACCTAATTACATTTTCACGAAAAATATATTAGGAGCTTTGAGAGAACCATGGAGAGCTAATTCCTTAGAGTCATTCTGCTGTAATCGCGTTCCAACGCTTTGAGGTTTTTACTTTGTCAATCTAATTCGTTTCTCTTTCAACACTATTCTATGAATTGCTTTTGCATAATCTGTTATTTTATAGAATTGTTTTGATTAAATTCGTATGATTGCATCCTTAGCTTTTATTCGCCGTTACGTCGCTTTGTCGTTAATTTGCGTTTATAATTCGTGTTTGCTTAATTCACGAAAACTTAATCTGTTTGCTTAATTTGGAATATAGGATTGGTAATCTAGTTTATGTCTTTTGCGCTTGTTAATTGACATAGGAATCGAATAGAGATCAAAATCGCTTAGGAAATTGGTAAGGTAGAAACCCGTGATAAGCCGGAACCGAAAACAGTAGATTGACTTATTTTGATAATCACTTATTTTAACCGCTTAATTGCATTTTCTTTATTTATCCGATCAGAAACCAAACCAACTCCCCCTCCATTTCGAATTTGGTAGATTAATCACATAAAAGAATCCTTGAGACGATATCCAAGTTGAATTGTCGTTGTATTACGTTTTCATCAAAAACACTCGTTCTGATCCGCGCACGACAGCTGATCAATTAGCTAGGCCCTCCACGACGGAGAGATGGATTGGGCCAACCCCGTGTGATGAGCGGGACAGAGCAATATCTATATATATATCTATATATCTATATATCTATATATCTATATATATATATATATATATATATATATATATATATATATATATATATATATATATATATATATATATATATATATATATATATATATATATATATATATATATATATATATATATATATATATATATATATATATATATATATATATATATATATATATATAAGAATCTTAATCGGTTGAGTAAGTAAATAAAATAATTAATTATATTTAATATTTAATTATTTAATTGAATATGTGCTTAAATATAAGTGGATGTCAAGATAATCCATTTCGAAATAATGAGAATTTAAAATGATTATCATTCTATATATAGGCTATGATCTCAAATATATCATGCTATAAGAAAATTATCTCTTTTTCTCCCCATTCGAAGAGTTTTCAAGACACTACGAGTACCGGTTGAGAAAAATCCACAAGCCAACCAGTGTCAAAAACTTGTCTCTACACTTTTGTATTTAAGAATTATCGTTGTCATTGTCTAAAAATCTTTCTCATTATATTCGTCAAGGTATTCCTATAATCATTAATATCAAAATGTCATAGATCATAAGGTTTGTTTCCATGGGGAGACGCTTAAGCGCTCCCGGCGTGATGAATGATCAGTGCATATTTATGCACTTTCTCCTATATTTTTACTTAGGCATTTCTTTACTTTATCTTGATTATTTTTATGTTTTATTTTGTTTTTATATTTTATTTTATTTTTGGTTTAATTTGATTTCCGCACTTATTTTTCAGCTTTAGCAGTCTGCACGGAAACGATCATAACTGGAGTTCCGGGAATCCGTTTGAGGCGTTCTAAAAATCGCCGGAAAGCTAAGAGAGAGAGCTACTACTTTCGTGTTGGAGTCGAAGTCAGATTCGGAGCCAAAAATTCCAGAATTCCGTTTGAAGTTACTGAATTAGAATTTAATTTTAGTGTTGGGTCATGTATTGGGCCTGGGTTATGTTTTCGACCCAGTTGGGTTATGACCCGAATTTGCTTTCTTTTTAAAAAAAAAATACTCGTGTTACTGTACACCTAATTACATTTTCACGAAAAATATATTAGGAGCTTTGAGAGAACCATGGAGAGCTAACTCCTTAGAGTCATTCTGCTGTAATCGCGTTCCAACGCTTTGAGGTTTTTACTTTATCAATCTAATTCGTTTCTCTTTCAACACTATTCTATGAATTTCTTTTGCATAATCTGTTATTTTATAGAATTGTTTTGATTAAATTCGTATGATTGCATCCTTAGCTTTTATTCGCCGTTACGTCGCTTTGTCGTTAATTCGCGTTTATAATTCGTGTTTGTTGAATTCACGAAAACTTAATCCGTTTGCTTAATTAGGAAATAGGATTGGTAATCTAGGTTATGTCTTTTGCGCTTGTTAATTGACATAGGAATCGAATAGAGATCAAAATCGCTTAGGAAATTGGTATGGTAGAAACCCGTGATAAGCCGGAACCGAAAACAGTAGATTGACTTATTTTGATAATCACTTATTTTAACCGCTTAATTGCATTTTCTTTATTTATCTGATCAGAAACCAAACCAACTCCCCCTCCATTTCGAATTTGGTAGATTAATCACATAAAAGAATCTTTGAGACGATATCCAAGTTGAATTGTCGCTGTATTACGTTTTCATCAAAAACACTCGTTCTGATCCGCGCGCGACAGCTGATCAATTAGCTAGGCCCTCCACGACGGAGAGATGGATTGGGCCAACCCCGTGTGATGAGCGAGACAGAGCAATATCTATATATATATATATATATATATATATATATATATATATATATATATATATATATATATATATATATATATATATATATATATATATATATATATATATATATATATATATATATATATATATATATATATATATATATATATATATATATATATATATATATATATATATATATATATATATATATATATATATATATATATATATATATATATATATATATATATATATATATATATATATATATATATATATATATATATATATATATATATATATATATATATATATATATATATATATATATATATATATATATATATATATATATATATATATATATATATATATATATATATATATATATATATATATATATATATATATATATATATATATATATATATATATATATATATATATATATATATATATATATATATATATATATATATATATATATATATATATATATATATATATATATATATATATATATATATATATATATATATATATATATATATATATATATATATATATATATATATATATATATATATATATATATATATATATATATAAGAATCTTAATCGGTTGAATAAGTAAATAAAATAATTAATTATATTTAATATTTAATTATTTAATTGAATATGTGCTTAAATATAAGTGGATGTCAAGATAATCCATTTCGAAATAATGAGAATTTTAAATGATTATCGTTCTATATATAGGCTATGATCTCAAATATATCATGCTATAAGAAAATTATCTCTTTTTCTCCCCATTCGAAGAGTTTTCAAGACATTACGAGTTCCGGTTGAGAAAAATCCACAAGCCAACCAGTGTCAAACACTTGTCTCTACACTTTTGTATTTAAGAATTATCGTTGTCATTGTCTAAAAATCTTTCTCATTATATTCGTCAAGGTATTCCTATAATCATTAATATCAAAATGTCATAGATCCTAAGGTTTGTTTCCATGGGGAGACGCTTAAGCGCTCCTGGCGTGATGAATGATCAGTGCATATTTATGCACTTTCTCCTATATTTTTACTTAGGCATTTCTTTACTTTATCTTAATTATTTTTATGTTTTATTTTGTTTTTATATTTTATTTTATTTTTGGTTTAATTTGTTTTCCGCACTTATTTTTCAGCTTTAGCAGTCTGCAAGGAAACGATCATAACTGGAGTTCTGGGAATCCGTTTGAGGCGTTCTAAAAATCGCCGGAAAGCTAAGAGAGAGAGCTACTACTTTCGTGTTGGAGTCGAAGTCAGATTCGTAGCCAAAAATTCCAGAATTCTGTTTGAAGTTACTGAATTAGAATTTAATTTTAGTGTTGGGTCATGTATTGGGCCTGGGTTATGTTTTCGACCCAGTTGGGTTATGACCCGAATTTGCTTTCTTTTTAAAAAAAAAATACTCGTGTTACTGTACACCTAATTACATTTTCACGAAAAATATATTAGGAGCTTTGAGAGAACCATGGAGAGCTAATTCCTTAGAGTCATTCTGCTGTAATCGCGTTCCAACGCTTTGAGGTTTTTACTTTGTCAATCTAATTCGTTTCTCTTTCAACACTATTCTATGAATTGCTTTTGCATAATCTGTTACTTTATAGAATTGTTTTGATTAAATTCGTATGATTGCATCCTTAGCTTTTATTCGCCGTTACGTCGCTTTGTCGTTAATTTGCGTTTATAATTCGTGTTTGCTTAATTCACGAAAACTTAATCTGTTTGCTTAATTTGGAATATAGGATTGGTAATCTAGTTTATGTCTTTTGCGCTTGTTAATTGACATAGGAATCGAATAGAGATCAAAATCGCTTAGGAAATTGGTAAGGTAGAAACACGTGATAAGCCGGAACCGAAAACAGTAGATTGACTTATTTTGATAATCACTTATTTTAACCGCTTAATTGCATTTTCTTTATTTATCCGATCAGAAACCAAACCAACTCCCCCTCCATTTCGAATTTGGTAGATTAATCACATAAAAGAATCCTTGAGACGATATCCAAGTTGAATTGTCGCTGTATTACGTTTTCATCAAAAACACTCGTTCTGATCCGCGCACGACAGCTGATCAATTAGCTAGGCCCTCCACGACGGAGAGATGGATTGGGCACACCCCGTGTGATGAGCGGGACAGAGCAATATATATATATATATATATATATATATATATATATATATATATATATATATATCTATATATATATATATATATATATATATATATATATATATATATATATATATATATATATATATATATATATATATATATAAGAATCTTAATCGGTTGAGTAAGTAAATAAAATAATTAATTATATTTAATATTTAATTATTTAATTGAATATGTGCTTAAATATAAGTGGATGTCAAGATAATCCATTTCGAAATAATGAGAATTTTAAATGATTATCGTTCTATATATAGGCTATGATCTCAAATATATCATGCTATAAGAAAATTATCTCTTTTTCTCCCCATTCGAAGAGTTTTCAAGACATTACGAGTACCGGTTGAGAAAAATCCACAAGCCAACCAGTGTCAAACACTTGTCTCTCCACTTTTGTATTTAAGAATTATCGTTGTCATTGTCTAAAAATCTTTCTCATTATATTCGTCAAGGTATTCCTATAATCATTAATATCAAAATGTCATAGATCCTAAGGTTTGTGTCCATGGGGAGACGCTTAAGCGCTCCCGGCGTGATGAATGATCAGTGCATATTTATGCACTTTCTCCTATATTTTTACTTAGGCATTTCTTTACTTTATCTTGATTATTTTTATGTTTTATTTTGTTTTTATATTTTATTTTATTTTTGGTTTAATTTGATTTCCGCACTTATTTTTCAGCTTTAGTAGTCTGCACGGAAACGATCATAACTGGAGTTCCGGGAATCCGTTTGAGGCATTCTAAAAATCGCCGGAAAGCTAAGAGAGAGAGCTACGACTTTCATGTTTGAGTCGAAGTCAGATTCGAAGCCAAAAATTCCAGAGTTCCGTTTATAGTTACTGCATTAGAATTTAATTTTAGTGTTGGGTCATGTATTGGGCCTGGTTATGTTTTCGACCCAGTTGGGTTATGACCCGAATTTGCTTTCTTTTTAAAGGAAAAATACCTGTGTTACTGTTCACATAATTACATTTTCACGAAAAATACATTTGGAGCTTTGAGAGAACCATGGAGAGCTAACTCCTTAGAGTCATTCTGCTGTAATCGTGTTCCAACGCTTTGAGGTTTTTACTTTATCAATCTAATTCGTTTCTCTTTCAACACTATTCTATGAATTGCTTTTGCTTATTCTGTTATTTTATAGAATTGTTTTGATTAAATTTGTATGATTGCATCCTTAGCTTTTATTCGCCGTTACGTCGCTTTGTCGTTAATTCGCGTTTATAATTCGTGTTTGCTTAATTCACGAAAACGTAATCCGTTTGCTTAATTTGGAATATAGGATTGGTAATCTAGTTTATGTCTTCTACGCTTGTTAATTGACATAGGAATCGAATAGAGATCGAAATTGCTTAGGAAATTGGTAAGGTAGAAACCCGTGATAAGCCGGAACCGAAAACAGTAGATTGACTTATTTTGATAATCACATATTTTAACCGCTTAATTGCATTTTCTTTATTTATCCGATCAGAAACCAAACCAACTCCCCCTCCATTTCGGATTTGGTAGATTAATCACATAAAAGAATCCTTGAGACGATATCCGAGTTGAATTGTCGCTGTATTACGTTTTCATCAAAAACACTCGTTCTGATCTGCGCGCGACAGCTGATCAATGAGCTAGGCCCTCCACGACGGAGAGATGGATTGGGCCGACCCCGTGTGATGAGCGGGACAGAGCAATATATATATATATATATATATATATATATATATATATATATATATATATATATATATATATATATATATATATATATATATATATATATATATATATATATATATATATATATATATATATATATATATATATATATATATATATATATATATATATATATATATATATATATATATATATATATATATATATATATATATATATATATATATATATATATATATATATATATATATATATATATATATATATATATATATATATATATATATATATAAGAATCTTAATCGGTTGAATAAGTAAATAAAATAATTAATTATATTTAATAATTAATTATTTACTTGAATATGTGCTTAAATATAAGTGGATGTCAAGATAATCCATTTTTAAATAATGAGAATTTTAAATGATTATCATTCTCTATATAGGCTATGATCTCAAATATATCATGCTATAAGAAAATTATCTCTTTTTCTCCCCATTCGAAGAGTTTTCAAGACATTACGAGTACCGGTTGAGATAAATCCACAAGCCAACCAGTGTCAAACACTTGTCTCTACACTTTTGTATTTTAGAATTATCGTTGTCATTGTCTAAAAATCTTTCTCATTATATTCGTCAAGGTATTTCTATAATCATTAATATCAAAATGTCATAGATCCTAAGGTTTGTGTCCATGGGGAGACGCTTAAGCGCTCCCGGCGTGATGAATGATCAGTGCATATTTATGCACTTTCTCCTATATTTTTACTTAGACATTTCTTTACTTTATCTTGATTATTTTTATGTTTTATTTTGTTTTTATATTTTATTTTATTTTTGGTTTAATTTGATTTCCGCACTTATTTTTCAGCTTTAGCAGTCTGCACGGAAACGATCATAACTGGAGTTCCGGGAAACCGTTTGAGGCGCTCTAAAAATCGCCGGAAAGCTAAGAGATAGAGCTACGACTTTCGTGTTGGAGTCGAAGTCATATTCGGAGCCAAAAATTCCAGAATTTCGTTTGAAGTTACTGCATTAGAATTTAATTTTAGTGTTGGGTCATGTATTGGGCCTGGGTTATGTTTTCGACCCTGTTAGGTTATGACCCGAATTTGCTTTCTTTTTAAAGGAAAAATACTCGTGTTACTATTCACCTAATTACATTTTCACAAAAAATATATTAGGAGCTTTGAGAGAACCATGGAGAGCTAATTCCTTAGAGTCATTCTGCTGTAATCGCGTTCCAACGCTTTGAGGTTTTTACTTTATCAATCTAATTCGTTTCTCTTTCAACACTATTCTATGAATTGCTTTTGCTTAATCTGTTAGTTTATAGAATTGTTTTGATTAAATTCGTATGTGTTGCACCCTAAAATTTGCTCAACCTATTTCACTTGGTTTATGTTTCAATTACATTAGCATTTGCATATAGAGTCATGTACATAGTCTAATCATCTGCATAGCATAGCACAGCAAGTCATCCAACAAGGGACCAAGTACTATGCTCATCTCTATGAGCCTATCAAGAGGTTATTATGAAAATTCAATCTTATCCAAGTCATCAGAAAGAAATTGAAATCTAAGAAGTCAGTGGATCAAGCAGTGGGTCTCTCTCCTATCTTGAGGGCATTTGAAGATCATCAAAGAAGTTGTGAGCAAGGAATTGAGGTCATGGAGGGTATATAGACATCATGGGAGACATGGAGAGTCATTTTGAAAGTGAGGCAAGTCATTGATATGATCACAAGAGTTGCAGTTGAAGACAGTCAACTAGGGTTTCATCTGGGTCAACCCTAGGTCAAATGATTGATTGGAAGGCATCAAGGTCTATTTGAGAGATGTGGGGTTCATCATTTGAAATGTAGATATGGATATGGTGTTGTTCCAAGAAGAAATCAAGAGAAATTAAGAAGAAGAAGAAGAGGAGTTTCTAAATTAGGGTTTCTGTGTAAAATCCCCTGATTTAGGTCAAACTTCCAAGCAAGATAAGTCAAAATGCAAGCTTCAAATGGATCCTTGGCCAACATGAAACTTTTAGAGGATCTCAAGACCGTTAATTTGAGTGGTGGAAAACATCAAGGAGATTTATAGAACTCAAGTTATGGTCCTTGCAAGTTACAGGTCATCTGAGGTATCTGAAATTTTGTCTGTGAAAGTTACTTGTCTTCCAAGCAACGTTTACCTCTCTAGGAGATTTCAAATGAATTTCTGGTCAACATAAGAGTTGTTCCTCATTGTCTTAGATTTCTAGAAAGGTATGGTATGCCTTCATCTGATTTGTGGAACTCTACTTATGGCCTTGGCAAGCAAAGGGTATTTTGGTTATTTGAGAATTACAGGTCATTTCAAGCCTATGCCCAAAACTCATACAAGGAAGCTTCAAATGAAAAACTTCACAACATAAAACTTGCTACAAATGACATTTTGAGTCTAGAAAAGTGATCATGAAAGTTTGGAGATGCTCATAGCGCAAGGTTTCAAATTTGGTCATTTAAAAGGTGAATTTAATGAATAAAAGTGACCTAAAATTGAGATTTTTCATAACATGGCCAAATGGGATGAAATTATAGGTCATTTTGATTGGAAAAAATGTTTTAAGAACATTGGAAAAAGTAGATTTTTGAGTTTGGTTCAAAGTTTGGAAGTTATGCTAGTTGGCTTACAAAGGAAGTAACACATCCAAATCCACAAGGGAATTGTGCACAAGAAGTTTCTACCAAGTTCTAGAGTGTTCTATGAGTGTCTATATATTGAGTAGAGTGGCTTCATTCAGGGGTTGGTGATTCATTTTGATCAAAATACCAAGTTTCATCTCATTCTTCAATTTTGCAAATCACATAAGAACTCTATCAAATCTTCATCATTCCCCACAATTCTTGATCCTATCATCATCTACATCCATCATAGATCAAGTTTCCATCAAGATCTGGCTGAATTGAGGTAGAATTCGTGTGCTACCAAGTGCATCATCCAAATTGCAAAATGAAGTGGTTATGGCAATCCAAGGGGTTTGAGCAAGAACTACTGCATACAGAATCAAGAACCAAGTTTATTGAGCAAGTCCCAAGCATTGCAAGCTGTGCATCCAAGATCTACTCCATCTGTTTTCAACTTTGAACCAGGTTAGTGTTTTCATCGATT